>CM041778.1:202850628-203389211 GCA_023374045.1 Limonium bicolor
TAAATAAAACCCTAACTACCCGGGTCCCGCTCTTCGGCTTCCGTGATAATCATCACCTGCAGCAATGCCATAAAGGCTCAGCGATAAACGCTGAGTATGCCGGGCCTGGACCCTATTGGTCACTTAATAGTCATGGTAGCCCTTTAAAAGGTTCGTTACATGCTTTACCGGTGTACAGGTATATAAAACAGTAAACACATGAATCACGATAAAATAAACAGTTAAGGCAATCACTACAATCCACACACAACATCACACAACACAATATATATCACAACAACAATAAAAAAACGAGTAGCCGTTAGTAACGGTCTGGTTATTTAGTTAATCACACGACCCCCCCCCCCCCCGGGTCCTCATCACATCATAACACAACATCAGTGAGTGTCAAGTTAGGACAACCCATATCTGTATTTTATTATGGACAGTGTCCTGGTGGCACCATCAGCAGTGCACTCCGGCCAAAGATATAAGATCTTGGGACATCCTCTTTTCCTAAAAGGCGTCATTTAGTTTGGGGCCAATGGTCGAGTATCAAATAATGATAAGAACTGACCAACGATCTATGTAGGCTCGTGGCATCATTAGAGTCTAATCCCGATCCGGGAAAAATACTCCAGAGATCTCTCTGCGCAGCCAGTTAGTCCGTGACTAACCTGGGCTTATTCTCCTCCACCAATGTTCAATTATGTGTTTAATTAGTTAGTCGAATACTGAAGGTATAATTTTTTGTTATAAAGGGTTCACATATCACTTAGCTGCCCTAAGGGTCTTACGCATGCCTAGAAGTCATCTAGGTCATATACATGTTAGAGTCGTGCTCTAGAGACCAACAATGTCGTGTCCCGTACCAAAGTATTTTACTTAGGTTAGTATACATATTTACCATCATAGTATTAGGTGTGTTGTATCAGTTAACAGCAATCACATCACATTAAACGCATATGTGTTTTATATAAGTCGATCTATAGTCGACGTAGTATTAGTCCCGAAGGACGTCCGCGCACAATTAACGATGCGGGAATTTAAACAGATACACATCACATACATAAACACAAATACATACACACACATACATGCATCACACTCGTTATACAACACACATATCCGAGCCCGAGGAATTCCTTAGGACATCTCAGATCAGACCCCTTTACATACCGTTCACCAAAGACCTAGGTTGCGCAGTAGACCACTAGCTCGTCGAGCGCCATCGTCGGTGATATGATCTGAATATCAAGCACACTATAAGTCAATCCACATGACTTATTTAAGTTTGGTAAATCCGAACAACACAAATAATCTTGACATTTCATCCCTGGATTTCAACAGTTATTTGTTAAGGTATCGTTATACGAACTCGTCAGTCGTAGCACGTATTAATTACCAACGCCCCGGGTTTATTTAAACGAGTCGGTTTTAGGACTTCTTAGTTGTAGCGTTTTCAATGTTATGATTTATTCCTTATATATACGAGTATACGAATAAATATTCTCGTTTATACTCATGTATTGATTTAACCGTTCCGGTTAGGTATACGAATATACAATTATAATATATAGTTGCATGTATTCATGCAACGTTAATTTGCATCGCAATTATGCTTATGCACTAATGTTTTATGGCACTATTATTTAACCATTTATTATTGTACCATATGTTATACATCTTAATAAACTATACTTTAATTTTCAATTGTATGACTTATGGTATATAGTTATACCATTGTCATAACACTTGTCATTTTTATTTTATGACATTAAAACCATATTGTATACTCTTATTCATATTCTCGGTTTTTACATATATATACATATATGTTGTTTTTATTTGTTTAGTCATATAATATATAGTTGCATGCATTCATGCGCTATATTATATAGTTCCAACTATACCATATACTTAATATGTATATACTTTTATATATGTTTGCGCATACATAAGTGTTCACTTATACATTAATATTTCATGAGTTATATCCTTATATCATATGTTACATTATTATCATCTTATGTAAGATGATTATTTCATTTATTGCATTATGTTATGCAATTTACATTAAGGACTTAATCTTAATATATGTAACATTCTATGATATGTTTTTATAATTTCCTAAGGTTTATTTAAATACTAACCTTGGTTTATAATTTTCATTTCTCATTAATTGTCACATTATTTCATGTGAATATTATTAATGATAATTGTTTCATTTAACCACATTAATACTATATAATATCTATAGTATTTATGACATGGTAAACCATAGTTTATAATTCAATTTTAAACCTTATTATTTGCGTAACAGCTCTTGTTTTTATTCATTATGTTTTAACCACATTTTATACAATGTCACATTAATGGCATTATAGAGTACTGGTTTTTGCAGTCAGTTTTTTAGATTTTGCAGTCATTATAAAAATATGCAGTCAGTTTTTTAGAATTTGCAGTCATAATCACAATTAATTTTTTAGGGTACGCAGTCGAAAAAAAAATTTTTAATGACTAAATATGTTAATACAAATATTGTATCATTCAAAAACTTGCAAAATTCAAAATGGAAGAAAAAAACGGACGACCCAACTAGTCGTCCGTTTTCGGACGTCCGTAAAGGACAAAAAAAACGGACGATCCAACTAGTCGTCCGTTTTCGGGCGTCCATAAAAGACCAAAAAAAACGGACGCTCCAACTAACCGTCCGTTTTCGGACGGTCCGGAAACGGACGGCTAGTTGGACGTCGTTCGGACTAGTTGGAGCGTCCGTTTCCGGACCGTCCGAAAACGGACGGTTTGTTAGAGCGTCCGTTTTTTTTGGTCTTTTATGGACTCCCGAAAACGGACGACTAGTTGGATCGTCCGTTTTTTTTGGTCCTTTACGGACGTCCGAAAACAGACGATTCAACTAGTCGTCCGTTTTCGGGAGTCCATTTTGAATTTTGCAAGTTTTGAATGATACAATATTCGTAATAACCATATTTATTAATTAAAAAGTTTTTTTTTCGACTGTGTACCCTAAAAAATTAATTATGATTATGACTGCAAATTCTAAAAAACTGACTGCATATTTTTTATAATGACTGCAAAATCTAAAAAACTGACTGCAAAAACCAGTCGAGTATATGATATGATATTCTTATATCTCATGTGACATTATAATATATAGTTTTTAAAGCTACATTTAATTGCCGCTAGGACATGCATTTATACACTTACATTTCTTCATTTCCCATATAGTTTTCATTTATTACAATCATACCACACATATTATAATGTAACATATACTTTATATTATATCAATTTAATTTTATAATCAATATAACCTATGGTTATATATTTTGAAATTTCCGAATAGCCCTTAGGGTCATTCTCATTTATTTTCCAGCCCGCTAATTTCTCATAATTTACTTTCACCCCATATTTTATGACATGTCACAATTATCATATGTTATATCATCAAATCTTATAATAAGATATAACATATGTTTTTTATATAATTACATTACCGAACAGACCTTAGGTCTGTTTGACTTGTTTTCCAGCACCACATATTTCTTATATTTACACCTTGACCACAATTATTATAAATTGTCACATATAACTTATATTATATCATATTAATACCCATAATTTGTATAATCTATAGTTTTAGGTTATTTAAATTATGAACAGACCCCCTATCTGTTTTAATTTATTTTTCCGCCCCATATTCACTTATATTCACAGTTTTACCACTGGTTTATAGTCTATACTTTTAATTTCATTAAAACCTTATATTATACACTTATCTTAATGTATAGCCTTTTATATAATTTTAAAAATCACCAAACATCACACTAATGATATAAACTGTAATAGTTACAGTTTTTGACCCTTAAATTTCGGTAAATATGTTTAGTACCCCATAATTTTCATAAATTTTCATTTATAACTTATAATATGATTTTTGTGATCATAATTTAATCATTTATGTCACTAACCTTGGTCAAGGCTCCTAATGGTCAATATTTGACCCATTGACTACCAGTTTGACCACAAGTTCTATCAATTACAGTTTTACCCAATATTTTCTAGAATTTACATTTTTGACCCAAATTTTATTAAAACCTTATAAAACTTATTTTAATAGCTTTTAAAATATGGTTTTCGGTTATAATTATAATTCAGCCTCCAAATTTTATTTTAATTACAAATCAACCACATATGTCTTTGGTAATCATTAAATTAATTCTAAACTTAGTTTAAACTTAATAAAACATAAATTAAATAGCTCAACATATATGGCTTTGTTACAAACCTTAATATATAATATAAATCACTTATAAATGTCATAAAAGGCATTATAGCTTACGGTTTGGGTTTCTACTTGTTATAATATTTTATAAATTGTGTTTTAATCATTTAATAAATTTCTATGACATTTTATGTCACATTAACATTAGGTTAACTACCCAAAATGTCATAAACATTTTTAATATATAGTTTGATCAGTTCAGAACTTATAACATCACGGATTTTCATCATATTCCCCATATATATTTTATATATTGCAATTTTAACCCCTTAAATTTCTTCCTTGACCTCATAGGTCATTTAAACACCATACTTACTAACCAAAAATGTTATTAAATATTTTAACACATAGTTTAGTCACAAAAACCCTTATAAGCTCACGGTTTACATTGTAGTATAATAGAATCACATAAAACTTTATATTGTATATGCTTAACATACTTACTTGATTTTCCAAGCAATTAATTTAGCCCAGCTCCACTTCAAACTCACGACTTCATCTAAAGATATATTTAAGTTTGGTTTTTGAACCTAAAATCACATACACACTTGATTAACACTTCATTAAGATAGGGATTTAGCTCACCTTGCTAAGTTTAAGCTTGGATTTCATTTCCACCACTTATGCAGAATTTTTCCAAGTTACCAGCAACATACGGCCGTACATATTTGCCAAAAAAAAGCATTAGTCCTATGTCATTAGTAGTATATTAAGGTATTTAATTAGGTATTAATTTAAGCATTATTTTACCTTGTAATTTAAGAGCTTAATGAGGCTGCTTCACACGCCTGTATTTTGAATATAATCAAGGTGTTAAAAACACCATAAACACCAGCATATATAAACGGTATGGATAAGGTGGGAAAGAATCATCATTTACCATATTAAAACCACCATAAATGACATGTATGTCATGGGTCTTGATAGATCTTCCATGTGTGGTTATATGTACCAAAATATTACATAAAAAAGAGTAGAATAAGCTGTAGGGAGTCAAGAACAAAACCAGAAATGAGAGTAGAAGTAATAGCATGTTACATGCATGGTTTACCATGAAAAGATCTAGTTTAGGTCTTCCTCTTTCTTCTTGGTTTCAGCCGCATCAAACCCCCCATCTTCAGCAGCCATTATGCTATGAATGGATGAGTGGAAAATGTTAGAAAATCACATAAAAAGGAAGAGCAAGAGGAGAGGAAGAGAATGACCATATATGTGGCTTAGGAGCTTACCTAGATTTGGAGATCTTCTCCATTGAAGTTGGCCTGCTGCTCACGAGTTCAAATAAGGAAGGAGAGGGTTTCTGAATGCTTTTCTCACGACTGGAAGAAGATAAAGTAGGGATGGAATGGGTTATGTCTTTACGGTGGGGAAAGGCAACTTAGTTAAACAAGTGATATAAAGATGAGTCATCATGGTAGGCTAGATATTTTTGATGGGTTTCTTAATGAATAGGGAAGCTCTTAAAGCTACCGAAAAGGGCTGCCAAATGGAAGAATAAATAAGATTACTTAATGTGAGCAAGTGGTATAAATCTTAGTTTATGAAATAGTTAAGTATGATCATGCTTATCTACTTTGGGGCCGGCTATCTGATCATAAGAGAGTCTTAATTAAACGGCAATGAGTAGTCCAAGTGGAAAGAATGAGTTTGATCAATTAAAGTCATTCGGTTGTACTTATCATATTTAAATAAAAAGCTACTTTTGGAGTCTTATATATGTATATAATTATGACCGGCTAATGGATGAGGTAAAAGCCTTAAGTTGGTGGCAACACTTGGTCAAGGTCAAAGGAAGAAGTTTGACCATTGACTAGATTAAGGAATTACATGTTATTAAAGTACTATTCACAATCAAGGCACATATTTTGATTTTTTTGAAAAACTTTGAATTAGGCATTATAATGTGGTACATTATGTAACATTAGTATATTTAAGGGTATTCAAGGCCCTAAAATCAAACAAAACTCATTTTGAAGACAATCTTACAAAAAATGTGCTTTAAGGAAGCTTAGTGTATATTTTGTGTTAAAGTTTGTTTTTTGAGCTTTTTTTTTAGTAATTGATTAATTACATCCATTACATGATTACTAATCTTATGAATTTGATTTGGTATCAAACGTAGGTCACATGACCTTTAAAACTTCTTAGAGCATATTTTTCCCTAAGTGACTTTTAAGCATGTTAATGCTTGTTATTTATATTGGAGTGTTGTCCAATAATTTTATTACGTTCATTTATGTTTTAATATGATTAGGACAAAATTTTAGGTCCTAAGGAGTTCATTTGGGTATATATTTACCCTAAATGGTCAAAGGGTGCAATATTTGCTTTATGTTGACCATTGTTGTTTTTAAATTGGTTTTAAGGCATGTTTATGCCTTAGTTTAATTTATTAAATGTTTAATCAATTTTTAATTAATTAGCGGTATTTCAAAGGCTAACATCCAGAGCCAACTCCAACCTTTCATTGACGTTAAGAGTCCGTTTAGAGGCTGATCCATGCCTCAAGGGAGGGATAAGATTTTCTTTCTTGGAAGGCTCTTTGAAAGGTATCCTTGTCCCAAAGACTGTGGAGGAGTAGGGTGGAGGCGCACTTCTTTCTCTTTTAGCGGCATGTGGATAAGTTTTGAGGATCTACTTGTAGGACCCTGACTAGAGTGGTCAACCATTACTTCTAGTTGTTGGGTAGGTTTGTTTCATTCTAAGTCTTGGTTAGGTTGGTTATTTTTGTCTTGTTGTGTTGGGAAGGGTACCGTTTTCCCTTCTTTAGTTTTTTCCCACTGGGTTTTACTTTAGAAGGGTTTAATGAGGCCCAAATTTCACCCAAACTAGTTGTAATCCTATGTTTTAAATAAAATAGGCAAAAGCCCAAATCATAAAAAAAAAGTAAAACCAAGACCTCCGATGGCTGTTCAAGCCTTTCTTTTTCCCTTGTTTTTTCTGTGTAAATTGATCACCTTCCTTTTACAGAGGGCTGGAAATATAGCCTGAAACCCCTTCAAAATCACAAGGTAATAACACTCTCTGTAACACCCCTACCGCTAATACCGTCATTACTGTACAAATACTTACCTTCGCATCGGATACTCCATACACAATGGCGGGTGTACAATGCCGTTAGTCACCCACGTGACTAACAAGGCGAGTTACAACACTACATACTATCGGTCTGATGAATTTGAACATACCGAGTACTCTACACAATACATTACTTTCCCTTGCATACTCAACCATAATTCGAATACAACTCCAATACAATACCATACCGAGTCTACTACAATCCTTAATTACCGATACAGTTTGGACTTCCAATTTCACAACACATTGCAAATACAATCCCTTTTGTACAACTACCCATGCTTACATAGTCAGTCCCCGTCCTACTCTCTCGAACGATGGTCAGCTTCGAGTACCTGCACACTAAAAACGTTCCCCCTAGGGGGTCAGCTTACGCTGAATATGAATTTCGCATATACCGCGTGCTAACCGCGGTACGACTACTACTTGGGTCGGATATACATGGAGTTCATTTTACATGCATACATACATACATACTCATGCTACAACAATACAATCCACAATACCTACATACACATACAAGGTTCAATGCTTACTAAGGAAGACGATTCGATAGTCAACCGTTCGTATTAGTTATTTATTCATTACTTTTTCGTTGCGTTACTCATTACTCTATTCGTATGGTGTTCGACATTCGCTACTCTACTCATACTCACCCCTTACTCTTGCATACTCATCACTCCATGTTCAATACCTTACTCGCACACGATCCTTATTCGGTACTTGTTACTATACTTGTGCATACTCACTACTCAATACTCCATACTTACTCATACGTACTCAATACTCAATACTTACTCATACATACTCAATACTCGGTACTCATTACATACTCATACCCACTTCTTACTCAGTACTCAATACTTTACTCATACATACGCATACTCATTACTTTGGCCTCTGGGCGGAGTCATACACAAAACTCACCACCGGACCTACAATACGAGGGCTATACGCTTAGCTCCTCAAATACTCAAATGTCCGTTTTTACCGGACTACTCAAATTCCCCACACTCTTCTCTCAGAGTATATTACAATCTCATGGATTAGCCTAGAAGTATCTCTCTTGATAACCTCCTCTAGCTTAGGGAATTACCTCCGTCTAGTATCCTCAGATTTAAGGGTTTCCCCAACGTATCGAATACTCTCATGTTCGGGACATTACTTACATCAGTCGGGTCCTCTCATAATGGGTCGACTAATGTTAAGGGGTTTGGAGATCCCTCATCATTCTTTACTACTCTCATGGTTCATGTATTGCACCAAGATTAATTCCTCTAATAGAGGTTACTTATATACTTCCACTACTTATTATTTGTGGATTATTCATTTCGGTTCCCTACCGTTATCGGAAGGTTATTACTCCCGTACACTCTCTCACATTCTAGTGAGTTCATAGGTTTGCGTTATCGTTTATTGATCCGTTAGTTTAGTGCGTTGCTACTGTTTCATTAGTTTACAACATGACTCTTACTACGAGTCGCTACACAACAAGACTCATCTATGAGTCGGTCTACGCACTAAGTGAAGCCACACAATCAGTCAAGAAGGGTTAGCTCATACAACATACAACAAGACACACAATGAAAGCAATAAACCGTTTTCATGCTTTAGTCTTGATTAGCCGGCATACAGCACACAAATCAACGTAACTCGGTTAGCATACGGGGCATGAGAAAATCATACCTTTCACCGGGGTTAGCTCTACCATGTGTTCCCTCGTTCCTTGGTTCACACTTGTTCCACTGATAATGTTCCAACATTATTATTAATACTATACTCTTACGATACACAAATAATTACTACTCCCGTACTTACCCCGTTATCCCGGTGTACTTAATGTTCTCATACTCTCAACTTACTTGGTTACTTTTTATACTTGTTTTCCTACTCATATACTTACTTTCTTACCTTACTACTTCATTTATAGCGTACTACTACATATATATGCATGTATGTATATAGGCATATATATTATACATATGATTACTATAATCATATTATAAAACATTTTTTTTTTTTGACCCGGCCGAACTTGCAAGTCCGGTCACAAGTCCGGTAGCTCTCATTATGGGAACATTTCCTGGTCCGAGCCGAACTGCAAGTCCGGTCTATCCCAGAAGGTTTCGGACGGGAAAATTTTCTGGTCCGACCGAACTTGCATGTCCGGTCGCAAGTCCGGTCCATTCCAGAAGGTTTCAGACGGGAAAATTTTCTGGTTCGACCGAACTTGCAAGTCTGGTCGCAAGTCCGGTCCATTCCAGAAGGTTCCCGTCTTTGTGATTCTGGGCTCGACCGAACTTGCAAGTCCGGTCGCAAGTCCGGTCCGGCCCAGTACTTCAGTTTCAAAATCTGTTTTCTGTTGGTTTCTTTACCCATTGTTTCCCAAATGTTTACCAATATTTCCCCACATGATTTAACACTACTTAGGCCCTCCAAATTGCCTTAGTTCATCCCCAAATTCCTTACTAAATCCATCAATCAATATACACAATCCCCTCATTTCTTTTCCAACACTTGTAACAGTTTTTGTTACGCTTATGCTACAGATTTTAAAACCCAATTCTCACATCCAATACTTCTACTACCAATACCATTACTAGCATCCCAAATACATTTCCAAGCAATTACAACATCTATACCCAAGTCCAACATTCATTTTACTAAGTTTTGTACTCTCATTCTTCATAATTCCTCCAATGAAATCCAATACCTCTTGCTACAAATTTTTACATGTTTCATCCTCATTCTCCAATTACCAATCCATGGTCATTAAACATCTCTACTATCCCCAATACATCCCTTGGCTCTCCCATTCACCAAGTCATTCTTTAATGCACAATTCCTACCAAAATTTTGCCATAGTTCACCTACTTTTCCTTACATCCTCAAATATCTTTTCTCAAAAAATTCATCCCTATTCTAGCCAAACCACAAGGGTTCTACCAGCACACAAGGCAATCTTAATACATCAATAACTCCATTCAACAACAATACTAATACTCTCATACAACAATTTACACTGCCTTCAAGGCCCACAATTCACATACTGCTCCACATACTAAAACATCCACACTACAATATCAGTACAATAGTTTAGGTTCTTTTATTTGTTTACCTATTCCCATTACACTAATGCATTAAATTAAGCATAAGAAGGAGCTCTTACCTTGAGCTTTTGATCCCTTCATTTCTTTTCCATTTCTTCCTCCTCCTCTCTTTCTTGCACCAATCGATCAAATGGGTATGGAGTTGTTCAAACTCCATCCCAACACCCAAGAAACACAAAATGCATTTTAATTATCCTTCTAAACCCTTAGAGAATTCTAATTCATTAAAGGGCTTAGAGCACAAGTTAGGGTTTTACCTTTGGAGATCTTTGAGAGGGATTCTCACCCTTGATCAAGAAGGGGGTTACTCCACCATTGGAGGGTTGAAACAATGCTCCAAAGCAAGAGAAAAACAAGTAAGAGAGAGAGGCAAAATCGCCATACCAAAGAGATTGAGAAAAATGAGGTCTTTCATGGAGATTTTTACCTTGTTGGAAAGAGGAGACTCCAAGCTCCATAATGGTGTGCTTTCTTCTTTCAAATGGGGAAAACCCATGGATGAAAAACCTCATCCTTTTTGAATTTTGAAAAGAGGGAATGATAGGAGGAAGAGGGGATTACAAATATGTAATTATTTTGAGTTTGGAGCATGAATGGAGCTTGTACAAGGAGAGGAAGTAGAGGCAGCCATGGAGTGACTCCATTTTTCGCAGGAACCGAGAGAGAGAAGGAAGGAAATCGGTGGAGATAGGTGAGAAGAAGAAGAAAGAAAAGTGAGAGGAGAGAGAGGGAGGGAAATGTTTTATGCTTTTGCTTTTTACTTTCCTCTCTCTTCATTCTCTTCCTTTCTTTCTTTATTCTAGCTATAGGGTGTGTGTGAGTGGGTTGACTCCCATAATAAAAACCGGCCCCCACTATATTAGTAAGCTGGAGTGTTTTTCGTCTTTTACTGAAAACGCTCGTTATTTTACCCGGTTTGGATACTATTCACTAACCGGGCCCCGTTTTCCGAATTTTCTCATTTCTTTATTTTATTGGTTATCAAGCTTCCGTTAGTGCTTAATAATATTTACTTAATGATTTATATTTTTATGTTTCGTTTGACCCCTTAAAATCACGTTTTCGGGCTTTTCTCAAAAAACGTGCGCTAAAGCTCTATTAGCGTTTTAATACCTTATTTGGACCCGTTTTCTTCGGGAATCGTTCCCGTATACTAATTAGGCCTGAATAAGCCTTAGGAATCCTTACGATAATATAACCGAGGTCTCGTACCTCCTATGGTTTTAACGCTTATTTTAGCGTTTTCCGCTTTCTAAAGCGTTTTTCTCTAATTTTTTTGGATTTACTTTCCTTACCAAAATTACTTAGGCACTATTAGGCCCTTAAATACCATATTAAAATATTCTAATCACCATATTTAAGTTCGGGGTATTTCAATCTACCCCCTTAAAGAACTTTGCCCTCAAAGTTGGTGAATCTAATATTATTACTTGTAAAATACTCTATGCTACGGTTGTGACCTCTACATATAACTTGTCCAACTCCAAATGTCTGACATGATGCATACTACACATCCAAACAGCATGTCACTGCATGCATAGCAATAAAAAATATCTGTTTTACTTCTCTCTCCAAGGGGTCCATCCGCAGACAATTAGGTACCATCCTCCCCCAATGGCGAGTGATCCCTCAGGTACCGGTCACGTTTGAACACTTACGCTTTGGTTCACGGCCGTCATGACTTGAGCACTTACACTTTCTGGCTCTACGGTCCTTTGGTTCAGATCAAATTCATTTGCACATATAGAGATCCTCAGGCACTTACTCATACTTACGCATACTTACTCATACTTACTCGGGACTACGCTGCCCAGTGCCCTTGGAAAAATACAAACAACACACTGTCACCGTACGATCGGTGTAGTGGTTTCAAAACTAATCACACTCCCCACCGACTCAAAACTAGCTTCTCCTCCTATGGTTTCGACCGGATAACCCGTGCCTAGGCATGGAAGATCCACTAGCGCCCGTGGGAGCGGTTTCAAAACCAATCCTCATTCTCAAGTTTGAAGAAAACATGTACCAAATTAGTTTTGGAAATTCATTTTGAAACTTGCATACATCTCCCAAATACCATTTATGATGATTATACCTATTACTAGTGTTATTACTGTGGCCACTTAAGGGAGCTTCCAGAGTCCTTCAACCCCAATGTGATCAGCATGGTGTTGATTTATTATCCTTCCACCCCAATTTGTGTTCGGTTTCCCTTGATCGCTAGCAATCAAGTTCAACTTCCCACCTCAATACAAACAGACAACTCGTCAAACATTATTTCATTTTCTATCTTTTTAATTTTGCTACTCATAATCCACACATATCCTTTTCCAATTTATATAATTCACTTACTTACTTACTAGTGATCTCATCAATCATTACTACTTCTTCTCCCACTACTATACTTAGGAAATTCATGGGTAATATCCCATTAATTTACTATACTCCAATTTATACTCATAAAATACATCGGTTTATACCGATTCATACTCATTACATACATCGGTTTCCATATCGATTTTATACTCCTCAAGTCTCCCATACGTACTCATTCCTCATACATACTATTACCAATGGGGTTCTCATTCCCCTGGAGTTTCTCTACTCCTTTTTTCCTATACTTACTTCTCAAATACCTGCAATTACACGATGAGTGAATACAATGTTTTATGTAACATAAGTATCAACCATCAAAACGAATTCTTTTGCGCTATGCGCATTGTAGTTTACGCACCTATCACGTAAAACGTACATTTCGCGGTTTTCGCTCTACCCCCCCCTTAAAAGGGATTACGCCCATGTAATCTACCATGTGTCAATATTGAACATTGGTCGAAGGCATTCAGCCGTCATGGAGTAGTTCGGTTTCCATGCGGTCTATTATACAATGTTCCTTGATCAATGGGTCTTAACCGTGTTACCGGTTAGTCCCCTGCATCAAGAATTTTCATCGGAGTTATTCAACTCTTAACCGGATTCGGTTCTAGCCTAAATGGCTTTGAAGCATTTATGATTAGCCTTATATTCACTAGTGTATTTCACTTAGAATTCTGGGCCCACTAGCTTCTCTGCTGCGCGACCCTGATAACTTGGTTGTTCGTCCTTCTTGTTATCTTAGACGTGTTACACATCACCTTTTAATCCCTCTTATTGTGGGAATAGGTTTATTGCATCCAGCTCTTTGGAATCCATATACATACTGTTGTGTATTATAGTGATCATTCACTTGGTTCCTCCGACTTATTGTCAGTTGAGGTTGAGCCACCACTTAGTTATAGTGCTTCCTCAGTTATCAGTGGATTCTGAATTATGCCAGTTTCTCTGGTTCGGTACGAGTGTTCTTTACTTGTGTGACCTTGCATTTTCTATGCGTCGGTCCATGTGACTTTCTTAAGTCTTCTTTCACCTTTATTCCAATGGAATTCACATCTTGTGATTGTTGGTGCTTCACACTCCTCGTGCTCCTTTGGCCTTAGGCCGCACGGTTTGTTTCTAAGCTTGTGCTTGACTGGCTTATGCCATGTTTACGGTGAGAGGAAGAATTACCATGATTTACATTTCCTCATATTCCTAGCTATCCCACTCAACCATTAACTACACAAGTGCAATACCAAAACACTCAGTCCTACAGAGTGCAGAGGCGTAAACTCTTGGCAGTAAATCTCTTATGTGATCGCAATAGGAATGAACATTACTTCCTTTGTGAGGTGTTTCATCATTTGGTGTGGACTCCTGGCTTGTTGCCCGGTCTGTCCACCATCCCGTGTTAACAACTCCATAGCATTGGGTGATTATTGACATACATTGGTCGCCTGCTGCGCACCATGTTCTTATCGATTTTACCGTATTGATTTACATGGCCTCCACTGTTGCTAGCTTCAGCTCACCCATTTCCACCATTTATACTATGATTATGTTCCTTCTGAACCGATTACTCCTTGGTTGTTAACAATTGCTGTGTGATGCTTAGTTTGCATTGCATGGCAGTATTTGTATGCTCAAGCTTCACTACGTTAGTAGTTCCGAAAGGGATATATTTCAGACAGTCACTGATGGTACCACCCTTCTTGGGATCCATGTGTTCGCCGCTTTTGCGGTCTCACATTTATGAGGGACATCCTCATTCATTGGTTGTTACTCTTTTATTGGTGTCGTCCTTGACCACCTTCCATATAGTTCACCTTGGTTTTGCAACCGTTGGTTGTGTGGTAACAGTTTCATGGCCTACTAGCCATGTTTCCTAGAGCTCTGCTCATCATAGGCTGTTCCCCAGTGGTTACTTCTCCGTAAGCTATCGCTGAGTTGGAGGTGATACTGGGCACCATGATAAGATCGTCGCATCACGCTTCTGTTTGTTGGAGACCCTTTTGTATCTTGGTATTGATCGATACCATTTATTAATTTGGGGTATCCCCTATCAAGTGGGATCCCGTCGTGTTCTAACCGAGTGTTCATTTCAATTGTGGTGTTCTTATCACGACATCTCGTTCAACTGTGTTGACTTGATACCCTTTATGGATTGCTCCTGGGTAGTACTGATTATACGGTAGCATCTGACATCTATGAGTATGTTCAGTTTGTTGTCCTACCTTGCGGTTCTGGATCTGAGTTATCCGTTGAGGGTTATAACGTCTCCCGTCTTTAGGGTAGATCACTGGTGCTTCTCCTTATGTTATAACGGTTTTGGTATTCCCTTTGGTGATGAATGGTAATTCAGTACCATATATGATCACCCTATGTATTTGTGGTAGTTGTTCTAGGAATTCTATCCTCGTTCATCGTACACTGATGTGTTAATGTTAGGCATTTGCCTTACTGTGTTTAGACTGGGTATCCTTCCAGTCATCATGCTTTAATTTAATATATTCAAGACATATCCAATGTCTTTATTCAGTTGTTAGTGCTTCTCGCACTTTTACTCTTTATCATCCTCCTGTAGTAGGTTCTTGACTCCTTAACTTGTAAGCTTATATGAGTTCCCTTTGCTCGTTTGAGGTATCCACTGTTCTGTTTCGAATTTACTTATGGTCCGTAGAGCAGAGTTGACTACTTCCCGTGTTTCGTACACTACATGTATACATACGTGGGGTACTGTCTTGGCACGTTACCACTTACCTACTATACTATATGTCAGGCCCGCAAGCTCCTTCGGAGTACGGTCGTCCCACATCCCGTATTTGGGTACACTCGTAGTGTTCGTCACACGCCTAGGTGAAGTATTCTATTGTCAACTCCTCTTGTATCATTCTATGATACTCACCGTAATTCCGTTAGTTTGGTTTTAAAATCCAAGGTTTAAAAGAAGGGTTTGTGGTTTTTGGAAGAAAAATTTGAGTCTGGAAACAGCAGTTCGGTGTGAAAAGAAATTCTTCATGGCGTTGCCATGTCTGAGGTCTTGTCCAAGTCCAGCTTCTTGCTGATCGGTATACTCTTAATACAATGGTCGGGCCTGTTAGGCCTTTCCGAGGTTTCATTATTTGGTCCTTAGGATTGGTAATCCTATATTTGCTCCATTCGTCATAGCGGTACTTTAACAAGTATTTGCGGGTTGTTAAAAGTCTTCTAACCGTCTTGTAGTTGCTGCACTTGCCCTAGGCAAGTGCGCGGGTAGGTTGTTTTTCGGTTAACGTATACCAGTTACGGTATCGTTTCCATCCATATTTGGTGGTTATATTAGGTCTTCATTTGATCTTTTGATCTTGGTGATCAATCTCCTGTGTTGCTTCTCAGTATACTTGACATGACTGTCGTCAATTCAGGTTCTCCCACCTTCATTGTGGTTTTCGAGACTTGACTTGTCCTTAGGGACCATGTTGTGGTCCTATAGGTGTCTGTGTTATGAATCCTTTCATCGTTATCTGAACTATGTTGTTCGGTTATTACGGCCATCTTGGCGTGTAGGTTTAGCGTTAATCCAACCTCGACTAATTCCTTAGTCGGTTTGAATAATGTTGTTGGTACTATCAAACATTACAGTCCGTAGACTCTCTTGTCTCGGCTTGTTACTCTACCTTCCTTGCTTCATTGCGCGATTGTGCTTCTCTTCTTGCTGGCTACTCATGGTTTTCGCGACTGCGAAGCATGTCGCCCCATGGTGCCATAAATTCCATTATCCTTGTGTTCAGGATTTCATTCATTTCTCCGCCATTAAGTGCGGTCCTTGTCATTCAGCGGGAACCGTCTTCGGGACTTCCAGTTCTGGACTCTACTGTATGACAGGTTCTTTTCCTAATGAGGTTCGTTTTACAACTGCCAAGTCGGGTTTTACCCGAGTGTGAGAGGTCCTTCCACCTCTCTGGCGTTCTTCTCCCAACTTAATACCGTGGGTTGCGAAGGGCGGGGTATGGTTGTTGTAGGTTTCCGGTTCACCCAGAAGTTCCTAACTAGCGTATCTCACACGCTAACACTCAACCCTTAGCCAAAGTCTCTAATTCCTAACTCGGTATTTTCCTAGACTAGGTATTTCATCCATCAGAGCGATACTTCGCTCTGATACCACTTTTTGTAACCCCCTACCGCTAATACCGTCATTACTGTACAAATACTTACCTTCGCAGGGGATACTCCATACACAACGGCGGGTGTACAATGCCGTTAGTCACCCACGTGACTAACAAGGCGAGTTACAACAACACTACATACTATCGGTCTGATGAATTTGAACATACCGAGTACTCTACACAATACATTACTTTCCCTTGCATACTCAACCATAATTCGAATACAACTCCAATACAATACCATACCGAGTCTACTACAATCCTTAATTTACCGATACAGTTTGGACTTCCAATTTCACAACACATTACAAATACAATCCCTTTTGTACAACTACCCATGCTTACATAGCAGTCCCCGTCCTACTCTCTCGAACGATGGTCAGCTTCGAGTACATGCACACTAAACGTTCCCCCTAGGGGGTCAGCTTACGCTGAATATGAATTTCGCATATACCGCGTGCTAACCGCGGAACGCCGACTACATGGGGTCGGATATACATGGAGTTCATTTTACATGCATACATACATACATACTACACTCATGCTACAACAATACAATCCACAATACCTACATACACATACAAGGTCCAATGCTTACTAAGACGATTCGATAGTCAACCGTTCGTATTAGTTATTTATTCATTACTCTTTCGTTGCGTTACTCATTACTCTGTTCGTACGGTGTTCGACATTCGCTACTCTCTACTCATACTCACCCCTTACTCTTGCATACTCATCACTCCATGTTCAATACCTTACTCGCACACGATCCTTATTCGGTACTTGTTACTATACTTGTGCATACTCACTACTCAATACTCCATACTTACTCATACGTACTCAATACTCATACTTACTCATACATACTCAATACTCGGTACTCATTACATACTCATACTCACTTCTTACTCAGTACTCAATACTTTACTCATACATACGCAATACTCATTACTTTGGCCTCTGGGCGGAGTCATACACAAGACTCGCCACCGGACCTACAATACGAGGGCTATACGCTTAGCTCCTCAAATACTCAAATGTCCGTTTTTACCGGACTACTCAAATTCCCTACACTCTTCTCTCAGAGTATATTACAATCTCATGGATTAGCCTAGAAGTATCTCTCTTGATAACCTCCTCAAGCTTAGGGAATTACCTCCGTCTAGTATCCTCAGATTTAGGGTTTCCCCAACGTATCGAATACTCTCATGTTCGGGACATTACTTACATCAGTCGGGTCCTCTCATAATGGGTCGACTAATTGCTAAGGGGTTTGGAGATCCCTCATCATTTTTTACTACTCTCATGGTTCATGTATTGCACCAAGATTAATTCCTCTAATAGAGGTTACTTATATACTTCCACTACTTATTATTTGTGGATTATTCATTTCGGTTCCCTACCGTTATCGGAAGGTTATTACTCCCGTACACTCTCTCACATTCTAGTGAGTTCATAGGTTTGCGTTATCGTTTATTGATCCGTTAGTTTAGTGCGTTGCTACTGTTTCATTAGTTTACAACATGACTCTTACTACGAGTCGCTACACAACAAGACTCATCTATGAGTCAGTCTACGCACTAAGTGAAGCCACTCAATCAGTCAAGAAGGGTTAGCTCATACAACATACAACAAGACACACAATGAAAGGCAATAAAACCGTTTTCATGCTTTAGTCTTGATTAGCCGGCATACAGCACACAAATCAACGTAACTCGGTTAGCATACGGGGCATGAGAAAATCATACCTTTCACGGGTTAGCTCTACCATGTGTTCCCTCGTTCCTTGGTTCACACTTGTTCCACTGATAATGTTCCAACATTTATTAATAATACTATACTCTTACGATACATAAATAATTACTACTCCCGTACTTACCCCGTTATCCCGGTGTACTTAATGTTCTCATACTCTCAACTTACTTGGTTACTTTTTATACTTGTTTTCCTACTCATATACTTACTTTCTTACCTTCTACTTCATTTATAGCGTACTACTACATATATATGCATGTATGTATATAGGCATATATATTATACATATGATTACTATAATCATATTATAAAACATTTTTTTTTGTTTTTGACCCGACCGAACTTGCAAGTCCGGTCACAAGTCCGGTCCATTCCAGTAGCTCTCATTACGGGAAATTTCCTGGTCCGACCGAACTTGCATGTCTGGTCGCAAGTCCGGTCTATCCCAGAAGGTTTCGGACGGGAAAATTTTCTGGTCCGACCGAACTTGCATGTCCGGTCACAAGTCTGGTCCATTCCAGAAGGTTTCAGACGGGAAAATTTTCTGGTTCGACCGAACTTGCAAGTCCGGTCGCAAGTCCGGTCCATTCCAGAAGGTTCCATTTTTTGTGATTCTGGGCTCGACCGAACTTGCAAGTCCGGTCGCAAGTCCGGCCCAGTACTTCAGCTTCAAAATCTGTTTTCTGTTGGTTTCTTTACCCATTGTTTCCCAAATGTTTACCAATATTTCCCCACATGATTTAACACTACTTAGGCCCTCCAAATTGCCTTAGTTCATCCCCCAAATTCCTTACTAAATCCATCAATCAATTTACACAATCCCCTCATTTCTTTTCCAACACTTGTAACAGTTTTTGTTACGCTTATGCTACAGATTTTAAAACCCAATTCTCACATCCAATACTCCTACTACCAATACCATTACTAGCATCCCAAATACATTTCCAAGCAATTACAACATCTATACCCAAGTCCAACATTCATTTTACTAAGTTTTGTACTCTCATTCTTCCTAATTCCTCCAATGAAATCCAATACCTCTTGCTACAAATTTTTGCATGTTTCATCCTCATTCTCCAATTACCAATCCATGGTCATTAAACATCTTTACTATCCCCAATACATCCCTTGGCTCTCCCATTCACCAAGTCATTCTTTAATGCACAATTCCTACCAAAATTTTGCCATAGTTCACCTACTTTTTCTTACATCCTCAAATATCTTTTCTCAAAAATTCATCCCTATTCTAGCCAAACCACAAGGGTTCTACCAGCACACAAGGCAATCTTAATACATCAATACTCCATTCAACAACAATACTAATACTCATACACAATTTACTTGCCTTCAAGGCCCACAATTCACATACTTGCTCACACATACTAAAACATCCACAACTACAATATTAGTACAATAGTTTAGGTTCTTTTATTTGTTTACCTATTCCCATTACACTAATGCATTAAATTAAGCATTAAGAAGGAGCTCTTACCTTGAGCTTTTGATCCCTTCATTTTTTTCCATTTCTCCTCCTCCTCTCTTCTCTTGCACCAATCGATCAAATGGGTATGGAGTTGTCAAACTCCATCCCAACACCCAAGAACACAAAATGCATTTTAATTATCCTTCTAAACCCTTAGAGAATTCTAATTCATTAAAAGGGCTTAGAGCACAAGTTAGAGTTTACCTTTGGAGATCTTTGAGAGGGATTCTCACCCTTGAATCAAGAAGGGGGTTACTCCACCATTGGAGGGTTGAAACAATGCTCCAAAGCAAGATAAAAAAAAGGTAAGAGAGAGAGGCAAAATCGGTCATACCAAAGAGATTGAGAAAAGTGAGGTCTTTCATTGAGATTTTTACCTTGTTGGAAAGAGGAGACTCCAAGCTCCATAATGGTGTGCTTTTCTCTTCAAATGGGAAAAACCCATGGAGATGAAACTCATCCTTTTCGAATTTTGAAAAGAGGGAATGATAGAGGAGGATGAGAGGATTACAAATATGTAATTATTTTTGAGTTTGGAGCATGAATGGAGCTTGTACAAGGAGAGGAAGTAGAGGCAGCCATGGAGGGCTCCATTTTCGCCCAGCACCGAGAGAGAGAGAGGGAAGGAAATCGGTGGAGAGAGGTGAGGAAGAAGAAGAAGAAAAGTGAGAGGAGAGAGAGGGAGGGAAATGTTTTATGCTTTTTGCTTTTTACTTTCCTCTCTCTTCCTTCTCTTCCTTTCTTTCTTTATTACTAGCTTAGGGTGTGTGTGAGTGGGTTGAATCCCAAAATAAAAACCGGCCCCACTATATTAGTAAGCTGGAGCGTTTTTCGTCTTTTACAGAAAACGCTCGTTATTTTACCCGTTTGGATACTATTCTCTAACCGGGCCCGTTTTCCGGAATTTTCTCATTTCTTTATTTTTATTGGTTATCAAGCTTCCGTTAGTGCTTAATAATAGTTACTTAATGATTATAATTTTTATAAGTTCGTTGACCCCTTAAATCACGTTTTCGGGTTTTCTCGAAAAACGTGCGCTAAAGCTCTATTAGCGTTTTAATACCTTATTTGGACCATTTTCTTCGGGAATCGTTCCCGTATACTAATTAGGCATGAATAAGCCTTAGGAATCCTTACGATACTATAACCGAGGTCTCGTACCTCCTATGGTTATTTAACGCTTATTTTAGCGTTTTCCGCTTTCTAAGCGTTTTTCTCATTTCTTTGGATTTACTTTCCTTACCAAAATTATTTAGGCACTATTAGGCCCTTAAATACCATATTAAAATATTCTAATCACCATATTTAAGTTCGGGGTATTTCACTCTCTTTAGTGTTCAAAGATTCATACTTTAAGCTCCTTAAACTAGTTACTTAGAGAAGTCATTAGCTTAACTCTTTTTCATTGCATCAATGGTCACGGAAATGGGTTGTTTACCCATGGGACTGCCATGAACTTAGGAGGTCATTCCAAAGGAAAAATCAAGTCTTATGAGGTAATACCCTTAATCAAAGTTCTAAGAGCTTATTCATGGTTTAAGCAAAATGCAAATCATGAACAAAACCCTAATCTAAAGCATATATATATAGTGCCGAAGAGTACAAGTGCTGGGTGGATTTTTCTTGTGGTTAAATCAAGTAAGTGCACTTAAACTCTTAATGATGTTTTAAAGTTCATTATTGTTGAAGACTTAAGTTTTGCAGATGATTGCCTCCTCAATCAAAGTAGCGATGCAGAAAGACTTGGCGTTGTCGCTCGAGTACCTCTGCATAAGCATCTGTTCACTTGTTCCTATCTGCCAAGAAGCGCGACACTACTGAGTGGCTGCGGAAAACTCGGATGGTTGAGAGCGTGCGCAAACGTGGGAACGTGAAGCACAAACATCTCCAAACTCTGATACTTGCGGAAACAAATCAGGAGCCGTTACAAAGAGACTTTACTGAAGATTTAGGACATAGTTTAACAAGTATATAAGCATATGATTGTAATTAGTTTAGGAGTGCAATTGGAGATTATTCAGAGAGAGAGAAACACCGCTTTGAGAGAGAAAAGTATTCTTGAGAGATCTTAGTGAGATAGTGTCAATTAGCTTAGGTATTTATTACCTAGAGAGCACACATAGAACACTCCCCTTTACTCCTTGTGACGCAATGATCAAAGCCGAGAGTAGAGCGAGTGTTGGATGAGACATACTTTTTATCGAATCCCAAGATAGGAAGCTAGGTTGTAATTCACATTGAGTTTCAATACAAGCATAATCCTATCTTGTTAAGTTTAAACAAAAGCTTCCGCGTTATCATTTGCTACATACATTTATTCTTCAAGCTGAGTTGGTCTGAGACTAACACCTCAGACCTACTCGGTCAGCACCCCGATCCATCAAGTGGTATCAGAGCCTGCGTTGGCTGACAAATCTCTCAAAATGGCGAAAATCTCAAATACAACAACAACAACAGAATGCAAGTGGAGAACCCAAAGTTAACTTCCACAAACTACAACATGTGGAAAAACGAGATGGAGTCACACCTCCAGTCACTGAATCAACAACTCTGGATGGTAGTGACAAAAGGTATTTTCCAGTACCTGAAGGGAAAGATCCAAGCTCCTATACTGCTGAGGAGCGCAGATGTGTTGAGCTAAATGCCCAAGCCGTACGAGTCATCTACACTAGTCTCTCTCCACCCGAAAGAAGAAGAGTGTATCACATCAAGGTAGCCAAAGACATCTGGGATCACCTTCGAGCCATTCACGAAGGAAATACCGAGCTTCAAAAGTAAAAAATACAAGAACTGAAGATGGACTATACGAAAACTTCGTGGGAAAGCCTGGAGAATCCCTCAGCGACATGCTTGCACGATTCACTGAACTCACTGCGACTATGGAAGAGCTGCAGATTGGAGAGTCAAATGAAAATATCAACAACAAATTTCTGGATAGTCTGGGCGAGGAATGGACCGAGAGAGTTATATCTACGAAGGCGTCCAAAAGTCTAGAAAAATGGACTTTGACTGACTTGGGATCTTATCTTCAGTCCATCAACAAATACAAGATGAATATCAAAATAGAGGTAATGCTTCTCACTCAAACCATACTGTTTCTTATTCCAACGTGAATCAAGCTTTGCAGGTAAAGACTACACCCAGCAACATCAGCTCACCCAGAACGAGTCACTCCACTATGAGACTACCTCTCCAAATCAGGATTTAATCCAGCAGCTTCGGGACACTCTGATTGACGGCATAATAGAGGAAGGATCAGCGAACACCTTCGAAGATATGGCCATGCTGGTCAAGAACTTTAAGAGATTCATGCGAGATCGATCAGAAAGGAACAGTCCAAACAGGTTCAGTCAAAATCAAAATCGACAATATCAATCCTACAACCGTAATCAGCAAGGCAGTACTGGATTGGAGACCGAGTATGCTTTAAATGCCTGAAGCTGGGGCACTATGCCAACAACTGTCCACTCAAGAAAAAAGATGATCGTGAGCAATCATCACTGATAGCAAATTCAGCATGGGGAGACTCTGACTCAGAAGAACCTGAGATGGGAACGTCAAGCTTAATCCACCTTATGGCTCACAAAAATCAGGTATACAAGAGTCCCTCTTCCCCCTATCAGAGGTAAATGAATATTTCTCAGACTCATGTGCTATTCCTTCTTTAGATTTATCTACTTACTACATAGACCCCAATCATCCTGAATGTGAATAACTGAAGACATAAAGAAGAATAGCTTCTCTTTACTTTTA
The DNA here is from genome assembly GCA_023374045.1 of Limonium bicolor. Lineage (NCBI taxonomy): Eukaryota > Viridiplantae > Streptophyta > Magnoliopsida > Caryophyllales > Plumbaginaceae > Limonium > Limonium bicolor. The sequence continues at coordinate 202,874,590 of CM041778.1, forward strand.
CGAAGAAATTCATGTGCTAAAAGGTCATGTCAACAACGATCGACTTAAATTGAAAAAGTCTGAAGAAAAGGCTGAAAAACTTGAAAGTGAGTTAAGAGATGCTCACAGTCTCATTAGCTCCTTAAAAACCCACGTTTTTCCCTACAGAAAAAAATCGTTCCAAAATTCCACAAAATTCTTCAAACCAATCACCTTCGTTCGTGAGGTTGCTGCCATGCAAAAACCAAAATTCTTTGAAAACGAACTCCGTGAGTCAAAAGAAAAACAAGTTCGACTTGAGAAAGAGGTCGATTCCCTGAATATCGCCCTTAAAAGGCACGGATGGAATCAGTCTCATCATCGAATCCTCCTCACTGGCTGAAAAACAAAGGCAAAGTTAATCTGCGAAAATGGCCTCAAAACCCAATGATCTTCAAAGAAGGAAATTTCCAAAAAGAAAAATTTGAAAACAAATTTCGTTGGCCAAAGAAGTATGTTCATCTACCTTCTTTACTAATTTGTGGTTACTGTGGCTACGACGGACACATTCACTCATCGTGTCATAGCTTGGCAGAGATTTATCTTTCAATATGCAACGTTTACATACTCTCTAAAACACGACATCTTTAAGCTCTTTTTCAAAGAGGGAACCAAGTTCGCCTGGGTTCCCAAGTCTAACCTCTGATTGTCTTGTAGGGAGAGGCCGTGGACATGACTCTGGTTTCTAGATAGGCATGCTCACGACATATGATATGAGACCCTGACAAGTTCATGACTCTCTCTCAACACCATGGGGGAAAGGTCACTTTCGGCGACAATGCTCATGGTGAAATCATTGGTATTGGAAACCGTCGGTAATCCCTCTCTCTTTAAGATAGAAAATGTTAATTTAGTAGATGGACTTGGACACAGCCTTCTAAGTATCTCTCAAATATGTGATCTCTCTAATGTTGTCTTTCTCGGCCTCTGACTGCAAAATCTTTGATGAGCAAACAGGTCTTCTAAAAGCCACTGGTATAAGGGTGAACAATCTTTACAAGTTATCTCTGAAAACCCTAACCTGGATGGCACTCTCCTGTCTTAGTGTACAAGACCAAAATATCTCTTTATGGCACTTTCGTTTAGGTCATGCACACGGCAAATCCTAAACCAAATCAAAAAAACAAAATCTTTAGTAGGACTTCCTCAGACAAACTTCTTCCAGACCGACATCCTCTGTCCTACGTGCGTACAAGGGAAACATTCGAGAGCAAGTTTTCCAGGTAAAACAGAAATGTCTACATCATCTACGCTGGACATGCTTCACATGGATCTATGTGGACCAATGCGTGTTCAAAGCAAGAGTGGTAAGAAGTACGTTCTAGTCATCGTCGATGACTATTCACACTAGACATGGGTACTCTTTCTTAAGAATAAGTCGGAAACATTTTCTGAATTCGAAACTTTGTTCAAAAATGATTACTAACAAACTGTCCACCACTGTCAAGACAATACGTTCTGACAATGGTACAGAATTTTGCAATTCTAGTTTTTAGAATTCTGCAGGACAAAGGGAATCATGCATCAAACATCAGCTGCTCGTACTCCACAACAAAATGGAGTTGTAGAAAGAAAGAAAGATTCGCACTTTGGTAGAATAAATGGCAAGAACAATGCTCATTGACAGTAACCTCCCAGCCTCTTACTGGGCTGCCAGAAGCTATCAACACTGCAGCATACATCCTGAAATCGAGCATCAAATTTATCCCTTCATCGGAAAACCCATAGAAATTATCAAAGGCCGTCCTCCTTCAGTCACTCATCTACGGCGCTTTGGATGCAAGTGTTTCATACACAACAATGGGAAAGATAATCTCGGGAAGTTTGCTTCTAAAAGCGATGAAGGAATCTTCCAAGGATACTCATCAACATAGTCCCCATTCCAAGAGATATCATCAACCATAGTACGAGCTTATAGAGTACTCAATAAACGAACATCAGTCTTGAGAAAGTCCTCATATTCGCTTTGAAGAGCTCTCTAAACTCTAGTGACTACGAACACAACCCAAAGAACCACATGAAGATGCCTCAGATACTACCTTTATTGAAATACCAGTAGCTACCATCCCCTGCACCACAAACACTCCGTGCAACAGACTCATCCTCCGACAACGACGATGACCCTGATGACTCATTCAAAGATGCCTCACCTACTCCCACACACGAACCACCACCTCCTCCACAAACCACAACCACACCTAACAATCAACAAACACCAGATCCAACCACTAGTCTCCCATCAACCTCCGCACGAAAATTTCAACAAGCCTCCGCTCACCCAATTAATCAAATCCTAAGTGATCCATCCAAAGGCGTTCAAACACGCAGTGAGATCCTCAGAATCTTTGTGCCTTCAATGCCTTTCTATCACAATCGAACCTAAGAATGTCCAGCAAGCTCTACAGGATCATGACTGGATACTCGCCATGTAAGAAGAACTACATTCTCTGCAAAGACACTCTGTCTGGCGACTTGTTCCCTGTCCAACCAACCATAAACCAATTGGTACCAAATGGGTGTTCATAACAAGTTAGATGATCAAGGGAATATCTCTCGAACAAAGCTAGACTGGTAGTTCAGGGATACGCTCAAGCTGAAGGAATTGATTACAATGAACTTATGCTCCAGTAGCTCGAATTAAGGCAATTCGAATACTCGTGGCCTACGCAGCTCATCGAGGTATGAAGCTTTACCAAATGGATGTGAAACTACATTTCTACATGGATACATTGACAGAGATGTTTACGTTGCTCAACCACCGGATTCGAAGATCCACATCACCCAGAGTATGTCTACAAGTTAGATAAAGCGTTATATGGCCTGAAGCAGGCACCACGGGCATGGTATGAGCGCTTTCATCTTACTTATTATCACATGGATTCATTCGAGGTAAAGTTGACAAAACTCTTTCACGCTTACAAAGGTGAAGACATACTCATTGTGCAAATCTACGTGGACAATATAATTTACGGATCCACTATTCCTGAATTATGTTCATTCTTTTCTGATCTCATGAGTAAAGAGTTTGAAATGAGTGCTCTTGGAGAATTAAAATTTTTTTTAGGTCTTCAAATCATTCAAAAAGAAAACGGGACTCAAATTCATCAACAGAAATACATTCACGAGCTATTACTTAAATACAAGATGCAGGATTCGAAAGCCACGCCCACTCTAATGTCACCAACAGAGAAACTACATCTGGATGAAAAAGGAATTGCCGTTGATGCTACACTATACAGAGGTATGATAGGTTCTCTTCTGTATCTAACAGCAAGTAGGCCTGACATTCTCTATGCTGTATGTCTCTGTGCAAGATTTCAGGCAAACCCAAAAGAATCACACCTATAAAGCATAAAGCGAATCTTTCGCTATTTAAAAAGCACCCAGGACATGTACCTCTAGTACCCAAGTACTCCTGATTTCACTCTAATGGGTTATAGTGATTCCGATTTTGCAAGCTCCTTATTAGACAGAAAAAGCACGTCCGGTACTGCACAATTTTTGGGACTTTGTCTTGTCGCTTGGAGTTCAAAGAAGTAAAACACGGTAGCCTTGTCATCCGCCGAGGCCGAATATGTCTCCACAGCTGCTTGTTGTGCACAAATACTATGGATACAACAACAATTACAGGATTATCTCATTCCTCCTTCTGTACTACAAATTCTGTGACAATAATAGTGCTATCGATTTATCTAAAAACCCTGTTCATCATTCCAGGACAAAGCATATTGAAATTTGTCACCATTTCTTAAGGGATTGCGTTGAAAAGGGGCAGATACAACTAGAATATGTTCCTACTTCAGATCAACTTGCAGACATATTCACCAAACCATTGCTACGAGGTCCTTTTGAAGCACTACGTTCACAACTAGGTATGACCCGTATGACTTAGCTAAGGTTGTATCTCCTTCTCTTGTTTTTTCAATATCTGAGTGAAATGCATGAATACGTCTGATGACCTAGTCTGTCTGTCAAAGAAACAATACACCGGCGTAAAACAAGAGTCTTTGTTTTCTGAAAAAACCTCCCGAAAACTTTCGCCCAATAATCCGCAACAACCCAGCTCAACCAATCAGCCCACACCTACCCTGACACACCACGTCTGCCTATATTCCGACGTCAATATCTATCACTCCCACGTCCAATCCAACTCATCCCGCTCTTTTGCCTCTCTTCTTCTCCACTCTATTGCCCACTACAATCAACTCCGATGTGGTCATAAACCCTAACTCTAACGCAACACAACCCCATGTTTTCCGATGCCGATCTACCTAATGATCCTCAGCTCCTCCAAGCCCTAATCAACAAACTCATCATCCTCCAAGCCAAACAAACCCCTACTTCCACCTCGACTCCACCACCGTAGCCCCCGTCATGTCCATCGACACACAACCAATCACCACCACTCTACACCGTGGCAACTGAACCCACCACCATTGTCCACACTACGGCATCCACCCGATCAGAAAACACCCCATCTCCAATCAAACAATCGACACCACCCACCACCGCGATCATACCCACCCTTGACACCATAACCAAATCGCAAACCAAACTCCAGTTTGGATCCTTCCACCCACTGATGAAGAAACACAGAACCCACAACCCAACTCCCCCACTAAAGAACCCACTGAGGTACATGACCTCGAAGTCCACCAGCTGCCCCTGAAAATTCACCCCCTCCAAAGAAAACCCGCCGAGCTAAATCCAATGTCCCCGCCCTCCAGCTACAAGAACACTTAGATCTCGGGCTAAGTCATCTTCAAAACCCAGTTCTAAAGCTCTTGTTCCTGCACCACCCCCTGTCGTCTCGGTACCTCCAACTGAAGAAAAGCCGCGCAGCACCACCAACTCTTCAACCAGGCGGACTCCGACACGGCAAAAAACTTCCACTAGAAAGCGACTTCGTCCTCGCTCCGAGTCTGTCCCACCATCTCCTGCTCAACGACTAGGTCTGATCGCGATACTCATTCTGCCGTCTACTCCCTACCAGCCGATGACTCTGCTGAGTCCCGAAACCTGGTAAAAGGAAAGCTACTTGACTTGGACTGGCTCCACTCGATGGAGTTCGACATGTTCAAGGAGATGTTTCGCTTTCAAAACTGGATTCATCTCTTCCACGGTCCACATACCATGAAGCAGGGGCCTATCAGTTACCAGAATTGCGTTGTAACGCCCCTATTTACATATTTATAGCGGAAATAAAATACTAAAGGCGTACAGACCATCGGGTTCCAAAACCCGACACCAAACCTCACCAATCTACAACTTAAGATTCAATTGTCATGGCCTGAACCATGAGAAAACTTAACAAAAATAAACGTAATACAACACATAAACTCTCCACCAAAACCATCCCATCCCAATCACTCGTTCTCTTCGTGGCCACCTGTAAAATAACTTGTACCTGCAAGATAAAACCAAGCAGCCCACCCCGAGAGGGGCGGTCACCTGGAATGGAACTGGTCGATCCTCAAAAAACCAATTAAATATAACTCTTACATAAATAATAGCTTGAATACAAACACTAAACCACACAAAGTATGGTGGCCATCGGCCGGTTCTACCCGAAAACGGCGGTTCTACCCGGAACCGATTGGAAAACGGAACCGGCCGGGAACCGGTGAGAACCGGAACCGGAAACCGAACCGCCTCAGCCGGTTCCGAATACGAATACATGTTTTGAGATTCGGGCCCGAACGGCCCGGAACCGGAACCGGAACCGCTCGGAACCGGCTGGAACCGCTTGGAACCGTGTCGGTTCGGAACCGGGAACCGGAACCGCAACGGTGGACCGGACCGGAACGGTTGAAGTTACCGTTGGAATCGGGCCAAACAATGACGTCGTTTGGGTCTCGGTGCGCCCGCTCCTCTGAAGAAAAATAGTCGTTAGATCCAAACACGCGCATGCAATATGAAGGCCAACATAATGATTGGTATGAGATGAATGGGGATAACACCACTAGGACTTCTTCTTCAATATTTTAGAATGTATTAGTAATTTAGTATTACTTTCTTTCCATGTATCTTTTTTTTAAGACTTGCAAATTGAATCATGTAACCTCTTAGTAGCTGTATCTGTTTCCTTAGTAAGGTTTTCTCAAAGGGTTTTACCAATAAGCTTTTTAATGAGGCAGTGAATCATATAATAAAATTCTCTTTGTCCTATTTTTTGTAAATTCAATAAAATTTCCTAAGTCTTTGTTTCTTCCATTATGATTATAAACTTGAAGAATAACCTATCTAGGAGTAACGTGGATGCAAGAGCAACGTGTGCGCTCAAACGGATCTCAAATCGGAGCTAAAACGAAGCAACTGGAGCCGATCGAATCTTACGGAACCGCTCCGGAAACGGTTAAACCGATCAGAACCGGAAACCGAAACCGGAACCGGCCGAACCGGTTTTTTGACCGAATCCGAAGCGAATCAGATTTCAGAACCGGAACCGGAACCGGAACAGACCGCCCAGACGGTTCCGAATACGAATAACATTTTCCGGAACCGGAACCGGGGAACCGGAACCGGACCGGGGAACCGGACCCGTGGCCACCATTAACACAAAGGAACAAGGCATTTCACAAATCACCAAATCAAGATAACAAGTTAAGGATAAAGGTAAATAATAGAAAGGTAAAGTTAGTCAATCCAAAAACCACACCATGAGTTAGTGAACATCCAATGCTCAAGTTAGAACCAATTCCAGTTAGGAGTAGAAAGACCCAAGTAGTCACAAGGACTAGGAATGTAAAGATAGATATCCAAGAACCAACAACTCAAGAGTGGAATAAAACCAATTGGGAGAGATGGCCCCCACCGCCAAGTACGTCCTTTTAGGACAGGGGATATACAACCCCTCACTGTTTACTACGTCCCTTTTGGGACAGGGGATATACAGCCCCTCACTATTACCATTAAAGACGCGCGCACGTCGAAACATCAAGACCCAGCTCATGGATGAAACGATATCTAGAGTCAAAAGAAGAATTTACCAAAATTGACCTTCTCCACACTCCCACTAGATCACTAACTACCCAGAGCAATACCAAAACACTCAGTCCTACAGAGTGCAGAAGTGTAAACCCTAAGCAGTTAATGTCTAACGAAATAACCAAATAGAAGGAACCAATACCATGTAAGTTTCACATTCAAGGCTCAGTTAGTCACACAAGCTGAGTTAGTCACACAACCATTTCCTTTTAGAAATCCATTTAAGCTCAATTAGCGTTTGTCACAAACATCCCATAAGTCTTGTTAGCAAAGCATAAGAGTACGAGAAATCGTACCTGGTATGTGAAGAACAATAATTAACTTTGAACGAGTGTTCCCCCAATAGTAACCTATATTAATGTGTTCCAAGTGTCGATTAGTTTAGGGACTTATAAACTAAAAACCTTCCATTCTTACTAATTTATAGTTCCAGGTTTAGCATTATTCTCTCACAAAAGTTTGGGCTTTTTTTGTTAATTAAATCTTTGTTAGGCCCATTTCATTTAAACTGGAACGCTTTAGGATTAACCCTGAGAGTGGCCCAACCTCTCTTTGAATTGTTTAAGTGGGCTTTTAGAGTTCATAGACTTGGGCTTAGTAAGTTAACCCAAGACCGTGTTACGTTTATGTTGTGTAATTAAACCCTTAAGTTATTAGTGACTATTAATTACACACCGATTAAAAAAAAACCTAAGGTTTAATATATATATTCCTCTTATTATAACTATCACAAGGAATGTTATTTCCCTCATCTATTCTAATGTATTTATAACGTATAAAATATATATATATATATATATATATATATATAATATATATATATATCTTATGTATTAAGATTTATCCATAACATTTTAAGAAATTTTATTGTATTTATTATGTTTAAGAACTTTTAGGCATAACCACAACCGATATACGGTTATAAAATAAAGTGTTTTCCTTTATTTAATATATATACGTATACCTTTACTAGAATTTAATTAAGACATCCCCTATGTAGCTTATTGTATTTAAATTATCTCATTACTTCAACATTTATCTGCATTCCAGGTATGTTTCATAAAGTATTTCTTTTACTATATCCTAGGATACTAGCTCCTAATATTTAGTTAATATAAGTGTTGATTTATTAGCTCCCCGTTTTACCCTAAGTTACTACTTTATTCCCTTTTTATATAAGTGAAAATATATATATTTTCCTTAGTTTTAATAAGAATATAAACTCCCATGTAAAATAATAAATAAGATGTAGAATAATTTAATTCCTTGATTAACATAAGTTTCTATTTTAATTCTCCCATATAAGTATATATACGTATATGTAAATAATTTCACTTCTCTTAAAAGCTAATAACCAAAACATTTATAAACATACTGTTATAAAATGTTAATTTAGTTTTCCTTATCTTTCCCAGCTTAAAAGTTTATTAACAAACCATACTTTAATTTTTGTACATTAAAACCATATATTATAAGTTATTCTTACGAAAACTCATAAACACAATTTTTAAACCCATTTACCATTGTCCAAAAATTCCCAAATTTAATATACAGTAACTATAACATTTTATACATATTCTAAAATTTTAATTTCAAAAAATATCTTTTTAATTAACCAAATAATTCCATAATACCCGTAAATTGCAAAAAATCATAACTTACGTTTAAAAACTCCAAAACCATATTAATTTACATCAAAATAAACTAGATTTTATAAGGAATCTATGGTTAAAATTTCAAGCTAAAACCCATTCGGGAAGGCCATTAACTAAATTCAACAAGTTAGAGTTAAAACCTGAAATATTATAAAACTGAAAATACTCTTTATAATCCACGATCTAATCTCGACCGTCCAGTTCTTTAAAACCCGATCGGACGGCCCCTGAGTCTCTAGTTCATCAGCGAATACCAAACAGAACTCGAGTACGAATTCGACAATTTCTCCTAATCCACAGAACGAAACTTAGTGATTCTTGTTCCATTAGCTTTGAAATTTAATTCCGGTTCCATTGATACCAATTTCGCTAGCTATAACACAGTGTACATCAAATAGGATTCTGGGTTCGAAGTTAGGGTTTATCTCGGTTTCCGAATTCAATTCTAGCAAATTCTCTCTCCTAACGTGTAATAACTGAAATTGGAACATGGTTTTGACCGGTAATGCAATATTGATTAGCAAGGTCGAAAGAATTTGAAGAAACTTACTGGAATTGCACGAATCGAAAGAATTCGATTCCGGTTTTGGAAAAATTCCCCCTTTACGAACCGATCGAGTAGCCAACTTTACAACGCTATAAGTTTCAGTACAGATCGAGTTAGAACTTGTTCTTGGGCTTAATCTAAAGAGGAAACTTAGCTCTACACAACGATAGCAAGAACTCACTCTAACTTTCACTACGCAGAAAGAAATCGGAGCCGAAAGTTACGAGTTTATACCTTATGTTTCTGTATGATTTTATGCAATGGTGAATCAAGATCTTTAGACGTCTCGCTCTCCCAATCGGTTATGAATCAGCCTTGGTCATCAACACGAAAGTTATAGAGGGGTTAATGCTCTACACAACGAGCTAAAGAAATCGAATTTTGGTTGAAAGATGAAGAAGTTATGGCAAGACGAATCTTACCTGAAATCGAAGGAAACTGGAATCTGCGGTTTCGGTTTTGCAGGGTGGCTACTTTGGATCGAATTTCCAGTGTTTTAGGATGATCTAGGTTTAGTGTGAGTTATGGTTGTAAAGAGGAAGTGTAGGAGAAGACAACAAAGAAGATGACACTCAAAAATTCCAAAAGATGAGAAAGATATGGAGGTCACAAGTTAGGGCAAAATCAGAAATCGGTTACCGGAAAACAAGGGGATAAAATCGGCTAAGTGTTGGGCGCGTATCCCGAGGTGCGGGTGAGTCAGCAGACTTGCCACATCAGCATTTTTTTCAAAATTTCGGCCCTAAACTTCATTCTATCATAACTTTGGCTAGGATGATCCGTTTTTGATGTTCTTTTTATCGATCTTCATGGTTTTCCATAACCTATTTATTGGTATAGGTTTCATGGGCTGGTTTGACCATTCTCAAAAAGTCAACCCTAGCAAGGCTTGAGAGGCTTTAGGGTTTCTAGGATTTTATACTAACTTTTATGTTTCAAAACAATGTTCCAACTCTTTCTAAAATCTATATAATATACTTGGAGTGTTAAAAATTTTTCCAAGATTTATTGACTTGTAAATCTTATAATTAAATTCATAATACTATATAATAATATATGGTAATCCAATACTTAATAGTATTCTTTAGGATTAAATGGGAGAAATCCCATGATTTAATTTTTATAACTCCATATAAGGATATAATGATTTATTATTCACAATTCCATACTATAATATAATAATTAATGGTATTATTTACGGTTTTAATAAAAGAAATCACCTAAATTAATTTAAATTAATTTAGGGGTATTTCATGCGTCATCCGCAAAGGGAAAATAATGACAGAGGTACATGACAAAGCTATCCTTCTCGATTCAAACTCCATAGCAACCCATCTAGCAATTCCAACTAGCGGACTAGAATTTTATGATAGGGCTGGCTTTCCTGATCTAGGGTTATAAGTGTAAAAGTGGTTTATGACTTCTTCCTACCGAACAGCAGAGTTGGTCACTCTTTGGACCAACCAGCTCTGTCAAATACCCACCAAATGCTTCATACCTTGGTGATCAAAAACTTAGTCCCTAGAAAGGAAGGAAACCAGTTTGTCCGCCCGTTAGATCTTGCTATCATGTACTGTCTGCTCCATCATCAAAAGATAAACCTTCCAAAACTAATCTCAACCACTATAGCCTCAACCATCTCCTCACCCCGACACTCCCTGGGGTACATATTCTGGCTCCCTAAAATCCTCACCCACTGTGATGTTGTCCTTGATCCCTCCAAAGCTAGTCGCATCACAGACACTGACATCCTCGGTCAGATCCTGTACAACAAACCCCATCTTTCCAGATCAAGTCGGTCTCTAAAACAAGCCCTCCTTCCAAAAAGCTAGCCCCACTAAAAACCGCATCACCTCCTGACACAGCCTCCCTGTCTAAAAGGTAGCAGCGATTGAGAATAACCTCGCCACTCTATCCAAGAAGATTGACATGCTCATCGACGTCCTCAATAAAAACCACAAACAGACGATGAACATCTTTGCAGGAGGAGTCCAGAAGCTGGCGGAGGAGTTCCGGGAAACCTTTGCTGAAACTCTGGAAGTGGCTAAGCAAATGGATGGCGCTGGTACTTCGGGGGAAGTTGGAGCACAGGATGAGGACACAGGAATGGATGGAGATGACTAACCCCTTACCCCACCCCTTTTAACTCTTAGGAAGAACCGACTATTGAATACACTTGACTTGCGTTGGTGAATTGTTTTAATGACTTTTTCGGATTATGGTTTTTGGATATTTTGTGCGTTTCCCCTGATGTTGGCAAACGGGGGAAGCGGTGTATCCCGCGGCTGGTGTCTGCGGGTAACTATGTGTGGATGCTGAGTGCCTCTGAAGGCCTCATTTGTAACACCGGCGTGTGTTACCTCCCACATCGATCGGGAGAGAGCACGAACCATACCTTATTAGGGTGGGGATACTCTTCCCTTGTGTGACGCGTTTTGGGGCGAAACCCCAGGAACAAATCCGTGCGGCCTGCGTGCCAAGCGGACAATATCACACATGTGGGCTGTTTGTCTGGGCTGTCACAGATGGTATCAGAGCCAGACCCAGGTCGGTGTGGGTCCAGTGAGCCCGTGAGGGCACTGGGCTCCTTAAGGGGGGTAGGGTGTAACACCCGGCGTGGTGTTACACCCCCACATCGATCGGGAGAGAGCACGAACCATACCTTATTAGGGTGGGGATACTCTTCCTTGTGTGACGCGTTTTGGGGCGAAACCCCAGGAACAAATCCGTGCGGCCTGCGTGCCAAAGCGGACAATATCACACATGTTGGCTGTTTGTCTGGGCTGTCACATCATTTGTTTTGGATTGGTTGCTATTTCTGCTATATTTTGGTTGAAGTAGTTTCGTACTATGGTTATTATCTGCTCTTATCAACTGCATTACCTTAAGGGGGAACAAACAGCAAGCTGTTCTCCCGAGATAGTTGCTCTGCCTTGTTGTCTACTCTTTTTGCAGGAACATTCATTACAAAACCACAAGTCTATGCTGGATACACTGAGTTTGCCATCATCAGCAAAAAGGGGGAATTTGTTGAAGACTTAAGTTTTGCAGATGATTGCCTCCTCAGTCAAAGTAGCGATGTAGAAAGACTTGGCGTTGTCACTTGAGTACCTCTGCAGAAGCATTTGTTCACTGTTCCTATCTGCCAAGAAGCGCGATACTATTGAGTGGCTGCGGAAAACTCGGATGGTTGAGAGTGTGCGCAAACGTGGGAACGTGAAGCACAAACAGCTCTAAAACTCCGATACTTGCGAAAACAAATCAAGGAGCCGTTACAAAGAGACTTTACCGAAGATTTAGGACATAGTTTAACAAGTATATAAGCATATGATTGTAATTAGTTTAGGAGTGCAATTTGGAGATTATTCAGAAAGAGAGAAACACACGCTTTGAGAGAGAAAAGTATTCTTGAGAGATCTTAGTGAGATAGTGTCAATTAGCTTAGGTATTTATTACCTAGAGAGCACACATAGAACACTCCCCTTTACTCCTTGTGACGCATTGATCAAAGCCGAGAGTAGAGCGGGTGCTGGATGAGACAGAATACTTCTGTCGAATCCCAAGATAGGAAGCTAGGTTGTAATTCACATTGAGTTTCAATACAAGCATAATCCTATCTTGTTAAGTTTAAACAAAAGCTTCCGTATTATCATTTGCTACATACATTTATTCTTCAAGCAGAGTTGGTCTGAGACTAACACCTCAGACCTACTCGGTCAGCACCCCGATCCCATCAATTATCTTGTAACAAGGATTAAGGCCAAAAATATATGTATATATGTGTGATGTTTAATCCATAAAAATGTGTAGTAAATGATGGCTAAATGTTTGGTTAGTAAATCTACTTGTTAATGACTCATTAAAGTCAAGTTTATAAGTTAAAATAAGAAGAACATGATTTTAATGAGTTAAATGAAAAAACTGTAGCAAGCCGTGTATAGTATATAATCTATGGACATTTTAATGTCATTTTATGGTTAAGTTTATGTTATGTTGAAGGCCATGTTTTTAGGCCATTTTTATTATGATTATTTAAAGCTTTAAATATTAATTATTAAGTTTTTTGGGAGATTAAATGAACTATATAAATTTCTGGTGCAAAAATGTAATTTTGGTGAAATAATCACTAGGAAACATTTTAGATGAATATTAGTGAATTTAGGCGTTACATAAATCAAATATAAGGTTATAATATGATTTCGAATAAACTATAACCCTTATAAGAATTAAAATGAACAAAAGACTTGTTAATGGGGTAAAAATGTAATTAGGTAAAATATAGGGTGCCAAAACAGTAGGTAAACCGCGAGGGGGCCTATTTAGAAATATAAGAACATAAAATATTAATTTTATAAAATTAAAATGTTTAAGTGTAAAACTAAAAACAAGTGTGGTCATTTCGTAAATATTGGGAAATATGGGTCAAGAGAGTATTTGGGTGGTCAACCCTGACCACATGTGAAGTTTGACCAGATTAAAATAATATAAATAATTAATTTGGAGATTTGATGAAGTATTAAGTTAAAAATGAAATTTAAAAACTATTGGGGGCGTTTATGCAATTTCCAAAAACTAAGGGTTGGAATAAGATTAATTTGACCATTAGGGGTCTTTTCATAATATTAAAAGAACTTTGGGTTAATTTTAACGATTTAATAAATTAAGGATTATAATATATAGTTTAAATATTAAAGTGTAACATTAATAAAACTTATGGGGTTATGTTGTAAATAACCAAATGTTTTGGGTTGAAAACAATATTAGAACACCTAGGGGGCTGTTCGGAAATTTAGAAAATTATTTTTAGAGTTTTTGAAATTAAATAAGTTAATATATATAATATAAGGTTTTAGATATTAAATTGTAAGTTTACAAAATAAAGAGGGGCAATATGCAAATAAAAGGAAGTTGTGGGCTAGTAGAATAATTCTGGAAAAAAATATAAGTGCTTTTCGGATGTATAATATATATATATATATATATATATATGTATATTATAATGTGTGAAAATCTTAGGTTATAAATTAAATAAGAATAGAAATGTAACTAGAATAATGTTTGGGTAGACTTTGTAAATAATAAAAAATGAGTGGGGAAGAAGAAATCACACCGAAAGAGTTGTGGATTGGTTTGGAATTATGATAATATAGGCAGAATATAATATAAGGTTTTGAATGATATAATGTGACATTATACCAAAGCGTGAGAGAACATATTATAAGGACGTTATTGTGGTATAAGTATACCCTGTAAACAAACACATAAAATAATGGGACTGAATTGGAAATGTGGGAGGTATAATATATCATTGGGAACCTTATAATATGAGGAACATAATGATGTATAGATACTTTGTATAGTATTATGATAAACTAATTGCGAATAGGAGACGCAAATAAATAAATGTGAACTTCACATAAATAATGAATTAATTCATTAGGGGAAAACTTATAATTCACATGGTATGAGTTTATAATGTAAGGTGAAAATGTAATACGACTGGTTGATTATATAGGATTAATGTGGAAATCTTTATAAGGTGGAGTATGATTGTAAGTACTATAATATAATATAGTACGAGATGATAAATAGATATCAACTACAATAGAATATTGACACTACTACAAAAAAACACTTTTTACAACTGTTAAAAATACATGAGACAACTGTTAATAACAGTTGTATCAGAACCAGTTGTCTATTGTGCTCTTTGCTTCAGACAACTGTTAATTTAACAGTTGTATTAGAGTGTAAATAGCGATCTGGCATTAACAGTTGTCTTTGATCATGTTAAAACACTTTTTTGAATCTTAGGACAAGTGTAATTAACACCTATTACAACTGTTTCTAGTAGTTGTAGTAAAAATAGAATAGAGAACTATCATTAACAGTTGTCTTTGAACATGTTTAAATTGCGTTTTGAATCTTATGACAACTGTGTTTAACAGCTGTCTTTTATCATTTTATAATTATATACATGGTCAATGAATTTTGTGTGTCTAATTTTTGTATAACGTTTTACACTTGTTTTCCTTGACACAATCTAAATAAGACACACTTTATTGCAAAAACTTACAAAATTCATACATACCATTACATTTGTATCTTTAGCAAGTTTTACAATGTAAAACTATATGTCTATTACTACAATATAGAGCTATAATATAGAGCTATTTCCCAATTATACAATGTAGAGCTATCCGCCTTAGACTGAAAGACCAACTTCTTATTCCCACTCTTTTTCTTCGTCTTCTTGTTCCTCCTCATCTTCAACAATAGCAGAAAAAATGATTTTACCAACACTACACATAATCCAGCCATATTAATAATGTTAGAACGCAAAACTAAGTATGGTTGACTGTAAAACTGCTCAACTGAACGACCAATATACTACCTTGTAATTACAATAAAATCAAGCTCCATAAAACTATAATTCAGACCATTAACTCTAGAAATAAAACTGCTTAAATATTGCTCAAACTCTTCTCTGTGACATCTTTAAAGAGAGTACGCAGGCTCAACATCAGTGAGAAGACCTGTTAATAAGTAGAAATATAAGCACTTATGATATTCAATGACAAAATTAGACACTTCTGATGTTTAATGACAAAATTTGATAGTCTTACATTAGAGGAGGGCTCACTGGCAGTTGTATATATGGAGAACAGTCTCATAGTCTTACTCCAAGATTTCAACTTCATTTATGGAAACTCAGGTTCAATATTAGTTATGCACACAAAATAAGAGAAATGGGTATCCATCTAGACCTATACATCATAGGTAAGTCTGAAGAACTTGCGCAAGCAACCGAATATCATCAAAATCTGGAAAACTAAGCAATGAATAAATATCATGCATCAATAATCTCAACTCGACATTTCTATCTCTCACTGGATCAAGGAATGACTTGCGCTTGTACTATTGGTAAAAAGTCAGCAGCACAAGCAGCACTAACAAAAAAAGTTCCTAAATCAGCTAATCAGTTCAATGTTGAACTAAGTAACTGGTAAGCAGTTATATATGTCAAAGCGTGAAGGGCCATAGGAATTATAAAGAAATTAATATAAGGTAACACTTCCAAGGGTTTCTTCATAATGCACCTCACTTGCAGCTTCACGCAGAGAATTTACACCACAGTGTACTTAAGTAATTGAATTACTCTCCAAATGAAGCCAACAGATGCTTCATTAACAAAAGAGTGCACAACACAAAGACGATATAACATACCTATCATTGAGGAAAGCAATACTGAATGTTGTTAATACAGCAGCTATGATAGCAAGTGGGCTCCTAATGAATCCCAGTGCTGCAAGATTAGATACATGAAATGTTCAAATCGGTGGTTTGTTTTTTAGGATTTCAAAACGGTAGTTGAACAAAGCAAAAAGGATAAAAAACTCGATAGCCATTCACTTACCAAGATTAAAAACTACCATGATAATATTGTTGGTGTTGTAGCTGCAAACACAGAAGTCTAAGAAGCAGCAAGTTAGAAAAATGCAAGCACAGAAGATTAACAAGCAACAAGTAAAAAAATGCAAGCACATATACCGACAAAGAAGCAAACAAGTCCATGGCTTTTCAACATCCAGTTAATCATTTATGTTTCAGCAGGATGAAACAACCAGACAGTAAACAAGAGGCGTAGCATTTCCCTGCTTAGTGGACTACAATTGCATAGTGTAGTAGTTGTCATGAATAACTTCGTTCACAACAAGACAACACAAACAGAGGAATCGAATATGATAGCAATTCTAGATTCACTAACATCTACATAAGAAGTTCAATGGAGCTTGCACATCCTAGATTCAGTAACAACTATAATATCTACCTTTAAGGTTATCTAGTAGAGAAGAAAAGGCCACCAACTGTTGCATGCTTCAAATTGTAATGTATAACAATACTACTTGACAATTATATAAGCCCAAAAACACATGCAAAATCAAATGTTTAGACCCGTAGCTTAGGTATATTTGGCATTTCAAGAGAGATTCCACAAACCTTGGAAACCTCGTCCTAGGAAAACATAGCTTTGCTATAATAGATATCACAACTTAGTCAAATTAATTGCCTTATAACGGAAGATACGATCATCCAATCGAAACTGAAAGTAGGTATATCTGTCAATTAATGTACATATCCAAGAAATGAGAAAGTTATATAATAGCAGTAGTAGATGTAGACCGATTATAGCTTCAAAATGAAATGAACAATACCATAGTAGGATATAACATTTTTATGAAACAAAAAAAATCCCTTTCAGATGTTGTTCTATATGTTTTCAAAGTCGAGGTAGAAGATTAATAGGCTTATGCAACTTCAAAATGTAATTGTCAACATAGGAAGCTATACGTAAATACAAACAACAGCAAACCAAAAAGTGAGATTCTAAAAGATAATTGCACAAACCCTAATTAACTGAAAGTTTTACCTGAATTAAAGATTACAGGTGTGACAGAGTACCGATGATTAACGGCTAGCTCTGATCGCTGATATTTCTTGCTGCACTTTACTATAGTAATTTTTTGATGCAGATACATATCCCTACAACTTGTGAACAAGGTAAAAATAAGAGTGCACACTCAACATTAGCAATTTCAAGAACGAAATCACACATACACCCACGGGAAATTATGGATTTTTATAGCCGTGCTTGTCGAACAACTGAGGAAGAACAAAATATATTTACATCTTAGTTCTTAGCATATTCTAATCATAATCACACTGGAAAACACAAAAAAATCTCCCAAAAAAACACCAAGAACCAGGAACGCATGTTAGGGTTGTGATATTTCTACAACATGGACAACACTACCACTACCTAAGGCAGAAGAACGAAAGTTAGGGTTTTGAACAATTAACAAGAAGCAAACAATTCCAACTCCAGAAGTAGAGGTATGCAAATACAACTCACCATGGATCCTGCAGCGATCCAATTATATAGTGTCGCATCGCGGGGATGGCACTAGTATGCCTTTGAACCAGCCAGAAGTAGAAGCAGTTGACGGCCCTCCACAATGGAAGAAAGAGGAAGCCGAAATTGTAAAATCGACGAGCTTAAACAACAGATTCCTCCTCCGACAACCCCAATGGTCCATCAATCGTCGGTCAGCGAGGACTTCTAGGCAATGAAGTTGTTGCAACTCCGACTGTCGAGGTGACGGTGATGGCTGGGCTTCGAACAGGTAAAAATGAGTATTCACCCCCATTTTGAGCTTCCACGACTGACCTACGCAACCCACTTGTTTTTGTTTTCCCCAATTCGTTTGCTCTACCCGGATCTAATGGGGAAATGGATGCGCACAACGGCCAAGTAGGCTTTTGTTTTTTCAATTTCACGGTATTTCAACTTGTATAGGAATCGAACGCAGGTTAACATACCGTTTTGTTTTTAGAACTATCCTCTGTATCTTTTTTAAGGAGAAATTTCATGAAATGCCACTATATTTTTGGCTAATTTATGAAATGCCACTAAAAAAAAGAAAGTCACTAAATGTCACTATATTTTCTGAAAAGTCCATGAAATGCCACTATAGATGGAAAAAAGACAAAAATACCCCTACTAGTTATTAAAGTACTTTTAAAGTTCACAATATGCCCCTAAGTGTTAAATTTTAACAAAAATAAACAAAAATCTCAAAGTACAATAAAAATATAAAAAATTATAAAAATTATAAAAAAATTAAAATCATTAAAAATAAAAAAATAATATTTCATTTTTAAAAATTTATTCAATACCATAAAAAGAATATTAAGTTCTATACAAATAATTTTTACCAATTTTTCTACCAATTTAGTACCATAATTTATACTAAATAAGTATCATAATTTTTATCATACATTTTTTAATTATTATTTGCTATCAATTTAGATTATTTATTTCTTAAAGTAAATAACTTTTTATATTTGCATATTATTATTTTGAAAATGTTTTATTCTACATTTCAAACAAGTTTTACTATTTAATATTGTATGTTATGTATATATTCTCAGTTGCTCTATTTCCAATAAATTATTATATTTAGAAATTTTAGTTTTTAAAATTTATCAGCAATATAAAAAAATTATTAACTTTGAAGAAACAAACAATCTAAATTGATAGAAAATAATAATTAAAAAATGTATGATAAAAATTATGGTACTTATTTGGTATAAATTATGGTACTATATTGGTAGAAAAATTGGTATAAATTATTTGTTTGGAACTCAATATTCTTTTTATGGTATTGAATAACTTTTACAAAAGGAATTTTTTTTAATACTTAATGATATTTTCATTTTTTTTATTTTAAAATATTTTTCATTTTTTTATAAATTTTTTAATTCTTTTTTAATTTTTAGAATATTTTTTTTAATTTTGATAAATTTTTATAAGTTTTTTTTATATTTTTATTCTATTTTGATATTTTTGTTAATTTTTGTTAATTTTTAACACTTAGGGCATATTGTGAACTTTAAAGTACTTTGTTAACTCGTAGGGGTATTTTTGTCTTTTTTCCATCTATAGTGGCATTTCATGGACTTTTTGAATAATATAATGGCATTTCGTGACTTTCTTTTTTTTAGCGGCATTTTATGAATTAGCCAAAAATATAGTGGCATTTCATGAAATTTCCCTTTTTTATGTATAGTGTCGGCCTATAACAACTGTATATAAATAACAGTTGTATTACATAACAAAAAACATTAACTCATATCAGTTACTACTAGAATTTGTAACAGTTGTCTTTAGTCAGTAGTAATAGAATAAATTTGTAGTATTGTGACTAGGAACGTTGGCTAGGTCATACTACATTGATCAATTAACACACATTGACCAAGTAGATAAGTTGACCAATACACAAGGTATTATGTAAATAAAAATGGAAATGTAACTTGGTCAAACGAAGTATAGTGATAAATCATACTATATATGCATGTGTAAATATACATATATAGATATTGATGCATGCACATAGGCATGTGTACGTAGACATGCAAAAGAAAATAACCCCAGTAATACATGGATTATTAAAGAATCTAATTCTTACGAAGTAAATATTATTATAGTATCAAATATTATATGCTCGTATACTATAACGTATAACTGAATCTACATCCCGAGGATTAATAAAAACCGAGTTAAACAAATAACCGACTAAGGGGTTATCTACGAGGATAAAGATTAGAACTTATTCCCGGATGGTAAAGTAGACTCGAATTATTGACACTAATACTAGATTAATATTATTCCAGAGATACGAGCTACTAGATTCGAGCTTCGGAAGAATAGAGGGTGAGCGTGACTCGTCACGCTAGCATTGTACACTGGTGTACGGTATGTTATTGTATGGTCCGAGTGTTCTTGAGGGCTTCCTGGGGTTTGGATATTTGGGTGAATGCATGACAAGATTGATATGTGTGTTATGTGTTGTGATTGTGAATTTAATTGTCTTCTATTCCGTGATTTCATTTGTGCGCGACGATTGATGAACTTAGGCAATTTTATACATAAAACTCGGATCTAGTTATGGATGACGAGAATGAAAATGATATTTGTAAATGATTAGTGGTATTAATCATATTATACACACTCGAGAAAGGAAGTCACCTAGGCGATGTCTAGGCCAATATTAAAGACCTTAAAGGTCCTTACACGGAGAACATTACTCTACATAACCTAAGAATAGATCTTAGGTAAAGGTCGTAGACTTAATCATATGGTGGAAATAATTAAAGATAAGGAAAATCCAGGGTAGTCACGAACTACATAGTTGCGCACTGGTGATCACCAAAGAGAGAGGACGGCCGGATAGGGTCCACTCGACTTGGAAACTCTAATGAGCCGGATACAATCATTGGTCAGAGGGCACTACTGTTGGTGCATGGCTACGGCTGCCAGGTCTCTACAGACCCCTGGCAAAGGGGCACTACTAATAGTGCACAAGAGCGACTGCTCTAGAAGAGGAAGTATATATACGGGTTATCTATAAATGGCTTATGCCGGGTTATCCTAACATAACACCCTCCATAATTAAGTAAAGCTAATTAAAATAAGAAAAGACTTAAGAGATACTCTTAGTCCTGGATAACGAAACAAAGAGGCCTCGAAGGCTGCATGACGGAAATCGTTCAGGAGAGAATAACTCTCACATCGTTATCATGTTTTCTTACGCATTGTTTGTACACTTGCTTACTGCTTGTTGTGAAATTATGTAATGTTTGGATGGAACCATGGTTGTTTTAGTTATTGCTTTACCGTTATTATAACTGAAATTGGAACAACATGAAATTGGTACATGTTAACAACTGGGCTAATTAACTCGAGTAGTCTTACGGTTCATGAGGATTATATAGTAGCGTGCTCAGCGTTGTGCTGAGCCTTTATGGCCACCAAATTACAGGTATTTGATTGAAGATGTACTAGAGCGCGGGACTTTGGGGATAGTTAGCAGTATACTTGCATGTGATACCATAGGTTTTGTTAAACTTCATCCGAAAATTATGGTATTGATTTAGGTAGGCGACTCACTGTTCTTTTTAGGCTATTGTAATGTAAACTTTGGTTGTATTACGTCTCCGTCATCACTACGGGAGTTTGGTTTGTATATTTGGTAAACGCTACATTACTCACATGTGCGGGGAATGACAGGTAACACCCAATTATTTTGCGAACGACTTTTAGTTGCCTCTACAAATCAATTGTTTATTTATGCTAGACGCGCTAGATTATCCGGATTATAAACTAGGGGTGTTACAGTTACAATCTCACATAATTCTTAATCAAAGGGCTACTTCATAAGTATTTAGGTGAAATACCCCAAACCTTAATATGTTAATTAATTATGTAATTATGATTTTCCAAGGCTAATTAAGTCCTTAAGAATTTTGGTAAAAAGAATAAATCCAAAAGAAACAAGAAAAACGCTTAAAAAGCGAAAAACGCTAAATTGAGCGTTAAGTGACCCTAAGAGGAATATGACCTCTACAAGAGTATTAAATGGATTTTAAAGGATTAGTAAGGCCTAAATAATATATGGGAAAAATTCTGGAAGAAAACGGATCCAAACAATGCGTTAAAAAGCTAACGGAGTCTTAAAGCGCGTTTTTCGAGAAAACCCGAAAACGTGACTTTAAATAGTTAAACGACCCCGTAAAAAGTATAGTTGACTATATAACTATAATTAAACATTAATGGGAGCATAAAAACCATTAAAAATAAAGAAACAAGAAAAATCCGGAAAACGGGCCCGGTTTATGAATAGTGCCGAACCGGGTAAAATAATGAGCGTTTTCTGTAAAAGACGAAAAACGCTCCAGCTTAATAATATAGTGGGGGCCGGTTTTTATACCCTCTCACACACTCACACACTAAACTAGTAAATAAAGAAAGAAAAGAAAAGTAGAAAAAAGGAGATAAAGTAAAAAGGTGAGGGAGACTCTCTCTCCTCCCCATTTCTCTCTTTTCCCTCGTACTCCCTCCTCCTTCCTGAACTTCTTCTTCCTCCTTAAGCCATTGCTGGTGATTTCACAAACCCCTCCAAGCTCCCTTCTTCTTCTTCATCTACAAGGCACAAATTAACTCCAAACTCCACAAAAATTGTACCGTTGAATTCCTCTCAACTTAGGGAACATTTCCCTCCTTTCAAAATTTGGAAAGCTCACATTTGACCTCCATGGAAAAAGCTTGGATTGAAGGTTTTAAGGTGCCATCTTGATCTAGAACAACACCCTTGTTGTTTAAGGTAAGAAATGAGTTCAAAAACCTTTCTTTTCAAACCTTCCTTTGATTTTCATAAATTCCCACGTTGAGCCCCTCTTCTTCCATGTCCAGCCGGTTTTGTTGAGCTCCGATAAGGGCTGGAAATTCTCTAGCCTTGCTGTCCAAGACCTCCACCCAAAAGTGTAAGGTAATACCTTCTTGTAATCCTTGAACATTCCCTTAAGACCTAGGGTTTAGTTTTTGTGTTGATTGCTTCCTTGGTACTCATTGTGCTTCATGGGAATGTGGTGGTAGCTTGACCGATTTTGATCAAGAGGGAGAGAAGGAGGAGATTGAAAAAGAAAAGGAGAACTTGTGTGTTTAAGGTAAGAAAACTACCTTAACAACTATTTTGATTCTTTAAGAATTTGGGATGGGTTAAATTGAAAAATGAACCCAAAATATGAAAAAAATAATGTGTTTAGTTGATTTTGAGAGAACTTGTGAATTGTTGTTTAAATTAAGGGTTTAAGTGCCAAGCTTTTGAGCTATTATGGTTTAGGAAGATTTTTGAGTTATGTTGTTGTTGGAAGAGTGTTTGGTGAACTTTGATTTGGTATTGTGTGCTGGTAGGACCCTATAAGGGTGTGGCTAGATTAGGAATGAAATTGGAGAGAGTTGATGGTTTGGGATATGTTAGGTTTGTAACGAGGTCATGGCGAAATTTCGGTAGAAATATAGTGGTTTAGATGGTGATGTGAGCTGGAAGAGTCTAAGTGTTAATTAGGTGTTGTTAGGAATTGATTTGGGTGGTAAACCACATTGAGGTGTTGGTTGAAGACTGGAATGGAGTTGGACAAAATCTGTAGCACAAGGTGCAAAATGTAACCGAGAGAATGAAGAATTTGTGAATTTGAGCAAGAATTGAGTAGGGATTAAACCAATGATTTGAAGAGGTTTAGTGAGTGTTTTGGGGTGTTTTAATATGTAGAAAACATGTGGAGAGATTTGGGAATGATTAGATGTGGATTAGGGGTTGAAAACTGGTCAAAAACTGTCAATTTTAACACCTACAGACATGGTCCGGGTTTGTAAACAAGTACACAAACCCAGACCACCTCAAAAACGTCCCAGAAACCCATTTTAACATGTGGTCCGGTTTTGTATCCAAGTACACATACCCAGACCAAGCTATTTTGTACACAGAAAGTGATTTCCGAGATTGGTCTAGGTTTGTAACCCCGGACACAAACCCGGACCAGTCCAAAAATGCACCAGAATGTGTTTTTAAGTGTTGTTATGATGGGAAAGTGAATGGTAATGGTTTTAGATGTTGTTTAGGCCTTGTTTGGTGAGTTTTAAAGGCCATTGAAGTATAAACAAGTGTGAGAGTGAATGTGTACGTTGTGAACTTAAAATCACATAAATAAGTTAAGGATAACGGGACAACGGGGTTAAGTACGGGAGTAATAGAAATTTACATACTGTAAGACTTTGATGTTAATAAAAACATTTGAAATAATACCAGTTGTTTGGAAACTACCCGGGAAGCGTGAGGTGACGCGTTGGAGCGGATCCTCGGGAACACGGTAGAGCAACCCATGGTGTAAGGTATGGTTTTCTTGCAACCTGTGTCCTACCGGGTTACACCGGCTTGTATGCCAATGTGTTTTTCTGTTTGTTGGCCACCTTGCAAGATAAAGCATGTAATGAGTTTACAGTAATTTATTTATGTGGCGAATTTAGTTCCGACACCGTTAACCTCTAATATGTGTTAAATCAAAACTAACCGACTCTAGAGTCACATAAGAGACCGGTGTTCGGACTTAACGTCCCAACCTACGGGAACGTTCTAACAATGGCTATCCGTGCGTTAGTTGTATGTTGTGGTTGTGTGTGATGTGTATTGCTTTTGTTTAGTATATCATTATTTAATGAATCTGGTTGTCCATGTGTGTCGAATGGAATGTTACCTCCCTTGTGTGTGATTAACCAAGTTTATAACACCATATGGTGTCATGTTGTGATAAGTTCCATAAAGGAACTTCTAACTAATATGTATATATTATGGGGGTGAGGAATCCGGTCGTTCCGGTCGCGCGCGTTGTTTGGGAGTTGATGTATATATATGAATTAACTCCCACTCTGTTATGTTATGGTTGTTTTTCCTTCTTGGATTACAATCACCCACAAGCTTAACCAAGGCTTACCTACCTCATTATTATTCGGGGCTAGGGGGAATACTGTTATGTTAAGGTTGCTTTCCTTCCTTGGATTGCAACCGCCCACAAGCTTAACCAAGGCTTACCTACCTCACTATTATTTGGAGCTAGGGGGAAATTATGTACGGTGTGATCGGTCCTATATTACGGCCGACACATCTAAGTGAAGTAAATGTGTGCGGTGTGCCCAGGCTTATATTCCTCTGGCACAACCTAAGTAAGTGTACGTTCTCTAAGAAGAACGGTATTAAGTTGTATACATGTTATTATGTGAAGTATGTTGTTATGTGTGTACGTTGATCTCCGAAATCAACCCCGTACAAATATAAGGGGTAATTAAGTACAACCCGATTAAATGGGTATGGGTCGTCTAGCAAGGAATAGCTCCATTAGGGTAGAACCCTCAAGGGCCAAAGAACACAATAATGCGATCTAACCAATGTGATGTGTTAATCTTATGTTTGTATCTTATTCATTGGATGTGTGATTTATAAGCATGATATGTGTGTATAGTTTCATGCATGTTTTAAATATAATTCACCGCATGCTCAGACGACAAATAGTTGTGCGTGACCCGGTAGTATACGGGCTGCTTGATTGCCATACCAGCAAAGGTGCTGACCCCCTTTGGGGGGCCCCCATACTTTTCAAGTACAATGGAGCTGGCAGCCATTCGAGAGTAGGACGGGGTAACTATTTATGTATGGGTGGTTGATAAGTGTCCAAATGAGCATGTTTTATGGGTGTATTTCATATATTATATTAGCACTTTTCTTGCTCATTTCTCCACTTTGGTTAGTTTTCCTCTAGTTTATGTTTTATTGGTTATCTCACAAATTTATTGGTTAAACATGAGGAAAACCAAGCTAGGAGCAAAGTAGACGAAGAGACGAACGCATAGGCGCAAACGGATCTTAAATCGGAGCTGAAACGAGTATTTTAGAAGCAAACCAGTTTTCGTCCGAACCACACTGGTCCGGACAGTGGTTCAGACACAACAACAAGAAGCGTCCGTGGTATGTCCGCCCAAAAAAGGCAGGACACAAAACAAGGACATCATTCTCCGCAAAAGATCGAAGCGTCCGAACCAGGCTGGTCCGAACACTGGTTCGGATGCGTCGAATTTATGTCCGTGTCATGTCCGCTCAAATTTGGCCGGACAAGATCAAAGAGATGAAGTTGTCCGTGGCGTGTCCGTGGAGAAAAGGGCGGACAAGGGACAAGCTGTCCGTGGATTTAAGACCGGACAGAATAGAGAAGTGTGTGTGTGCTGTCCGTGGAAAAATGGCCGGACAAGAAAGAAATGTTCGTGGCCTTTCCGTGTAAAAAAGGCCGGACAGAAAATAAAAGCCATGCTGTCCGTGGATAAATGTCCGGACAAGAAACAACGACGCGTGTAAATGCAACCCAGATCCAGAAAATTGACGCACCGACCGTCTTCCCCATTTTTCTTCCGCGCCTGCAAACATATCTATCTACCCCATCAGCAATATCAGGCGCCGACGCACTCCTTAAAATCCTCACGCGTGTTCCAGCCCTGTCTTCTTCCTCTTCCTTTCTTCTATAAAAACACACTGCATCTTCAACCAAAATATACGTTCGACCCCCAGAACTCAACACTCCGAATCACTCATTTCACATACAAATTCCTACGTACATTCTCCACTCTTCTTTCTCTTCATTTCTCCATTCACCATCCGCACCTCCACAACACCGCATTATTATTACGTCTAACCTCTGACTGACTTATTACCAGTTAATATGTCAGGCTAAGGAGGATTTACTCCGGGCGAAGGTTTAACTGTAGTTTGTTTAATTATGTAATCTATATTTCTACCGGTTAAATTAAATACAGTTTGTTACGATTAAAGTTTACCTCTCGCCTTTTTAATAAATTTCATGAATTTATTAAAAAGCTTTACAAAGTCTATTTTGATCAGACCAGTGATAAATAGACAGGTTAATTAATCGATAAATCTGTAGAAAACTTATTTTGATTAAATAAGTTAGTATTTTCAGATGCAAAATATAATTCCTCGCACTTAATCCGTTTACATGTGTTTTGCTCGAATCTAGATTAGACCGAGCATTTTCTGGTAAACGAGTCCTTTTGAGTCTATGATTTAGTCCTTAAGATAATAACAAGAATTTTGCCAAACTATTATAATAAACCGGTAGAGATAGCATAATTAATCAGATTATATAAATCTGAACCCGGAGTCCCGTTTAATTTATCTTCAACTCAGTTAATTTTATCTTTCCTTTTTATTTATAAAAGCAAGTTAATCAATTCCCCCCTTTTGTGACAAGCTTAGGTACTATATTATTTCGCTATAAGTCCCACGGTTTGACCCCGGCCGCTTCTGTCTTACTATACTACTGCGACCGGGTTTTATTTGCAGCCCGACGGATATTTGAGTTATTAATTTCCTTTTCAATTGTTTTAATTACACCAGTTCCAACCACTCACAATATACAGTCTGTAAAATGCCGTCGTTGCCAGGGACTTGATTTATTCTAGTCCCTAAGCCCCGGATAATTCACTTGCTATATTATACTATTCTGTTTATACTATTTTGTTGTTTGTTATTTTATTTCTACTAATTTCTGTCATTTAATTATTCCAGCAATTTAAATATCGCATTAATTACAGTAATTTATTTTCCAGTCATTTACTTTACTGTCATTTACTTCCCAGTCATTTAATTCCCTGTCATTTACTTTCCAGTTATTTAAATTTCCATTGTCATTTAAATTCTGTAATCTAACTTCTAACATTTAAATTCTGTCATTTAAATTTCAGTAAACTAATTTCTAACATTTAAATTCTGTCATTTAAATTCTGTCAACTAAATTCTGTCATTTAAATTCTGTCAACTAACTCCTAACATTTAAATTACTGTCATTTAAATTCCCTTGTCATTTAAATTCCAGCAATTTAATTCTGTCCTTTTTCTTTATTTTAATTTTATTATTTACTTAAACTACATTTATTTTAATTTCTTTTTGTTATTTATTATCGGTTAATTTACTCTTGTTAAAAAAAAGTAGTTCTTAATTTTTGAATTATTTATGTTTAACTGTTTAATTTCCCCCTCCCTATTTCTTTCTATTTTTTTATTCACATCACGAGTTTCTTTTTCTGTTTTGAGTGGTGAATGCCTTTTACCAGGTCGCACAGCCTCCCGGAAAATATTAATAATCACACGGTTAGTTACATCCCAGAGATCGAGAGAACCTTTCTGTGCACTCTAAGGCAGAAACGATCTCAACAAAACATAACTGCCACAGTGATAGAATCTAACCCGGTAGCAGACATGGCATCTTCACCAGCGACAGTTCGAAACATTAACAGGCCGTCTAATCAAGGACAACAGCCTGCCATAGTCCTTCCCCACCTTACCTCATCCGAATACGATGAGTGGCAAAAACTAAAGCCATATCATCAGATCCGATGTGTAAAGGAGTTGGGCATGTTTGATGGCTCCAGTCCTAACGAAGCTCTATTACATGTTACCAAGTTCTTACAACATGCCAACAGTCTAACCGCGACAGACGCAGTACTTCAATACGCGAGACTGTCCCTGTTCCCTCATAGCCTGACAGGAAATGCGAGTAAGTGGTATCACAGTCTTACACCAAGTACCATTGGTACTTGGGATGAAATGGCCACCAAGTTCTACGACAAGTTCCTGCCCCCAAGCCGAACGTTGGAAATGATTGCTGAAATCTACAATTTCAAGCAGCCAGGGTCGGAGAGCATTTGTGAAACTTGGGACCGTTTCAAAGGACTGCTGCTGACGTGTCCTCACCATGGTCTCACAAAAGAACAATTATCTCAATTGTTCTACAAAGGCTTAATCAATCAATGCAAAACGATGGTACTCTCCTCTTTAGGTGCCGACATTTTGAAAAAGCCAGGTGAACAGTTTCTGAATGGGATAGAGTCCCTCTGCGAAGAGATCAGAGACTGGGCCACAGGTGGATCAAGAGGCGGCACTCCAGGTTTATACCATGTTGGAGAGAGTGACAATAAGTTTGACCAGCTGATTAAAAGCCATGAGCAACTCATGGAGAGCAATGCGCAGCAGGCGACAAAAGTAAGTACTCTGCAGAAAGTAGTTGAGCAGATGGCGATGAACTCCTACCCCCAACAAGCAAAGTCGATGACTTCTCGATCATCTGCAATCCCTTCAGGCTATGCTCCGTTATCCCGATCATCTCCTGATATTTCTTGTACTCAATGTGGTGGGCCTCATGATTATGAACAATGCCCCCAACTACAAGAATTAAAAGCAGCAGAAGAAGCAAACTATGTCACCAACAATTCAGGGTACAGGCAACCTTGGCAACGTAACATGAACCCCAATCTTCGCTACTCAAACACCGTCAATATCCAAAACCCACATACACTACAACCAACTCAAAATTTCAGACCTCTGTCCAATTTTCAAGGAGGTCAAAGGTAGTATCAGCAACAGCCTTATGGCAATGATGCTTCTTCAAGTCGACCAACTCAGCCTCCTTCAAATCCTGAATCTGAAATGTCCCAACTGCAAGAGATGTTTAAGGTAATGATGGGTAAGTCCCGAGACACTGATGGAGAAATATGTGACTACTTCTACCACTTAGGCAGTGTACCTAATCGTTTTGCGGGATAGTGGATTCGTGGGGTTGTCGTACTCTTGGGGACCTCGCTGTGGATAACTGATAGTTATTAAATTGATTGAGAATTCTATAAACAGATTTTATCTTTTTGAGGGAAATGATTATCAGCTACATAATAAGACAATAATAAAAACAATTAAAATGAAACAAAATAATAAAAATAGAAATTATTAATCTTTTTTGTCTTTTTAAGAAAACATCCCAGGTTGTTCTGCTCACCTATTTATTCAATTATATTAATATAAACTTTACCACTTAAGTAATAAACTCAGAAACTATAAATGATTCGTTGACGACTAAATCTAACGAACCTTAACCAGTTGCTAGAACTAGCAGCAGACTAATGCTCTAATCCGGACACAACCAATCGCATAAAGAACAGCTTCCATTTGAGACTAATTAACCTATAGGCCGGATCAGGCTTCTAGCTGTTAATCAGGTTTAATTCCTATGTCTTGTTATCTATCTCAGCTCTCGTGTGTTGATTAGAAAACTACAAATATTGCTTTTAATAATTGATCAGAGAATTAAAGCAGATGAAGAACTGGAATTAAACTACTACTTTAGATAAAATCATAGTGGAAAGCTTAGCATAACATAATTATATAAAATAGGCTCGCATCCCAAACCTGGGAGGGCTTAAGTTTATAAATTAAACATAACTATATATAAACAACGTTTAAACAAAATAAGAGAAAGGGTAGAGAAAACCCCAGCTAGCAAGTTGACTCTGAATCCTAGCTCCGCCTCTGTATCCACGTCGTGCGTAATAATAATACTAATAAATGGTAGAGATGTGGTGTGGTGGAAAAACAAATAAAAATGGAGAAAACGGAGAGAATAGAAATTGATGTGGAGAGCGAGTGTGGCGGTCGCGTGTGCTGTGAGTGAACGAGTGATGGACTGATGTGGTGAGTGAGCAGCGTGGTGAACGAGTGTGGTGGGCTTTGGATTAAAGAAGGGATTGCCTTAATAACAAGGGAGCGTAGTTTATTTATAGGAAAAGTGAAGAAGAAGCAGACAACGGAGCAGGCGGTGCAGTTGGTGAGCAGATCGTGGAGATTGCAATCAGAGATTTCATCGGGCAGTGCAATTGATTTCAGACAGATTTAATTGATGATCCGCAGCAGCCATTGATTGAAGAGCCGGCGTCACGCTCGCGCAAATTAAGGTGGGCGACCGTCTGAGTTCGACTGCGGCGCCGCGAAGAAGGAAGAAGAAAACTCTGTTCAGAATTCTGTTTTATCCGCGAGGCGGTCGTCTGTGTGCTGTCCGCCCAATAAGAGGCGGTCGTCTCTGCTCCTGTCCGCGCGTTAACAGGCGGACGACTCTACCTTGTCCGCTCGTTAACAGGCGGTCGTAGCTGCCTGTTGTCCGCCACCTATCAGGCGGACTCGCCTCAGTCCGCATCCTGTCCTGCGCCTCTGTAAGAGAATGTCGGCCCATCTATTCAATTGTCTGCGCCTCTATAGTCGGTCCAGTGTAAAAAACTTTGAGCATGTGTTGCAGCCCTGTCAATAATTAATGCTCCAGCCCTCCACTTTATTTCTTTCTTTTTAATTCAGGTCGGCGATTTCCATGCTGTCCAGCCGCCTTCAAATATTCTATCAATATTAATATACTACATGAATAAGTCAGTGGGATTGATACATTTTATTCAACGTTAATGTACTGCACGTGAATAAAGTAATTTCAATTTCTCCCCTTTATTAATCATGTGGTCATCATTAGTTCGTGAATGGTGATGATAAGTGGTACGACTTTGATGTCACGTGAGTGATTTGCAGCCACTTTATAAGTATATATATATATATATATATGTCACCATTTTTCCGTTGTAATCTTTATGAGATGAAGAATTGTAAATTCAGACATTTTTTCTGCATTTGACATATAAAATATATCAGCTCTCATCTAAACATAAATATAAAGAAAAGCATATGATAAGTGAGAAATATGACAAGAATTGCTATGAAAATAGGAAGAATTAAACCTTAAAAGTAGATGTATTTCTCGCTTATCAAACTTCCTCACACTTAGCTTTTGCTTGTCCTCAAGCAAATAGAGAATAAATATATCTCTAAGGCCGTAGTATCAAACCTCAGGATTAAACAGATGCAAAACAGAGCAAGCAAAGTGACAATCAAAAGAATAGTTCTGCTCCTGGTTGTAGGTTTTCGCAAACAGTGAAACAGATTTTTTTTTTAAAGCATGGATAAGTTAGACTACAAAATCTGAATGTAGATTAACTTGGGATCTTCCACCATTTCTTTCCTTTAACCTTTGGATGACAGGGGGTGTGAAGTAACGCCTTATTCCGCGATACCTTTCAACACCACATACTCATGATCAAAAACAAAAATTAAACTGCAATTAACTCTTTTCGCATGCAAAAACATTCTTCTTCAAGAAATATATACAACACAATTGAATAATTGCGAATTGCAGAGTTTTTCCGTGACCCAGACTTTTCTCTCTATCCTTGTAACGGTGTTGGGCCAACTATCCCAGATCACGAGACCTTAGGTAGATAGGTGTTAAGGCACCCCTAGGACTTAATAACCGGATAGACGAGGCCTGCTTTTGTTAGGAAAATTTTTGATCAGCGGAGTACCTTGCCTTATCCTTTCATTCCAAACTTTCATATCATTTCCAAAATCCCAAGATAAACTAATTCAGTTTTCCCAATCAGCTTAATCCACCAAATTTTGGGAAACAGATTCATTTGAATAAAACTATATATACAAACAACCTAAAGCAGAAAGATTCTTGAGGTGGTCACCTGGCTTCACTTCAAAATTTATGCAAAAATTTTCACCCAAGAATTCAACATTTATAAGCACTCATAGCAGTGATTCCCTCAATGCAAGAAGACAATTAAAAACATGTGTGGCATTAAGTGCAACTGGCATATTTTCAGGGAAAGGTCTAAACTTCCTCACACTTAAGAGGAGCAATGTCCTCATTGTTCATAAAATAATCAAGAAAAGACCTTTCAAAATATGCCAGACTCATGAAGAATTTCATTCAGGACAATCATGGACTGATATAATAATAGCCATTAAGCATGATAGACTGGACACAAACATTTAAAATAAAGAAACTGAGACTCCCCTGATATCGTAGATTGAGGAAGGTGTCCTTCCTCACACTTAAGTGCGAACAATGGGGGTAGTAGCGTTCCTCACACTTGCGTTCAAGCAAGTGTCCAGCCTTGAAGTTCTTCAGATACCATGATAAGAATTTCACCTGCACACACTACCCAAAAATAAACGCTAAAAAGCGTTGCATTAAAGCACAGATTCCATTGTCACTTCTTTTTTTTTCGTTAAAATTAAAATTAAAATAAAATCATAAAAATAATCATAATAGGATAATAAAGTTTAACCACTGGGTTGCCTCCCAGTAAGCTGCCTGTAGTTTTAGTCTTTGGCTAGACCATCGCTTCGTTATCCTGGATCAAAAATAAAAGTAGATAACACCTTCGCCAGGAAAACGAAGTTAGTAATAATAAAAAGCGAACCACCTGGATCACAACAAAACGTTACTTTGGCAAATAAAATAGGAAAATGAATACTCCATAAAACCTGGTGTTTGAGGAAGTACTGCCGGTAACGTAGTTGTAACAGGAGACCAGGTGGTGATGACTTTTCTTCCTCAAATTGGAGGATGTAAACATCCTCCTCTTGCTGTTGAGGCTTATGGAGGCAGGATGGAAGTTGATGAGAGACCGGTGGTAGTGGTGTTCCTTCCTCAGATTCGAGGATGTAAATTTCCTCTTCCGGTTGGTGAGGCTTAACAGGATAGCGCTCTTCCAGTTGGTTGACCGGCTCAGACACAATATCTTCGAATTTTAATTGCTCCTCCTGTGTTGGGGATGGAGATGGAGGAGGATTGTAACTCTCAGACATTTGTTCTAACTCGGCGTCGGAGAAAAATGTACTGAGAAGTTTCTTTATCTCCTCATCAGAACTTGTAGCTTCAATAATATCTGGCTCGAATTGGTCTTCACTCCTTGGAGTCACCACTGGAATCTCTTCTGGTGGCTCGGCCTGACTCAGGAGAAATTCGTCTAGCCTCCGTGTAGATTGTTGTTCGTTCTGATTGAAGTAGTAATACCCCAACTGAGCTTCGTTGTATTGTGCGTTAGCCTGGTTGACTTCCCACCAATACGGCTCTCGATTTGATGATTGAGGTGGTTGATAATCCTTGACTAATCTTTGATATGAGGATATTTCCTCTTGCATTTGTGTCCATTCCAAATTGATCAATAATCTTCTCACCTCATCGTGGCTGCTCTCCATTGTCAGTAATTAACCTACAAAAACAAAAACAAAAATACCAAGTAGAATAGAAAATAAAAATAGAAAAGAAACACAAAAACAGAGATACAAGAAATATAGTTTTTTTTGTAAGTAAAATAAAAATAAAGCAAAAATAAAATAAAAGTAAATAAAAATAAAATCTCAATAAAATTCAAAAACTATCAATTAACCGTGCTGGAGGTCCCCGCAACGGCGCCAAAAACTTGATGGAGAAATATGTGTGACCCTTTTTACTTCTACCACTTAGGCAGTGTACCTAATCGTTTTGCGGGATAGTGGATTCGTGGGGTTGTCGTACTCTGGGGACCTCGCTTGGAGAACTGATAGTATATAAATTGATTGAGAATTCTATAAACAGATTTTATCTTTTTGAGGAAATGATTATCAGCTACATAATAAGACAATAATAAAAACAATTAAAATGAAACAAAATAATAAAAATAGAAATTATTAATCTTTTTTGTCTTTTTAAGAACATCCCATGTTGTTCTGCTCACCTATTTATTCATTATATTAATATAAACTTTACCACTTAAGTAATAAACTCAGAAACTATAAATGATTCGTTGACGACTAAATCTAACGAACCCTAACCAGTTGCTAGAACTAGCAGCAGACTATATGCTCTAATCCGGACACAACCAATCGCATAAAGAACAGCTTCCATTTGAGACTAATTAACCTATAGGCCGGATCAGCTTCTAGCTGTTAATCAGGTTTAATTCCTATGTCTTGTTATCTATCTCAGCCTCTCGTGTGTTGATTAGAAAACTACAAATATTGCCTTTTAATAATTGATCAGAGAAATTAAAGCAGATGAAGAACTGAATTAAACTACTACTTTAGATAAATCATAGTGGAAAGCTTAGCAAACATATATATAAAATAGGCTCTCATCCCAAACCTGGAGGGCTTAAGTTTATAAATTAAACATAACTATAATAAACAACGTTTAAAACAAAATAAGAGAAAGGGTAGAGAAACCCCAGCTAGCAAGTTGACTCTGAAATCCTAGCTCCGCCTCTGTATCCACGTGTGCGTAATAATAATATAATAAATGGTAGAGATGTGGTGTGGTGGAAAAACAAATAAAAATGGAGAAAACGGAGAGAAGTAGAATTGATGTGGAGAGCGAGTTGGGCGGTCGCGTGAGCTGTGAGTGAACAGATGAGGACTGATGTGGTGAGTTGAGCAGCGTGGTGAACGAGTCGTTGGTGGTGGCTTTGGATAGTAAGAAGGGATGCCTTAATAACAAGGGAAGCGTAGTTTATTTATAGGAAAAGTGAAGAAGAAGCAGACAACGGCGCAGGCGGTGCAGTTGGTGAGCAGATCGTGGAGATTGCAATCAGAGATTTCATCGGGCAGTGCAATTGATTTCAGCCAGATTTAATTGATGATCCGCAGCAGCCATTGATTGAAGAGCCGGCGTCACGCTCGGCAAATTAAGGTGGGCGACCGTCTGAGTTCGACTGCGGGCCCGCGAAGAAAGGAAGAAGAAAATCTGTTCAGAATTCGTGTTTTATTCCGCGAGGCGGTCGTCTGTGTGCTGTCCGCCCAATAAGAGGCGTCGTCCTCTGCTCCTGTCGCGCTGTTAAAACAGGCGGACGACTCTACCTTGTCTCGTTAACAGGCGTTCGTAGCTGCCTGTGTCCGCCACCTATCAGGCGGACTCGCCTCAGTCCGCATCCTGTCCTGCGCCTCTGTAAGAGAATGTCGGCCCATCTATTCAATTGTTGCGCCTCTATAGTGGTCCAGTGTAAAAAACTTTGAGCAGTGTGCAGCCCTGTCAATAATTAATGCTCCAGCCCTCCACTTTATTTCTTTCTTTATTCAGGTCGGCGATTTCCATGCTGTCCAGCCGCCTTCAAAATTCTATCATATTAATATACTACATGAATAAGTCAGTGGATTGATACATTTTATTCAACGTAATGTACTGCCTCACGTGAATAAAGTAATTTCAATTTCTCCCTTTATTAATCATGGGTTCATCATTAGTTCGTGAATGATGATAAGTGGTACGACTTTGATGTCACGTGAGGGATTTGCAGCCACTTTATAAGTATCTATATATACATATATATATATGTCACCATTTTTCCGTTGTAATCTTTATGAGATGAAGAATTGTAAATTCAGACATTTTTTCTGCATTTGACATATAAAATATACCAGCTCTCATCTAAACATAAATATAAAGAAAAGCATATGATAAGTGAGAAATATGACAAGAATTGCTATGAAAATAGGAAGAATTAAACCTTAAAAGTAGATGTATTTCTCGCTTATCAGACACGCAAGAGGAGGTCGCAGCCCTTCGCAAAGACCAAAGAGCCTTGCAATCCCAGATTCAACAGCTACTCACCCAACAAAGACCTCCTGGTCAACTCCCTTCACAAACTAACCCCAATCCAAGAGAGCACGTAAATTCAATCCTTGTAGAAAATGACACATTCCACTCAACAAACTTGAGTGTAATCTCCCTAAGAAGTGGAAGAGAGCTTGCTACACTAAAAGAAAAAGAAAGCCAAGAAGAGGCCAACATCAATGATGAAGACACAACCAATCCAGCCTCACCTTCCCCAGAAATCCAAGTTCCTATTCCTGCTACTCCATCTCCATCTCAAATAACCATCGACATTCCATCTTCCTCTCCTAAAAAAAGTGAACTCTCATTTCCCAACAGGATGAAAAAGAAGCACCTAGATGAACAGTTCTCCAAATTCTTAAGCATTTTCAAGAAACTGACTCTCGACATACCTCTAATCGATGCTTTACAAGAGATGCCCAACTACGCCAAGTTTCTAAAGGATCTCTTAACAAAGAAAAAGAAGAAAGCTAGAAAAGAAATAGTTCACCTCACGGAGGAATGCTCTGCTGCCCTTCTTCGAGCACTCCCTCCCAAACAAACCGATCTGGGAAATCCCATTATCCCGCGTTTTATAGGTGGAGTGGACTGTGGAAGCGGTTTATGCGACCTGGGAGCCAGTATAAATATCATGCCCTATGCCACCTTCTTGAAAGTAAAAGGAGGGGAGATGCAACCGGTTCCTTTCAAACTACAACTAGCTGACAGATCAGAGATCAAGCCAATGGGAATAATCCGAGATCTGGTGGTTGGAGTGGCACGATTTATCTTTCCAGCTGACTTCGTCATTTTAGAAATGGACGACGATGTTGAAGTTCCCCTGATTCTAGGACGACCGTTTCTAAGTACTGCCAAAGCCATTATTGATGTCCACGATGGAAAAATCACTTTGAGATATGAGGATGAAAAGATCGAATTCGATATGAAGAAAATGATGAAGAAAAGCTCTAACTTTTCTCATCACACTAAGACAGTGGGCTTAACAGATGATGATGAGGAGGAAGGTGATTTTGCTATGGATGAAGACATGTATTCCCTATCTTCCTTCTCGAAAGCTGAAACTAAACCGCTAGAGCAAGTATTAGTTACTTCTCTCGAAGAAAAAGTGGAAGATCCGGAAGTTAACGTCATGCCGGCGTCTGTAGAGAAAGGAAGGGCAAGTTATCAAGCCTACCGGCCAGCAATCGAAAGACTTGACAGAAAACCACAAAAATTAATTCCCTCAATAGAACAGCCACCGGAGCTTGAGCTTAAGGAGCTACCTTAAGTATGCCTTTTTAGCTGAAAATGACCATTTGCCGGTCATTATTTCCTCTTCTCTGAATTCCGGGGAGGAAACTAGGTTACTTGAGGTGTTGAAGAAGCACAAAACAGCGATCGGGTGGACTATTGCTGACATAAAAGGAATTGACCCCTCCTATTGCACACACCACATCTATATGGAGGACAACTACAAGTCTATCAGGCAACCCCAACGTCGGCTAAACCCAAACCTGAAGGAGGTGGTTAAGAAGGAGGTTATGAAACTCCTAGACGCGAACTTCATTTATCCTATCTCTGACAGTACATGGGTAAGTCCTGTTCAAGTTGTCCCGAAAAAGGGAGGCATTGAAGTTGTAATAAATGACAAAGGAGAAGCTGTTCCTCAAAGAAAAATTACTGGTTGGCGTATGTGCATAGATTATAGGCGTTTGAACACTACAACCAGGAAGGATCACTTCCCTCTTCCTTTTATCGATCAGATGCTAGAAAGATTGGCAGGACAGGAGTATTATTGTTTCTTAGATGGTTTTTCGGGGTACTTTCAGATTCCTATCGTGCCAGAGGACCAAGACAAGACAACTTTCACTTGTCCTTATGGTACCTTTGCGTATAGAAGAATGCCCTTTGGACTGTGCAATGCTCCTGCCACCTTTCAGCGTTGTATGCAGGCGATCTTCGCAGACTTCATCGAGCAGAGCATTGAGGTATTCATGGATGATTTTTCTGTCTATGGATCTAGTTTTGATGTTTGTTTGGCGCAGCTTGATCTAATTCTTGGCCGATGTGAGGAGACAAATCTGGTCCTCAACTGGGAGAAGTGCCACTTCATGATCAAGGATGGGATTGTGCTCGGTCACATAATATCTGCTAAGGGGATTGAGGTCGATCAAGCCAAGGTAGAGGTAATTGAGAAATTGCCAAAACCAACTTGTGTGAAAGAAGTAAGAGCCTTCTTAGGGCATGCAGGATTTTATAGACGGTTTATTCAGGATTTTTCTAAAATTGCAAAACCATTAACTGATCTGCTTCTTAAAGAAGCCCCATTTATTGTTTCTGATGATTGCGTATCAGCTTTTGATTTAATTAAACAAAAATTGGTAGCTGCTCCCATTGTTGTTTCACCTGACTGGTCATTACCCTTTGAGATTATGTGTGATGCCAGTGATTTTGCAGTAGGGGCAGCTCTGTGCCAAAGGAAAGACAAGATTCTGCGAGTTATTGCTTATGCGAGCAAAACTCTAGACAATGCTCAAAGAAACTACACAACCACCGAGAAAGAGCTCCTGGCAGTGGTATTCTCCTCAGATAAATTCAGATCATATTTATGGGGAAGTAAAGTGATTATTCACACTGACCACTCTGCTCTTAAATATTTGTTTACTAAGAAAGAGACCAAACCACGCTTGCTTCGTTGGATTCTCTTGTTACAGGAATTTGATATTGAAGTTAGGGATAAAAGTGGTAAATTAAATGTTGTGGCTGATCATCTGTCTCGGTTGGTAGTTCCTGATGATGGTGTACCAATTCATGAATTTTTTCCGGATGAGACTGTTTTTGTTTTACGTACGGTGCACGAGCCTTGGTATGCTGACCTAGCCAATTTTCTGGTTTCTGGGGTGGTACCTCGTGAATTTTCCTATGCTCAAAAGAAGAAATTTTTATCTAACGCTAAGCATTATATCTGGGAAGACCCTTATCTCTTTCGAGTTTGTGCAGATGGTTTAATCCGCAGGTGTCTCCCAGATGATGAAGTACCCAGTGTCCTAGAGTTTTGCCATTCAAAGGAAGCTGGAGGCCATCATGGATCTCATAGGACAGTAGCCAAAGTTTTGGAATCCGGATTTTATTGGCCAACTCTACATAAAGATTGCCAAGCCTTTGTGGCCAGTTGTGATAATTGTCAACGCATGGGAAATGCTTCTAGGCGACATGAGATGCCTCAGCAAGGCATTTTAGAGGTCGAACTTTTTGACTGCTGGGGAATAGATTTCATGGGACCATTCCCCTTTTCGCAAGGATTCCAATATATTCTGGTGGCAGTAGACTACATATCCAAATGGGTTGAAGCAATTCCTTGCCTACATGCTGATTCAAAGACAGTGGTAAAATTCTTAAAGAAACATATCTTTACCCGCTTTGGAGTCCCTAGAGCCATTATAAGTGATGGAGGCACACACTTCTGCAATCGAAGCATTGATGCATTGATGACTAAGTATGGGGAACACCACAAAGTTGCTCTTGCTTATCATCCCCAGACAAATGGGCAAGCAGAAGTGTCCAATAGGGAGTTAAAATGGATACTCCAAAAGACGGTGCACTCCTCTAGAAAAGATTGGGCTTTAAAATTGGATGATGCTCTTTGGGCCTATCGTACAGCATATAAAACCCCATTGGTATGTCGCCTTTTAAATTGGTCTATGGGAAGGCATGTCATCTCCCTGTGGAGCTTGAGCACAAGGCTTATTGGGCGATCAAGGCCTTAAATTTTGATATGACTACTGCGAGAGAGAAAAGGAAATTGCAACTCTCTGAGTTAGAAGAGCTGAGAGATTAGGCTTACCAAAATGCTAAAATTTATAAGGAACGAACCAAGAAGTTCCATGACAAGCTGATCCTCAAGAGAGACTTCAAAGTTGGTGATTTGGTTCTCCTCTATAATTCCAGATTGAAGCTTTTTCCTGGGAAGCTCAAATCTCATTAGGCTGGTCCTTTCCAGATTGTTGGTGTGACCTCATATGGTGCCTTTGAACTACAAAACAAAAAGGGCGAAACTTTCAAAGTTAATGGCGCCCGTCTAAAGAGGTACACTTGTCCTACTGATATTTCAACTGACTTGTTTAGAATTTATCTTGTCCAGGAACAGCATGACACTTTTACTCCAGTTTCGAAACCGCACTATCTAAGAAGCAATCTCTCCCGTGGAGAGTTCACTACAAACTCAAGCAGCTACGCAGCTTGACTATAGCAAGTTGTGGTACCCCGACTCACAACTCCTCACATGCATAATGAAGAACATGCGTCTAGCTAGAGACGTTAAACCCGGGCGGCTTGGTGGGAGGCAACCCACTATCTATACTTTACCTTTCCTTTTATTTTATTTTGTTTTCTCTTTTGTACTATATTTCCCTTTTATATGTTATAATAAAATGCGGGTTTTATTTGAGTTCTTCTAGCTGTGTAGAATATTCTTTACAGGTACATTTCATGTCATTCTACAACCGCGTGGAAGTTAAAACACTTCACGATAGCAATAAGTGACAGTTTCTATGCACAATAAGTGACAGCTTTTATGTTATACTATAACCATAGTAGAAAGTTATCTACTAAGGTTACAGTATAACATAAAAGCTGTCACTTATTGTGCATAAAAACTGTCACTTATTGCTATCATTTGTTAAAGTCGCTTAACATGCAAACTCAGGGGGAATCATACTTAGGGGGAATCTCTCAATCTTTTTAATTGCCAAGGGACCTTTATCTAGATTTTTTAAAAAGATACGATGCACCCCACATCAACAGTGTGACTAGTATTCCAAATGACTACATCCAATCTACAGACAGTCATGTCCTAGCGTTTAAAGATTTCTCAGACCTATCAATGTTCAAAACTGAAAGAAGATCCAATCGAAACTGGAGATGGAGAAGTGTCTACCTTCTCCATCTCCATCTCCATCCATAACACATGAAACTCATCAACCGGGAGATGTGGTACCACTTTATCTTCATATAGTCCCCCATGCCACCATATAATTGACTAAGTTTCCTCTTATCCTCCTGATACCACTATTCTAGAAAACCGTTTTCTTCATTCAAGGTTATGAAGTATGCCGGTAATCCGTTAATCGCCACCGGACTCTACTTCGTGGCAGCCTCACTTAACTATTTAGCCAATTTCTTCAACCTCTCTGTTTCTGAGTTCTCATTCATCCTTTCATCTATATCTGCCTCTGTCTCTTTTGTACCATGTTTTTCCTCTTCTGTCTCTTTTGTATCAGTAGAGGAATCATCATGATCGTCGGTACTTTCATCTTCAACAGAGGCAGCAACCGTCTACATCGGCCAAATTCGTCTGACTTTTTATCCACTTTTCTCTGTGATGTTTCAGTGCTGTCCAGTTCTGATTACTCGGTCTACTGAAGCTTCTACAGCATACATACTAGTCAGAGGTGACTATAGGAATCGAAAAGGAGAGAAGAAAGGTCGAGAAGGAAAATAAAGTCGGTGGGCCCGTCCGATCAATTTTTTTTATTATAGGTTGATGACGATCGAAGGTCATAGGTGCTAGCCAAAAAATGTAAAGGGATACTAAAATAATAACTACAAGAAATTAAGAAGTTGTAAGTAGCGCTAGAGGTCTCTAATATGGCCAATGGTGGTCATATAGATTTCTAAAACATTAGAGGGTTAATTGGAATGCCTAGCTTGACCGAAAAACAACTCTGAGAAGAATGTGAAGGAACTTAAAAGTTTTTGATGTTGGTATTGGTAGAAGCGTAGATAAACTTCTGGGTGGATGTTAAGGTAAAAGCAATATGGGGAAGGGGAATACGTCAGGCAAGCTGCCGTAATGCTATGTCTTTGTAACTAATTAATACATCCTATAGTCATCTAATATTTGCACCCTAGATTATACTATAATATAATATATAGCATTAATTAATACACCCTATAAATCTAACCAAATTAATTTCACCATATATACTATATTTGTATGCATGCCGAAACGCATTATATTACACATTAATTCCCAAGTCCATTAATTGTACCAGCAAGTAAAAATCAGCACATATATACTACAACAAATATAGTTATAAAAACAATCAGAACATATATAGTTATAAAAACCAGCGCGCAAGTCCGTTGGTCTACATGCAAAGTTATTCCCAAACACACGTACACACTTTATTCACGCCGTTAATCGATCCCAAACAAACAGATAAACAGAGTATATATGTTCCGGATTAACAAGTTTGGTTTGCAAGCACACATAGGTTAACAACAAATGTGCGCGCCACAGTTTGTTTGCATGCAAAATTATTCCCAAACAATACACACACAATATATTTCACGCCTTAATCACAAACAAACAGACGCCTTAATCCTTAATCCCAAACAAACAGAGCATGTATATTTTTCTTGATTAAGAAGTTTGGTTTGCAAAATTACCTCATCAGCACAAGAATGGAGCCGACAGATCTAGCGCGCTTGTTCATTTCGCTATACTTGGGGCCGGTTGTAATCCAGACGCCGCCGTGCGTGCGACAAGGTCTGTTCCTGTTCGTGCGATTTGCAAAATCAAAATTAATTACTGAAGAGTATATATATGAAGCTAAAGGATCGATAGGCATATATGTGTTCGCAGCTCAATAATATTACCGATAGCGAGAGAGCTCGAGGCGCCGACGATTGATATCGACGCATGCATCAACAGTTTGGCCGCCAGGATGCAGAGAAATGTTAGAAGCTAGTGAAGATGGCAAGCGCATATAGAAGAAAGGGGAAGAGAAGAGGCGTGCCGTGCCGAAATCGAAATGAAATTTAATTTGGGATGGTTTGGATTGAGATGTAGCTTAGCATGTTTACAGAGAGCGTATACAGAGAATGGTAGGGGAACAGTCGCGATTTGATTGATGAGAAGACTGGGCGGGAGGGATATAATTCAGGTAACATAAAAAACGCTTCACTTAAGAAGCGTTTTTTATGCTAGCATAAAGAACGCTTCTTAAGTGAAGCGTTTTTTATGTTATCGCGCCTAAACACATAAAAAACGCTTCATTTCTGAAGCGTTTTTATGCATGTCTCTTTAAAGAACGCTTTGTAACAAAGCGTTGTTTTTGATTTTGGGCTTCATAACAAAAACAACGCTTTGTAAACAAAGTGTTGTTTAAGATGTCCGGCCTATGACAAAAAAAAACGATTTACAATATAACCGTTGTTAAAGGGGCGTTGTTTATTCCTTTTTTTCCAGCAGTGAATAGTTAATTTTAATATCATTCTTTTTCACACTGGTCTGTTATGGCCATGCCTTCTGATGTTTTTCATCAACTTAGCTGTTTTGCAGCGCCACTTATAATAAAAAACAGACGGTACAAAAATGAACGACTAGTGGTGAAATACCCCAAACCTAGCTATGGTGTTTAGATGTTAAAATAAGATATAAGAAGGCTAAATTATGCCTTAGAAACATTAGGAAACAATTTAAACCAAAGAAAACACAAGGAAACACCATGAGAGCAATTTAAGCAAAAACATGCTTTAAGCTTGGAGTAACTTTGATTAACACCCAAATATCATTATTAGACCTTAGTAACACGCTAATGGACATGTTAATTCAATTACCAAAGAAACCAAGCTCAAAAACAAGTTAAAACACAAATTGTGCTTTAAGGACTCTTAAATCACATTTTTGAATTATTGTCTTAGAAATGGGTTTTGAGTTGCTAAATGCCCATGATTATACCTTAATCAACTTGTGTACTACTTAGTATCACATTAGGAAGCCTAAATCAATGGGAAACCAAAAATTTCACAAATTTGTGCACTAATTGTGAATAGTGATCAAATAGTGCGCAATTTAAGCTTTAGTCAACTTTGTCTAATTGAT
Source organism: Limonium bicolor (assembly GCA_023374045.1). Lineage (NCBI taxonomy): Eukaryota > Viridiplantae > Streptophyta > Magnoliopsida > Caryophyllales > Plumbaginaceae > Limonium > Limonium bicolor. Next base: position 202,918,928 of record CM041778.1, read on the forward strand.
TGGTCAACAAAGGCCATAAATATCCCATTAATGGAGGGGGGACGGTTTTTAGAGGTGGTGAGTCACCAAAGTGTGCCAGCCAAGTTAGAAAAGAAGAGGGAAATAAGGAGTAGTTACTATTTGCTTTTAAAAGGAAAATATCTCACTTTAACTACCTCTCTCCTCTTCTTTCTTCATTTCTTCTTCTTCCACCGTATTCTTCTTCTTCTTCCTCTCAAGAAAACCGTAAGTTACAGCTCCATTCCTATCTTTTCAAATCTTCAAAAGCACAAATTCGGTGCCATGGGAAAACTCCATTGAAGGGGGAAAATTCAGTTTGAAGAGCTCCTTTGCTTCTCCATTCATTCAAGGTAAGGAAAGTGAAAGAAAAATCAACTTTCCTCTCATTTTTACCTATGGCCGAATATTGCCTCTCATGGAGTCTTGTTTTTATACCTTGAACTAGCTTGTTTTAATCTCCAAGGACTAGTGGAGGTCCTCTTTGATTCATTGCCCTAGTCTATCTAGAGACTTCAAAGGTAATCATCCACTTTTAAGCTTTAACACACTCTTTTTAACCTAGTAATGATTCCTTAATTTTAGGTGCATTCCTTAGCACTCATTAGAGTATTTAAATGTTGATTAGAAGATTTGGCAAGGGAAACAATAGTGGTTACCGAAAATCAGTCAAGGAAACCAAGGAGGAGAGTAAGAGCAACTTGAGAAAAACAAGGTAAATTGGTTACCTTAAGGTGTTTTTATTGTTTTAAGGGATGGGATTTAGATAGATGATAAGCGTAGCTTAGAGTTTACATTAAGTAAGGGCTATAAAACCTAGGAGAAAGAACATGATCATATTTGAGAACTTTTGACTAAGGAGCAAATGAGAATTGAGATAGTTAAACAATCTTAAGGAGAATTACAAGAACACTTATATTACAATGGGAGCATTGTTGTGTGTAATTGCGGGTTGAAGGCTATTATTTGTGGGAAATTCAGTGGTTAAATTTATGTCATTTAAGGGCCTAAGAGCCAAGCAATTTAAGTTTATGCACTATATTATGATGTAGTGTAGTTTGGGTGTAAATTGTGTGTAGAGAGAGTTGTGAGAGGATTTAAGTGTTCTTGGTTGTTTAAAGGTGAAAACCTAAGTGTTTGGATATAAGAAAGTGTTAGGGAAGCTATGTCAAATTTTGGTTAGGAAACTAAGTGTTTAAAGTGTTCTAAGGAGATTTTATGACTAAGGATGTACTAGTAAACATTGAGGGTTGTTTTGGTGAAAATGGATAAACTAAGGTGTTCTTGAGGATTAGAATGATCTAGGAATGTCTAAGGAAGTTAGAGGTTGGAATGGTGAATCTAAGATACCAAAACCATGATAAGAGAAGTTATGAAACCTGTGTAAAGTTTGAAGGAAATTGAGGTATAATGTCTTGTGAAATTGTAAGCATGAGCTAGAGTAAATAGCCTTGAGGAGTTTGAGTAAAGGAAATGGGGATGAATGATGATGCTTATGAAGTGGTCAAATTGGCATGGAGAAAGCACTTTGGTTAGTTGAAGTCTTAGGCAAAATCACAAGTTAGAAGTGTAGGAAACTAAGTATAAGTGTTAGGAATTTTTGTAAGAACTTGCACTAGTAGAAAAAATGTTTTTAACCACGGTTATTTTGCCTATATACCACGGTTAGGAACCGTGGTTTATGCTCGCGTCGCATATAGAAAATTGCCTATATACCACGGTTGAAAACCGTCGTTTAAAAGAAGACTATATACCACGGTTTGCTATAACCGTCGTTTAAGACCGTTTTTGGACGCGGTCCTCACCGGTTTTAAACGACGGTTAAGGTCAGAACCGTGGTATAAAGTCCTTTTATACGACGGTTAAAGGTCAAAATCGTGGTATATTATCTATAAAATCAACGAATAAACCACGGTTATACATATAACCGTGGTTTATAGTCTATGAACTCTTTTTCAAAATCACCGGTGATTTAGAAGCGCCGCTTCACAGATCTCAAACAGAGCAACAAAAGAGAATGAAGGCTATAGAACATGAATGTCCCTTGTTTGCGATTTATGGTTGCAAAATAATGAGTGAAGAACTCTGGCGTAGTATGTTCCTTGTTTGCGGTGGGTTGCAAAATTACCGTGAGAAGAATGAAGAATGGAGGCGCAGACCATGTTCCTTGTTCGCCGGTTATGGTTGCGAAAATTGCAGTGAGTGGAGATGATGCAGAGCATGTGTTCCTTGTTCTAGGTGTAAGCTGTAAAAAATACCGAAAAACAAGAGAATGAGTGAGGACGGAGCATGTTCCTTGTGCGCTGGTGAGGGTTGCAAAAATTACCATGAAATTGAAGAGAATGAAGAAGAGTTGTAGAGCATGTTCGTCGATTGGGTTCCAAAATTACCGTGAGGTTGAAGAGAATGAAGAAGAGTTGCAGAGCATGTTCGTCGGTTTGGGTTCCAAAATTACCATGACATTGAAGAGAATGAAGAAGAAGAGTTGGAGAGCTTCGTCGGTTTGGGTTCCAAAATTACCGTGAGAATATAAGAGAATAGATAGAAAGAGCCGCGTTAAATTTGGGCCGAAAATTAAAAATCCCGCCTAGACTATATACCACGGTTGACCAAAAAACTGTGGTTTAATATAGTAAGATGTGCAATATAAATGACGGTTGCCTAGGAACCGTGGTATATAGGTACCCTATATATGACGGTTCTCCAAGAACCGTGGTATATTCACTCTGGCGTGTACTATATACCACGGCTGCCCGGAAAACCGTGGTATATCAGTAACCTATATACGACGGTTCTCCAAAAACCGTGGTATATGCACTGTGGCGTGTACCTTAAATGACGGTTTCTATGAAAACCGTGGTTTATAAACTTTAAACCACGGTTTTCCTTTTAACCGTGGTTTAAACGCCGTCATTAAAAACATTTTTTCTACTAGTGTTGAATGAATGATCAAAGAATTGGGTATGAGTTTGGTGGATGAAGTGGGAGGATTTTAAGGTCCTAAAATGATGTTAAAACATGCTAGAATACTTATTGAGAGGTTAGTAAAAGATTGGATAACAATTGAGGTTGAAAAGAGATAAAAAATCATCATTCTGGACACATTTAGTGTTGGTCCGGGTTTGTAAACAAGTACATAAACCCGGACCACACCAAAAACTAGGCATAGAGTTCTTACCGTGGCTTGGTCCGGGTTTATATCCCGGTACACAAACCCGGACCAGTTACAAAACATGCCAGAAACTTATCCGATGTATTGGTCAGGGTTTACATCCTCGGACACAAACCCGGACCAACCAAAAAAAGCCACAGAATGTTGAAAAATGGGGTTTTAAGGTTGGGACTTGTTTGGTAATGATATTATAAGATTGATAGGACATAATTAATGACATATAATGGTCATTAGGGGCATAAACAAGCTTAAGAAATAATGAGAAGTAAGTGGCTTTTGAGGTTAAGTTTAAACTACAATGACTTAATGTTTATTAATCGGGAATCATTAGTGATTAGTTAAGCTAAGTTAATTAAAAGTAATTAACCACCCGATTGAATGAATGTTTAGGATTTTAGGGTTCAAACTCAGAAGAGGAATTAAACAATCGAACAACCGACGGTGTACGGTATGGTTTTCTTGTAGCCTGCTTGCTAACGAGGTGTCCCTCGGCTTGTGTGCTATTTGTTTATTTGCTTCGACTAAAACAAGATAAAGCATGCAACCAGACTATTTATTTTCTTGTGTATTTGCATTGTACTAACACACTTAACTTTGAGAGTAGTTACTAACAATACTTAGTAACATTGGATAAGATAAGATATTCACTCCCAAATTGTTGGTTGGTTAATACCCGAGAAAGGTTTAACTAATGCCTCGTCTTTAAGACTTTCTACTAACTGGAACTTGGGGGGAGTGAGGAATCCGGGACTGACTCCGGTCATGCATGTTAAGGAAAGGGGGACGATATTTGAATCAGATCCGACTTCCGTTTGAGGCTTGTCTTCGGACTTGTTGCCTAGATCGAATGTCGACTCAGCCACCTTGGATTACAGTCCAAGGTGGGAGGCAAGGTTAAGATGGTGCGGTGGGATCACCTAAATCCCAAATTTAAGATAAGTTGTTTAACCAATGGGGTTAATAGCTCATTGGCTTGGGTTACTTTTGACCTGACAAAGATAAACATTGAGATAAGATACAACCAATTCTAATTAAAGAACGGTTGGTATATTGAGACTGGGATAAGGATTAAAATTGAGGTAAGATAAGAATGAACTGAGATAAAGAGGATTCATCACTTAAGGAGTTAAAAGATTAACTCACTTACTAAGGGAACACTTTTAAGTCGTTCATTGTGTTTGAACTATTATTGTTCATATGTGGTTTGATGTTTATTGTACTTCTTAATTATGCTGTGTTTTTAATCAACTGCATGTTATCGATAGGTAGTCATCGTAGCCCCGTTAGCTTGGGGGCTATAAGAGAATTGTACCAGTAAAGGTGCTGACCCCCTCGGGGGCAACTGTTTACATTTTGCAGGTAAGCGCCCGTAGAAGACTCACCTCGAGAGTAGGAGTGGGTAGACTTAGGAGGGTTTTATTTTAAGTATGGGTTGTGTATGTACACCCGTTTGTTAATATCTGAATTTGTGGTAAACTTGTTAGACTCGGAGAATACTATGAAACTCGGTTGGTATGGATTTTGGGTTGATCGGTTGCAAGTATTTAAGTTCGGGTATTCTTGCGTTTCAGACAGTAGCTAGGTCCTGGTATATATTAAATTCCGCTATGACGTTTGTATTTATGTTGTTAAGTTTGCGATAACCACGGTTGGATTAAGGCGGGGTGTTACAAAAAGTGGTATCAGAGCGTAGTTACGCTCTGAATAAGGAAATACCAAACTTAGATAGCCACCGAGTTAGGATAGGAGTTAAGACATAAGTTATGGGATATGGGTGTGAGAAGTTAGAGTGAGAAGAGTCAGATGACCACTATTAAGTGTGGATCGTCTTTACCGTATACGGACACTATAAATTCGTGAACCGAAACCGTTGTGAATACAAGCCTAATGTGCATTGTAATTGTTCATATGGCAGGACGTACACGAGGAAGCCGAGGTTGTGGCCGAGGGGATGAGACTACTGAGATACCGGAAGGGCAGACTATCGCTGAAATCGTGGCTGCCGCGTTAGGGCATATGGGCTACCAGCCTGGTGCACAGCCACCACCGCCGCAGCCCTGGGAACCAAACTGGGTGAAGAGTCTTGATGATCTTCGACCCGCATCTTTCAAGGGGGAGACTGATCCAGCCAAGCTCGAAGTATAAATCTCCGAGAGGGAGAATGCATTCGAGACCCTTGACGTACCTGCTGGAGTCAAGGTTCGACTTGCCGCCTTTTATCTGAAGGGAACGGCGGGCGATTGGTGGAAGCTGGTGAGGGCCGAGCATGTGGCCAATCCAGAGTTTGGCTGGGAGCAGTACACCGCTCTGCTACGATCCAAATACTATCCCGCCCATGTCCAGACGAAGAAGCACTTGCAGTTAGATGCGCTAAAGCAGACGGACAAGATGACGGTGGACGAGTACTACTCGGAGTTCACCGCCTTGCTATGTCTTCTACCGGGACTGGGGTATTCGGACCAGATTCTGGTGGACCGCTTCTATGGCGGGCAGAGCCATCGACTCCGCTATGGCATGGGGCCGATGAGCTATACTACCTTGCAGGTAATGAGAAAGGTTAAGATAATTATAAGTGATTAAGATTTTTTACCATGAGAATGAGAGAAACTAATACCTTGAAAGCAGGAGTGCTATCATGCCACTGCAAAGGTTGAGATTACCATCTAGCTAAGGGACGAGGACAATGCTGCCAAGAGAAAGACGGCTGGTAAGAGTGTTGAGAACCAAGGGCAAGGCGGGTACAAGAAGCAAAAGTACCAGCCTCAATCCTAGAAAGGTCAGAAGGGAAAGGTGGAGAATGAGAAGGCTGCTGAAGAGCCTCTGAAGTTAACATACGCTATTACTGCTAAGCCCCTGCGCTCGAAAGCGCCAAAGGGTAAGGAAATACACCTTAAGTGAATTAACAATCATTTAGCAACCATTAAGACACTATTACTTATATCGAGTATAATCAGGTTCTGAGTCTGGGAAGGGAGCCGGTGGTGGTTACCAATGACGTTATATCTGCCAATGGTGCCACAAGGACCACCCCGGACTCGACTGCAAGGGCAACGAAGTTGAGTGCAACTTCTGTGGGGTACTCGGACACCGAGCTTATGAGTGTTTCTGAAACCCCGAGAGCAGAGCTTTCAGGCCCGAGATGAAGGGCAAGGGTAAGACCGACCAGGGCGCTAGATCCGACTGTCAGAAGGCGATGCAACCAGCCGCCAACGAAGGACCCCGGGTAGTCCAGAAGTCGGGACCCACTCTCCATATGGTGGACCGGGACGATGAGGCTGAACCCTCATCGAGGCTAGGTACCACTATAAACCATTAAGTGATTAAATTGCCTGCTTACCGCATATCATGCAAGCTTGGGTGAATGGATGAGTTAGATAAGACTTTAGTACATGACTAGAATTTAAGTAAGATATAACCTATTACCACCTTAGGAAACTTCAACATTTGTTATTCCATACCTTCAACACTTAACCCGGAGGAGATCGACTTCCAAATCCGAGAGATCACACCAGACCAATGTCAGGTTATCCACCCAGGTATGATTTTATTAAGGGGATACCTGACACCCGAAGCGCAAATAGCCATCATCAGGAGATGCAGTCAGTTAGGAGTGGGACTGGGAGGTTTTTATACACCGGAGTACCCAGGAGGAGCTAAGATGAAACTAAGGATGATGAGCCTAGGCAAGGATTGGAATCCGTATGCCAAGACGTACCAAACCATGAGAGCATAAGATGGAATCTCACCACTGGAAATACTTGAAAAGTTCCATCCAGTTGTTACACAAGCCGTGGAGATCGCTCAGCAACTTGAAGCTGATCCGATCCTAGACATACAAGTAGACCTGTGCATCGTCAACTTCTATGAGAAAGAAGGACGACTTGGATTACACCAGACAAGGACGAGACAGCGGAGTCTCTTGAAAGAGGGATACCCGTAGTGTCTTGGTTCATTGGTGATGACGCGGAATTCCTATACGGCGAGCAGAAGCGTGTGGACCATGCTAAGAAGCTACTACTTAAGTCTGGAGATGTGTTAATTATAGGTGGAGAGTCAAGAATGTTGTACCATGGGATTAAGAGGATTAAGCTGAACACAGCACCGTCAGCATTAATCAATGCGACACACATGAGAACAGGACGGTTAAACCTAACCTTTAGACAGTATTAGCCATGTAATGCTTTAAGTATAATGTAAGAGAGGAAGTGTAAGAAAGAAGCTCATGATGTAAAAAGGATGGTTATCAATAAAATAACAGTGTTGTTCATATTAATTGTTACGACTCTTGTTACACCATCATTACTCATGAAAGCTTGGGAAATACAATTAGGTTATGGACTCGGCACGGAAGGTGCGCTAAGCATCCTTACAAAGGCATAGGCCGGCAAAAGCGGTACTATCCTCACCGGCATCTTTCCGATCAACGGTGTTGACGCATCAGTTCTCTTCGACTCAGGGGCCTTGCATACCTTTATCTCGGCATCATTTGCGAGGAGGTTAGGGCTAGACACTGATGAGCTACCCGACTTCACGGTTACGCTCCCGTCTAAGGAGAAGGTTCGATGCACTCGCTACTACAGAGGAGCCACCATCAGAATTAAGAGGGAAGACTTTCCAGTCATCTTCATTGAGTTTAGAGACTTGAGGTTCGATGTTATTTTTGGGATGAACTGGTTGGAGCGGCACAAGGGTCGTATCCTCTACGCCGAGCACCGACTACTACTCAGGAGTCCGTCTGGGGTTACAATATCATCCGCCAGAGGCCCAGGGAGCCTTCGACCAAGATCATCTCCGCCATGGAAATGTATAAGGAGTTGAGGAGGAAGGAAGAAGTGTACCTCTGCTATGTCCAGGACATAGAGAGAGACCCCGAGTTCGACCCTAACTTACCGGTAGTGTCGGAGTTCCCCGATCGCTTTCCACGGGAACTGCCCGGCATGCCACCCACTCGTGAGGTAGAGTTCACCATTGAACTGCTACCTGGTACGGGACCGTTAGCCAAGGCGTCTTACCGCATGGCTCCGGCTGAAATGAATGAGTTGAAAGAACAGTTGTGAGACTTATTAGATAAAGGGTTCATACGACCCAATGTTTCACCATGGGGAGCGCCAGTTCTCTTCGTGAAGAAGAAGGATGGCAGTCTCCACCTCTGCATCGACTATAGAGAGTTGAATGCAGTGACGGTGAAGAACAAGTACCCGCTATCACGCATAGATGATTTGTTTGATCAGTTGAAGGGGGCATCCGTGTTCTCCAAGATTGACCTCAGATCAGGGTACCATCAAATAGCCATCAGAGAGAGAGAGATATTGAGAAGACGGCATTCCAGACACGATACGGCCACTATGAATTCACAGTGATGCCGTTCGGTTTGTCGAACGTGCCGGTAAAGTTTATGGATCTGATGAACCGCTTGTTTAGGAAGTAGTTGGACAAGTCGGTTGTGGTATTCATCGACGACATATTGATATATTCAAGGTCGAGAGCTGAGCATGAGAAACATTTGAGGAGGGTGTTAGAGATAATGAGGGAGAACCAGCTTTACGCTAAGTTCTCCAAATGTGAGTTTTGGCTTGACCGGGTCTCTTTCCTGGGTCATGTCATCTCAGATGTTGGGATCTCTGTAGATCCAACAAAGATAGATGTCGTACGCACCTAGCCAAGACCGAAGACAGTTACCGACGTCTGGAGCTTTCTCGGTTTGGTAGGGTACTGTCAGAGGTTTGTTAAGAACTTCAACAAGGTCGCGAAGCCGATGACCAGTCTAATGAAGAAGGATGCACCGTTCGTATGGACGGATGACTGTGAGAGTTCATTCCAGAGCTTGAAGGACTCACTGACCACTGCACCGGTTCTGACGATTCCAGACGGTACGGAGGACTTTGAGGTTTATTGTGATGCATCCGGTAGAGGGTTGGGTTGTGTACTCATGCAGCACGACAAAGTGGTCGCTTAAGCCTCACGCCAGCTGAAGAAACATGAGGAGAACCACCCCACTCACGACTTAGAGTTGGGAGTTGTAGTCTTCGCCTTGAAGATATGGCGCCACTACTTGTACTGGGTTAGTGTGACGATCTACACCGATCATAAGAGTTTGAAGTATATATTCACTAAGAAGGAGTTGAATCTTCGACAGAGGAGATGGTTAGAATTCTTGAAAGACTACAACAATGACCTTCAGTACAAAGAAGGGAAGGCCAATATAGTATCTGATGCCCTTAGCCATTGATCACACTCACTCAATTCACTACTTGCTTCCTCGAGCTTGGTTGATGAGGTACAAGAGGCTCAAAGGGCCGATGAGTACATGAGGGAAGTCAGACAAAAGCTGACAGGGTACCTTTGAGAGTCAGAAATACGACTTCAGACTTCATGACGATGATCTGATCAAACTTAAGGGCCGGTTATGCATCCCGCGCAGTAGCTTAGATCTGAAAGACCGCATATTAAGAGAATCACACTGTTCTTCAGTTTCCATCCATCCGGGAGCCTCTAAGATGTAAAAGACATGAAGAGGTACTTCTGGTGGTCGGGGATAAAGGCAGATGTTATCGAGTTCGTTTTGAGGTGTCTCACATGCTAGAAGGTAAAATTCGAGCACCGACGACCGGGCGGAATGGTACAATCGATGCCAGTTCCGGAGTGGAAGTTTCATGATATCTCCATGGACTTCGTGGTTGGACTCCCACATACCAAGGGAGGTCTGAACATGATATGGGTTATAGTGGATCGCCTTACCAAGGTAGCCCAATTCATACCTATGAAGGACACTTGGAAGGTAACTAAGTTAGCAGAATTGTTTGATAAGGAGATCATGAGACACCACGGGGTACCAAAGACCATAGTGTCTGATAGAGATACCAGATTCCTTTTGAGGTACTGGAGAGCTACACGGGAAGCGTTGGGTACAGAATTGAAGTTGAGTACCGTGTTCCATCCTCAGACAGATGGTCAGACTGAGCGTACGATTCAGACACTCGAGGACATGCTGAGAGCATGTGCCTTAGACTTACAGGGCAGTTGGATTGACAAGTTGCATCTGATCGAGTTCTCTTACAACAATAGCTATCATGCTTCGATCAAGATGGCGCATTTCCAAGTGTTGTACGGTAGACCATGTCGTACACCACTCTACTGGGATAAGTCGAGTGAGACGGTCATTATTGGACAAGAATACTTAGAGCATGTTCAGGCTTAAGTTCAACAAATCAGAGAGAATATGAAAGTTGATCAAGATAGGTAGAAGTCGTATGCTGATGTTCGACGATGAGACCTGGAGTTCACAATGGGCGACCAGGTATTTCTGCGAGTCTCACCGATGAAGGGTGTGTTCAAATTTGACAGAAGGGCAAACTGAGCCCGGAATTTATGGGTCCATATGAGATTATGGAGCGGGTGGGCCCAGTTGCTTACAGTTGAATTTACCTACTGAGCTGGGTAAAGTGCATGATGTCTTTCATGTTTCACAGCTGAAGAAATACATGCACCACTCCTCCCATGTGTTAGAACCTGAGAGATTCACATTCGAGCAGAATATGAGATCAGTGGAGACTCCTCAGAGAATCTTGGATACTAAAACTAGGGACACTCGTCATAAGTCAGTGCGACTGGTGAAGGTTCTCTGGTCTAACCAGGATGTCGAAGAGGTCACTTGGGAATTGGAAGATGAGATGAGATCGAAGTACCCTTCATTATTTAGTGACTAGATCATCTGTATAGGGTACGGGGCGTACCCCTTTTTAAGGGGGGTAGAGCTTCCTTGCTTTTGAGTTAGTAAACGAACATGTTTGTCGTTTGCTTTGGTGAATGTAAGATATGGCTTTATGTAAGATGTTGCACCTTGTGGTAAGTTGAGATAAGTATAGTACTTATGTGTTGTACTTGTGGCAGACCATTTGAGTCTTGAGATGTGTGAATGTGAATATAAGATATGGTATTAAGATTAAGAAATTTGAGTATTGTAAATGATTAAGTATATATATGAACTTTGGGGACAAAGTTCTTTTAAGGGGGGTAGATTGAAATATCCCAAACCTAGCTATGGTGTTTAGATGTTAAACTAAGATATAAGAAGGCTAAATTATGCCTTAGAAACATTAGGAAACAATTTAAACCAAAGAAAACACAAGGAAACACCATAAGAGCAATTTAAGCAAAAACATGCTTTAAGCTTTGAGTAACCTTGATTAACACCCAAATATCATTATTAGACCTCAGAGAGCTGTTGAGTTTGAAATTTATCTTGTACTGGGTACTGGTCCCATTGCTAGGGCACCGTACCGTATGGCACCAGCAGAAATGACTGAGCTTAAGGAGCAGTTGCGCGATCTTCTCGACAAAGGGTTTATACGCCCGAGCGTATCACCCTGGGGAGCACCGGTCCTCTTCGTAAAGAAGAAGAACTGTAGCCTCCAACTTTACATCGACTACCGTGAACTAAATGCAGTCACTGTAAAGAATAAATACCCATTGCCACGCATCGATGACCTGTTCAATCAGTTGAAAGGAGCTTTGGTCTTTTCCAAAATTGACCTCCGATCAGGGTATCATCAGATTGCTATCAAAGAGCAAGATGTCGAGAAAATGGCATTCTGTACAAGATACGACCACTACGAATTCACAGTCATGCCATTCGGTTTGTCAAATGCACTAGCTAAGTTCATGGATTTGATGAACCGGCTATTTAGTGAGCAGATGGACACTTCGGTCATTGTCTTCACCGACGACATGCTTGTGTATTGAAGTCAGCAGAAGAGCATGCTAACCACCTCAGAAAAGTACTTGAGACACTGCGCGAGAACCAGCTGTATGTGAAGTTCTCCAAATGCGAGTTTTGGCTAGATCAGGTATCTTTCCTCGGTCTTGTCATCTCGAGCGCGGGTATCTCAATCGATCCATCCAAAATTGAAGCAGTACGATCATGGCCTAGACCTAAGACTGTTACCGACATCCGAAGCTTTCTTGGTCTAGCCGGTTATTACCGGAGGTTTGTAAAGGACTTTTCTAAAGTCGCAAAGCCCATGATGACGTTGATGAAGAAAGATGCACCGTTTGTGTGGACAGACGAGTGTGAGGTATCTTTCTAGAGCCTAAAGGACTCATTGACCTCCGCGCCCGTTCTCACTCTTCCAGAGGGCACAGATGGATTTGAGGTGTATTATGATGCATCAGGCAAGGGCATGGGATGCGTACTCATGCAGCATGGCAAGGTAGTAGCCTACGCCTCCCACCAGCTGAAAAAGCATGAGGAGTGTTACCCGACACACGATCTAGAGTTAGGAGCCATTGTCTTTGCCTTGAAGATATGGCGACACTATCTCTATGGGGTAAGCATCACCATCTACTCCGACCATAAAAGCTTACAGTATGTATTCACACAGAAGGAACTGAATTTGAGACTGAGAAGGTGGATGGAGTTTCTATCAGATTACGACATCGACCTACAGTATAAAGAAGGAAAGGCAAACGTTGTAGCCGACACCCTAAGCCGTCGAGCACACTCGCTCCATTCGTTACTCGCTTCTTCTAGCTTGGTTGACGAGGTGCGAGACACTCAGTTGAGCGACCCTTATATGACTGAGATCAGACAGAAAATCACAGATGGCACCTTTGAGAAAAGGAAGTATGACTTCAAACTACATGAAGATGGTCTGATCCGGCTGAATGGCAGGCTATGCGTACCCCGAAGCAATGCTGAGCTGAGGGATCGCATTCTGTGAGAGTCACACTGTTCTATATTATCCGTCCATCCAGGAGCCTTCAAGATGTACAAAGACATGAAGAGGTGCTTCTGGTGGTCTGGAATGAAATCCGATGTGACTGGATCTGTGCTGAGATGCCTAACATGCCAGAAAGTAAAATTTGAGCACAGAAGACCGAGTGGAATGGTACAATCTATGCCAATTCCTGAGTGGAAATTCCATGATATCTCCATGGATTTTGTTGTAGGACTCCCACCTGCCAGGGGAAGACTCAACATGATCTGGGTAGTAGTCGATCACCTCACCAAGGTTGCCCGATTCATACCGATGAAGGACACCTGGAAGGTGGCGAAACTCGCTGAGTTATTCGACAAGGAGATTATCCAACACCACGGAGTCCCGAAGACTATAGTATCTAACCGTGACACCAGGTTTCTTTCGAGATACTAGAGAGATACACGGGAAGCGCTGGGTACCGAGTTGAAGCTTAGTACCGCCTTCCATCCACAAACCGACGGTCAGACAGAAAGGACCATCCAGACACTCGAGGACATGCTTAGATCATGTGCTTTAGACTTTCAGGGGAGTTGGATTGATAAGCTGCATCTTATCGAGTTTTCATATAATAACAGTTATCACGCTTCGATTAAGATGTCACCCTTCCAAGCTTTATACGGTAGACCTTGCCGTACCCCGTTGTGTTGGGATGAATCGAGTGAAGCGGTCATCATAGGACCGGAGTATCTTGAGCAAGTACAAGCGGAAGTTCAGCAAATCCGAGCAAATATGAAAGCAGCCCAAGATAGACAGAAATCCTATGTGGATGTGAGACGACGCGACCTTGAGTTCGCCGTGGGTGACCAAGTGTTCCTGCGCGTTTCACCTATGAAAGGCGTATTCCGATTTGGCCAAAAGGGCAAGCTGAGCCCGAAGTTTGTAGGGCCGTACACGATCACTGAGAGAGTTGGATCTATAGCCTACAGGTTAGACTTACCTGAGGAGTTGGGACGTGTACATGATGTGTTTCACGTTTCACAACTCAAGAATTACATTGCCGATCCTTCTCATGTTCTAGAGCCTGAGCAATTATCCATTGAGCCGATGATGAGATATGTCCAGACTCCCGTAAGAATCCTTGATACGAAGACCAGAGACACTCGCCATAAGTCAGTACGAATGGTGAAGGTCTTGTGGTCCAACCACGATGTCAAAGAAGCGACGTGGGAGTTAGAAGACGACATGAAGGCGAAGTACCCACAATTTTTTATAGACTAGATTGTGTAGTGCTTAGAGGGTACGGGGCGTACCCCTTCCAAGGGGGGTAGAGCCATTTTGTTTTTGCATTGCTTCGGGTTAGCATTGCATAGTATGCATGCATTGTAGTATATTTTACGGGCACATGTAGTGCTAAGTGTATTTTAGTATGTGTGTACAATGTGTAATGTATTTGTGTTGTATGGTATTGACTCAATGTGTATTGTGGAATGATGTGTATTGTAATTGTGTATTGCGTATGGTAATCGTGTATTGTGCTTGAATTGCGTAGTGCTTGTAATGTAGAGAAAGTAGACACCTTGTAAGGTGGTAGTAAGGTACATTGTGGCAATTTGGTTGCCAAATGAGTAGGAATAGTAAACCGTCAACCTTGAGCAACTTTGAGGGCAAAGTTCCTTAAGGGGGTAGATTGAAATACCCCGAAATTAAAAATAGTGATTAATTAAGCTAATGAGGATTTTAAAGGCTAAATTATGCCTAAATAAACATGAGGGAACAAATCCCGAAGAAAACAGGTCCTTAAAACGGATTAAAAACACAAACGAACCTTAAAGTGCGTCTTCGAGGAAACCGGGAAAATGCGACTTTAAGCGGGTTAAATAGACTCACAAAAATTTTGGTCAACCAAATAGTGATTATTAAACATTAATGAAGGATTAGAAGCAATAAAATTAATTAAACGAGAAAATTCCGGAAAACGGGTTCCGGTTAGTAAATAGTGTAAAAGACGGGAAGTTGTGGGGTGTGAGTGTAAATAAGCTAAACTAACATGTCCCCTTTTGAATATAAAAATCAAAAATTGTGTGTGTGTGTGCTGTGTGGCCGGTCCACTCATCCTCCCTCACTCTCTTAATTCCTCTCTTATACACTACATGACAAAACAAATAAAGTAAAAGCTCTCTCTCTCCCTTATTTCCTTACTCCACCGTACTCCCACCTCCTTCCCTCTGATTTTCTCCTTCTCTAGCCGGTAATGGAGATTTGAAGAAGCTCACACAGCACTCCACCTTCTTCCTCATTTTGAGCACTAAATCCTTGTCCAAAAATCACAAAAATTATACCGTTGGAATCCCCTTGTCAAGGAGATCATCTTCCTCCTTTCAAAAATCAGAAACCACCACTTTCATCTCCATGGGTGTACTGCATTTTGAAGCTTAAGACCACCATTGGAAGCTTCTTCCTCTCCTTGCTGTTTTGAGGTAAAAAGAAATTCAAAAATCCACCATTTCTAGCTCTCATTTGCAAAATAAGAATTTATAAGTTTTGAGCTTCTTGTTCCTTGTTCTCCAGCCGATTTTGGCTTCATTCTTGGAGTTGGAATTTTTCTATTGTTGCTGTTCAAAGCTTCATCTATACATTGGAAGGTAATGTCTTTTTTTAAAAAAATACCTTAAACAAGTATATAAACCCTAGGTTAGATAAGGGCTAATTATAAATGGGAAATTGTTGTCATTTATGGACTGTAGCAGTACCGGTTTTGTGTGGGTTGAGCAAGAAGAACGAAAAAGGAAAGAAGGAAGAAGAAAGGAAGGAAGCTAGAAAACCAAGGTAAATGCTCTCACCTTGAGGAGTTTTAGTATGCTTTGTGTGACAGATTTTAGATGCTTGGAATGAGAAATGTAAATAGTTTTGAGTAGTGGTATAATGTGGAAGAGGACTAAACTGTATCGGAACTTTTAAATGATGATTAAAAGCTTGGGAAGAACCTTGGGATCGAAATAAGAGAACTTGTGCAGGAAAAGTAAATGTAGGAATGTTGTGTTGTTAATGTCTAGAATGAACAGGGCTGCTGAACTAAGTGTTGTGGATAGGATTGATGCACAAAATAGTGGGGTGAGAATGGTTAGAAAAGTAGGGAACCTCTGCTAAAATTTGTCTAGAAACTAAAGGACTTAAGTGCTATAAGGAGAGGAGAATAACCTAGGATATAACTAGGTGTATCTTGGTAGTTAAAATGTGTAGTTAACTATCTTAAGAACTAGGATGGAAGACAATGTAAGGTGAACTCTAGGTATGGTATTGTTGGAGGAAACATTGGATGGTAGGAATGAAAGTTGAAAACCTGTAGCATAAGAGAAAGAAAATCTGTAGCATAAGTTTTAGGAAACAAGAATGGAAAAATTGGGTAAGGAAACCAAGGATTGAATGGATGAGCTAAGGAGTGAACTAAGGTAATTTAGAGGGTCTAATTAGTACTAAAACATGTTAGAATACATGTAGGAAGGTTGGGAAGAAATGAGTAGAAGAATGAAGTTGAAACAAATTCAATAGGGCAATTCTGACCTCGACCGACCCAGAGGGTTGAGTCGGTCGTGGGTCGGTCGGACTAAAACCATTGGAACGTAAACTTTCTGACTTCAACTGACCCAGACGGGTGAGTCAGTCATGGGTCGGCCGGGCAAGAATTTTTCCAAACTCGAAGTTTCGGACTTTGACCGACCTAGGAGGTTGGGTCGGTCGTGGGTCGGTGAGATGGATTCCAGGGCTGATTTCTTTCTGACTTCGACCGACCCGGAGGGGTTTGAGTCAGTCGGGTCACACTTGGGTCGGTCGGGTCCAAACAAATATATATATATATATATGTATACATGTACGTACATGTGTGACATTAGTATGAAAGTAATAAAGGTAAGAGATATACACATGAGTAAAAAAACAAACTTGAGAAACATAGGAAGTATATGAGTTTTGTAAGTAAGCATGAGGAGTAGTAAATGTAGTTTGGGAAACATTAAGGAAAGAACAGGATAGGTTAATGGTAGATAATTAATCGCCTCATTCCGTGAATGTTATAGGATTCGAATAGTTGAACAACGAAGGAGAGTCGGTGAGTCCAAGGACAACGGTGAACGGTATGAATTTCTCATGTCCTGTATGCTACCTTGGCTACTCTGATTTGTGTGTTTGTGTGCAATGCGATCACCTAAATAAGATAAAACGAACGAATCGGATTATTGCACTTTCTTGTGCTATATTATTGTTCCTTGTTGGATGCTTATTTTAACCCTCGGTTTGTATAATTCATGAAATGAATGAATGAGAATGACGTGTGT
Source organism: Limonium bicolor (assembly GCA_023374045.1). Taxonomy (NCBI): domain Eukaryota; kingdom Viridiplantae; phylum Streptophyta; class Magnoliopsida; order Caryophyllales; family Plumbaginaceae; genus Limonium; species Limonium bicolor. Next base: position 202,936,126 of record CM041778.1, read on the forward strand.
GTGTGTGTCTTGATGTGTATTGTATTGACCAAGTAATGTAGAAAATGACTTCTAACTAATTCCTAACTGGCTAACATTTATGACATTAAGAAATTGGTAAATTGGAACGAGTAGAAGTCCGATATAGCTTCGGCCACGCGTGAGGAGGAGGAAACACAAGAGGTTGGATCCAAATCCTGGCCTTAATCTTTTCCATGGTCCAAACCCCTTAAATGGGTAGCAACCTGAATTAATGAGTCACCCTAAAGCCCGGTGGTGGGACGGTGTAGTCCCTGCCCGGAGGTCACACCGACTTAACATGAGTGCCCGGTGTATGAATGTATTAATGTATGTAATAGCATGTATGCCTGTATAAAACGAACTCCATGTATTTGACCAATTAGTCGGCGTACCCTCGTTAGCACGCGGGGTATGCGAAATTTATGCGCAGCTTTTGCTGAGCCCCTTGGGGCACTGTTTTTAATTTTACAGGTGCTCGTGAAGGATGAAGGTCGTGATGAGACCAAGATTTTTTTTGTGTAGTTAGTAGATTAGGGATGTGTACCGAGTTTTACACGGCTGAATGCCTTTTTGAAGAGCTGGTGTACTATGGGGTACACCCTTTTGGATATTGTAAGAATTGTGAATTGGTAGAGATGAGTAGGTTGTCAAACTCATAATTTTGTAAACTTATAAGAAGGGATGTAATTGATTATATTTTTGGATACTCGGAAATCAGTTGTTGTAAGTAAATGACGTAGACATATTGGGAAGTAATTATGAAAGCTCGGTATATTCTGAATATCGGACCGTTACTGTATGTAGAGTAGGCCTTGCTAGCCGTATGGGTGGTTAGCGGCATTGTTTCACCCGTCGTAGTATGTGTAATTCCGCTGCGAGTAGTAAGATGACCGGGACGATTAGACAGTAAATATAGGATTAGCGGTAGGGGTGTTTCAGTGGGCCTGACAGACCTACTTATAGGCTAGTCGGGTAAGTAGCAATGTATTAGTAAGGTACCCCACATATGTATACGAGTAGAGTCAGGAACACGGGGAGTAGTCGACTCCATACTACGGTCAGCAGTAAAAGTCAAACAAGAGCGGTGGATTACCACGAATGGTTGAAGTAAAAGAATTCAGTTAGTTAACGAGACCAAAGAAATTAGTAAATTCATTTCAAGGAAATGTTTAAGAGTCAGGAAGTGTGAAGTGCACTAACTAGTAAGTAAAGACATCGCATATGTATCAAGAATCCCGAGGGATAAACATGATAGCTGGAACGAATACCCATCCTATACATGGTAAAGAAGATGCCTAATATGGACACGTTAGTGTGCAACGAACGGAATGAAATTCCTCGAATAATCACCTAGGCTACCAGGGGATATCAATCTTCACTGAAGAGGATATTAAACCCAGCCAAGAACGCAAAGCGGTGTAGTTAACTAAACATACCCATAAGTACAAGCCAGATGTAATGGCATAACATAGCAACACTCAGGAACAATCCTTGAAGGGGTTTTGGGTCAATAATTGTCGAACGTAATATCATGATAGAAACACAAGAGTTGAAAGGAAGTGCGATGCAACGACCTTGTCATACCTCCAAACCATGTGATGGTGTACGGAGAAGTAAAATTTGTGTGAACAACCTATAATGAGCAGAGCTCGAGGCAACGAGGCATATAAGCCATAAACCAAATGTGTTATATAAATTTAATTGATTACAAAAGTTTATGTTATACAAGTGAATAGAGCGAAGAACGAACCACTGCTTTGAAAATGGGGATACCTCTCGATATTGTGAGACCGCGGGAGCGGTAATTATGTGAACAAAGTTCAAGAAATATGTTAAAGACTAACCATGTTGTTATTACCAAGGAATGATTTGAATAAGAATAATCAGTTTAGTAGCATATGTGTATAATGTGGAGTGTAGAGTGAACAATGTTCAAGGAGCATAAAGACTTGAAGAATAGCGTAGTCAATAATCAGCCAAGTAATGGCAGGAATACATGAGCGGAAACTAACATGATTGTGGATGCCATGTAAGTCGATGTTGCATAATGAGCAAGAACATGGTGCGCAGTAAGCGACCGTCGTACGAGTATGGTTAAACATTGATATGGAGAGTAAGCAGATTAGACAATAAAGCCAGGAATCTATACCATATGATGGAAGGAAGAAGGCATTGTTCATTCTTATTGCAATTTCATAAGGAAAGGAAGAGTAATCCTAGTAAATTAACATGATAAGCGAAGTGAAAAGCCTCTTGACAAGAATACCCGATTGCTATGTAACCAACCTGTACTGGATACGGAAGTCGTGCAAACGCACCAGTGAATACCAACCGTCATAGTAGTTGAACCTCTCCGCAATTGATAAGTGTGAAACCAGCATGGTTTTATTAGTGCTAAATTCTTAATTTATGCAACATTTTGGGTGCTTTCTCACACTTATCCTGTACGTTTCCTGATTCTTACTTTGGGCAAGAACTGATGCCAATTTATATGTTTAAAGCAGAAAATGATGGTGAAAATGCATAGTTCTCCTCACGAGCTTTCCAATGCCGCAAATGGGGAACAAATCGAAGCTCATATGAAGAATTTGGACCCTGTCAAAGTTGTGTATGGTGCGATATATTTATATATATATTTACGAGACTACCGTGAAAGGATTGAGAAGAAGAAGGGGGGAGATTGGAAATATAAAAGAAAGTAACTCCAAAGGTTATTGATGAAGGGGGTTAGTTGAAGATAGTAACTCTAGAGTTTTCCATAACTTATTGATGACGGAAGTAAATTGAAAAGAGTAACTTAAATTCTGAATCAACTGAAGGGCCTTCATTTACTTCGCGAAACCGAAGGAAATTAAAATGAGTCATCAAGGAGCAAACAAAGTCTTCAATTAGACTTATAAATATGGAAGACTTTGGAGAGATCCACTCATCCACTCATCCACACAACATCACTTCAGTTCTATTTTTTAGCTTTAGGTTTAGTTTTTATTTCTTTTTCTCACGCCGAGAAGAACGCAAGCAGCCGCAGAGTTCTTCTCCTCCACCATCATCTTCAACCTCCAGCCTAGTAAATTGTAGATCTGGATAGCGAGACAAACGGAGGAATCTTCTACACCAGATTAATTCTTCTCTATCTCTCTATACTCTTTTGTAACATGCTAGGCTAGGAAGGATTTACTCCGGTGATGGTTATTTGTAGCTAGTTCGTTTTACAAGTACATCTACAATTATGATTTGAGATTTTATTTTCGGATTGTTTCAGATAATGCAAATGTTGTGCTTTTTAATTAATCTCGCGAATTTCTTAAAAAGCCTTGCAATCTTGTTATGATCAGATCGGTGATTAACAAGAAGGTCAAATTAATCTGTTAGCCTGTGGAAAATTAGATCGGATTGATTATATTTTCCCTCAGGTGCGTCGTAATTCTTTAAGCTTCATCCATTTATGTGTTTTCGCTAGGTTCTGGATTAGACCTTGTGTGTTATCTAGATGAGCTTTCCAGATTATGATTTAATTCTGGAAAGATATTAAAATTAGCCAATCCATAACTCTTATCGATTTGTAGAAGTTCACATAATCCGACTAGTGAAAAATAACTTGAACCCGGAGTTCCACTCATCCATATAACTTTACCCGTTTTATTTTAATTTATTTTCTTCTTTCTTATTTGATTCCCAAAACAAGAACAACCCCCTGAATTTCCAGTTTTCTTAGGACTAGACTTACTTTCTTCAAGTCCCGCGGATTCGATACCTGGTTGCTACGTTTTCTATACTGCAGTGACCGGGATTATTTGCAACCCGAAGACTTTTTGATTTATTAATTTCTAGATTAATTTATTTAGTTTTTAGTAGATCAAATCTCTTGTTTGCAAAATGGCGCCGTTGCCGGGGACTTGACATTTGTCTAGTCCTTAACTTTGGTGGTCATCTTTTTTTTATTTCTATTTGTTTTTTTTTTGTTTTTTTTTTTTTTATCTCTTAGTTCTATTTTTTTATTTACTTATTTCTTGTTTTAATTTAGTTATAATTTAATTTTTGTGTTTTGCTTATATTTTTAATTTATTTACTTTTTTGTTTCAGTTATTTTGTTTTTTTATATAGTTTATTTCTTTCCTATTTTTATCTTATTTCTAATTTTAATTATATTTCTTAGTTTTGTTTATATTTAATTTATTTTATCAAGTTTTGTTTTAGTTGTTTTCTTTAATTTTATTCTATTTCATGCTCAGTTTATTTTGTTATTATTTCCATTGATAGTTTATCTTGTTTTGTTTTTATTTAATTAATTTTAGTTAATTTGTTTTGTTTTATTTTTGTTTCTCTATTCTATTTTATCTTTAGTTTATTTTGTTCTTTGTTTTTTTAATTCTATTCTATTTTATTATATTCCTGGTTTAAAGTATTTTTGTTTTGTTCCATTTTTTTTTAGTTTATTTTGTTCTTAGTTATTTCTAGCAATGGCAAACATCGGAATCGATGAAGCAATGGCAAGTGAGTTGTACAAGTTGTTGGTTGAACTGAAAAGATCGTACGATGAGACATCTGACCTTTATAGACAGTTAGCCAACAAAAGGATGGGCATTCTATGGAACAGACTCCTGTTTGGGCAGTGGAGCAAGAGTCTTCTGGTTCTTTTGATCTGTTTTCCTCTGATTTGTGTTGCTCGCAGTGTGGGGGAAATCACGAGTTCGAAGATTGCCCCGAAATTGAAGAGATGAGGCGAGTTGAGGAGCAATTCGAACACGAATCATCCTATTCAGGATATATATTGCTCAAATTGTGGGGGACCTCACGAGTTCGATGACTGTCTCGAAGTACAATATCAGTTGTGGTTAGAGGATCAACCAGACTACCTACACAAAATCACTCTTCGACAACAGGATTCAATCTTGAACAATGTAGTGGAGCAACCTGTTGAAATATCAAGTCGCCCTCCATCACCACCCTTGGTCCTAAACGAAAAGGATGTTGACATCCTTGAATTTGAAAGGGGCGAGCCACCACCACTTTGCCATTACCACGGTCTCTTTGAGCCTCACACACGGAAGAAGGATGTTTACATCCTTCAATTTGAGGAAAAACAACAATCATCACCTGGTCTTCTGCTTGAGACCCGTTACTGTCAATACTTTCTCAAACACCAGGTTTTGTGGAGCATTTATTTTTATCCTTTATCTGTCAAGGTAACATTTTGTTTTGATCCAGGTGGTTTACTACTGATTGTTTTCCACTTCTTTCTCCCGTTGACGTTATTGTCAACTTTTATTTTTGACCCGGGATGACGAAGTGAGAGTCTAGCCAGAGACTCTAACTCCGGGCAGCTTGGTGGGAGGCAACCCACCGGTTTGTATCTCTTTTCACTTTCTTAGTTTAGTTGTTTATTTTACTCTTTTTTTTAGTTTGTGGTGTGTTGGCGGGTGCAATGCTTACTGCAAGAGCCTTGGCTCTTATTTTTCTACTGATGGTTTTGTTTGGTTCCACTTGAGTTCTTTTGGCTTTGCAGACAATATTATCAGCTTGCTTACTTCAGCGCTTAGCTGAACTCAAGTGTGGGGTTGGCCTTGCTACACACCCTGAGCGGACTCTGGGGAGTATTCTTACCTTTTCTTCTCTTAACAATTTTTCATGCTCCCCTCTGAACTGTTGTGTGCGATTTTGTTTCCCTGTTGGATTGCTTGTGCAATGTTAATTCTTCCTACACAATGAGGACATTGCTTCACTCTAAGTGTGGGGTGGGGTAAGCTCCTTCGCCGCTTGTTTTTTGTGCGTCTTTGAGCTCTTTTCTCTTGCATTTGTTAAAATTAAGTTGTGGTTGCTCAACTTGGAAGGAAGTCATAGAGGAAGTATACTTGGTTAGCTGATCTTGGGGTGCAAAATTTTGAAATTTTCTGGTTTTTAATTGCTGAATTGAAGTCTTTGTTCTAGAAATGCTTAAACAAATGAGAATATTCTCCATCTGAACTTTGTTCTTAGCCTTGAGCCTTGGAATGAACTGGATTAGAATGGTTGAAAAAGAACAAGGCAAGGTACTCCGCTGATCCTAAGCATGCTAATTTTAATTCTGATCCAAAATCAGGCCTCGCCCACTTGGTTATTAAGTCCTTTGGGGTGCTTTATCACCTAGCTACCCAAGGTCCTTATGATCTGGGATAGTTGACCCAAAGCTGCTACATGGGTGGAGAGAAAAGTCTGTGGTGAAAGAAAGTGAAAGCGCTTCAATTGAAAATATTTATGCAAATGTTATGCTGAATATAGATTATTCTCTCTTATGGATCAAGAGTATGTGGCATTGAAAGGTACGATGAAATATGATCTTACTTCATGCCCCTTGTCAATTATGTGGTTTGTGAAGGAAAAAGGTGGATTGGCTCAAGGTTAAGGGCTAGGTTCTTATGGGTTTGTTTCTCATTTGTTAGCTTCGAATGACTTCATGTTTTCTTAAAAGAATGAATTGTTTGAATAATTTGAATTGCCCCCTTGAATGGTAAAGCTAGCAATTCCTTTTTTGTGCTCTTCCTTTCCTGTTGAGTTCCAATAGCTTGGCATTACTTGTGCTTGAGAGTTTTGCTTGAGGACAAGCAAAAGGCTAAGTGTGGGGTGATTTGATAAGTGTGAAACCAGCATGGTTTTATTAGTGCTAAATTCTTAATTTATGCAACATTTTGGGTGCTTTCTCACACTTATCCTGTGTGTTTCCTGATTCTTACTTTGGGCAAGAACTGATGCCAATTTATATGTTTAAAGCAGAAAATGATGGTGAAAATGCATAGTTCTCCTCACGAGCTTTCCAATGCCGCAAATGGGGAACAAATCGAAGCTCATATGAAGAATTTGGACCCTGTCAAAGTTGTGTCTGGTGCGATATATTTATATATATATTTACGAGACTGCCGTGAAAGGATTGAGAAGAAGAAGGGGGAAGATTGGAAATATAAAAGAAAGTAACTCCAAAGGTTATTGATGAAGGGAGTTAGTTGAAGATAGTAACTCTAGAGTTTTCCATAACTTATTGATGACGGAAGTAAATTGAAAAGAGTAACTTAAATTCTGAATCAACTGAAGGGCCTTCATTTACTTCGCGAAACCGAAGGAAATTAAAATGAGTCATCAAGGAGCAAACAAAGAGTCTTCAATTAGACTTATAAATATGGAAGACTTTGGAGAGATCCACTCATCACTCATCCACACAACATCACTTCAGTTCTATTTTTAGCTTTAGGTTTAGTTTTTATTTCTTTTTCTCACGCCGAGAAGAACGCAAGCAGCCGCGAGAGTTCTTCTCCTCCACCATCATCTTCAACCTCCAGCCTAGTAAATTGTAGATCTGGATAGCGAGACAAACGGAGGAATCTTCTACACCAGATTAATTCTTCTCTATCTCTCTATACTCTTTTTGTAACATGCTAGGCTAGGAAGGATTTACTCCGGGTGATGGTTATTTGTAGCTAGTTTGTTTTACAAGTACATCTACAATTATGATTTGAGATTTTATTTTCGGATTCTTTCAGATAAATGCAAATGTTGTGCTTTTTAATTAATCTCGCGAATTTCTTAAAAAGCCTTGCGAATCTTGTTATGATCAGATCAGTGATTAACAAGAAGGTCAAATTAATCTGTTAGCCTGTGGAAAATTAGATCGGATTGATTATATTTTCCCTCTGGTGCGTCATAATTCTTTAAGCTTCATCCATTTATGTGTATTTCGCTAGGTTCTGGATTAGACCTTGTGTGTTATGCTAGATGAGCTTTCCTGAGATTATGATTTAATTCTGGAAAGATATTAAAGAATTAGCCAATCCATAACTCTTATCGATTTGTAGAAGTTCACATAATCCGACTAGTGAAAAATAACTTGAACCCGGAGTTCCACTCATCCATATAACTTTACCCGTTTTATTTTAATTTATTTTCTTCTTTCTTATTTGATTCCCAAAACAAGAACAACCCCCTGAATTTCCAGTTTTCTTAGGACTAGACTTACTTTCTTCAAGTCCCACGGATTCGATACCTGGTTGCTACGTTTTCTATACTGCAGTGACCGGGATTATTTGCAACCCGAAGACTTTTTGATTTATTAATTTCTAGATTAATTTATTTAGTTTTTAGTAGATCAAATCTCTTGTTTGCAGCAATAAAGGCGGAAATAGACTCATAACGCTATAAGGACCGATGCATAGGAAATGCAAGGGCGTACAAATGAAAAAAAATACTTGTACAGAAGCAAATAAGGAGGCATGAATAGGAATAAGTGACTATAGTGGCACGGAAAACCAAATATAGGTAGAGTATATACCTCAAGTGTTGGAAACAATAGAGAGAGCACTACATATTAGGTAGTAGCTCGACCTCAACTGACAATAAGTCGGATGAACTAAGTGAGTAATCACAGAGATACAGGGCTGTATATACAGTAAATTATCAAAGAAAAACTGGATAGAAAGTTTAAAAACTCACCGAATTCACGTGCGGTAAAAGATACCATGCGTCGGTTGAGAAACCATTATTCCCAAGAGAAAAGTGATAAATGGGAGATGTACAATACATTAAGAATAACAAATAGGGCAAACTAAGCTCTAAAGTTATCAGGGTCGCGCAGCAGAAGCTAGTGGGCCCATGATTCAGGTATTGAATATGCATAGTGAATATGAGTAAATGGCCAGTTATCGACGCCTAGAAGCCTGACAGGCCAGAACTGAAACCGGTTATGCGTTAAACAGACTCCAATAAGAATTCTTAGTTCAGGGACTAAACCGCCAATATGCTTAAGATCCTCTAACCAGAACTCATTGTATAACAGACCGCGTGGAAGTTAAAATACTTTACAGTGGCAGAAGATTTTAAACCAATGTTCAGTGTAAGATTACGTGGGCGTAATCCCTTTTTAAGGGGGGTAGAGCGCAAAATCACTTAGTGTGTGTTAACGTACGAGTGTACGTGAACGATGTAGTGCATAGCACAAGATAATTTGTTACGATGTTGTGCATGGCACAAATAATTTGTTTTGATGATTGGTGCGTATGTCATATGAACTTACACATTCATTCATGGTTTAATTGTGGTAATTGCGGACAGAAGATGTGAATACCATTGTGATAAGTGTACCTACCTTGTTAACCTTCGTGTGAGAGTACAAGTGTAAGGGAGTAAAGAAACTCCCGGGGAACTAAAACCCCGATAGTATATTTCATATAATACCAAATAGTATTGTGCATTGTGATTTAGATAAAAAAATATGAATATAGTATTGTGATGTGTGAAGTGGTATGAAACCGATATAGAACCTAGTGAGAATTAAATTCCCTAGATAACTTGGTTAAAGGTGAATTGAAGAATGGTTGATGGACAGAGTTCCACCCTTGGAGATGTGTTCCTTTGTGATTATGACTAGAAGGATTAAAAGATAGAAAATGGTTAATGTTTGAATTAGTTGCTGGTGTGAAATTGAAGTGGGAGGTGGAACTTGGTTTACAAGCGATCAAGGGAAGCCGAACACAAATTGGGGTGGAAGGATAGTTCAACACTGATGCTGATCACATCAGGGTTGGATGACTCTTGAAACTCCCTATAAGTGGTCACAAATAATCACGTTAAGAAAAGAGGTAGTTAGCATAAATTGGACTTGGAGTTGTAGTGAGTTTTCAAAAAGGATTTTCAATTGATATTTTTAAATGAAGGAATTTCATTCTACTTAACCTCGTAAAAAGTATTTTTGTATTACTTGCTCACGAGCTGAGGACGTATAAGTCTTTGCCTTCGGACCGGTGACATGAGTAGTATATCTTAAAAAGTAAGTGATTATTTTGATCTTCCAAAGGACTGGGGACCAGAAAGTGTCCATCGCGACTGGTATCTGCGGGAACACAGTGTATATGTACTCGCCATGGGACTCGGGGACTATGATGTCCTGTAGTCTTTGGACCAAGCCCATGAAGAGATGTAAAAGGTATTTTCGATTGCTATACATGATAAGTTATGTTGTGTGTTAAGTGTAGTATATAGTATCCAGACCTTTGAGTCTGACGGTCGTTATGTTATCCAGACCCTAGAGTCTAAAATTTATATCAAGGGTATGTTGATATGTAAGGTTGTGTTGTGACGTGTAAGGTTATGTTCAAAAAAGTAAATCCCCATATTCTAATTATATGATGCATGGGAACTGTGGAACTTTGGGGACAAAGTTCATTTAAGGGGGTAGATTGAAATACCCAAACCTTTAAGTGTTAATTATTTATGTAATTAGTCTTCTAAGGCTAATTAAGTCCTTAAGAAACATTGGTAGACAATTTAAACCAAAGAAAACACCATAAAGTCAATTTAAGCAAATACTTGCTCTAGGCTTGGTGTAACCTTGTTTAAGACCTAAAGGTCATTCCTAGACCTATTAACATGATGGACATGTTTAATTAATTAATAAAGAAAACCAAGCTCAAAAACAATTTAAAACACAAATTGTGCTTTAAGGAGTCTTAAAGCACGTTTTTGAAAAATTGTCTTGGAAATGGGTTTTGAGTGGCTAAATGCCCAAGATTATACCTTAATCAACATTTTTACTACTTAGTATCACATTAGAAAGCCTAAATGAATGAGAAACCAAAAATTTCACAAATTTGTGCACTAATTATGAATAGTGCCCAAATAGTGCTCATTTAAGGGTTTAGTCATCTTTGATTAGTTAAATGGTCAAACTAGCCCATAATTATGTTATTAAGGCAAGGGAGCCAGTTTTTAGAGATGGCTAGTCATCACCATTGCCAGCCAAATTAAATAAAGAAGGGGGAAACTAAAGTAAGTTACTATTTGCTTTATAAGTGAAATATCTCACAAAGTCATCTCTCTCACCTCACTTTCTTCATTTCCCTTCTTCACCACCGTGTTCTTCATCCTTCTCCCAGCTCCAAACCGTTCTTGCTACAGCATTTATACTTCCCCACCTTGTTTTGCTTGCCAAATCCAACTCCATGCTCCAAATCAAAATCTAAGACCACATTTGTGCTAGTTAGACCAAGCCCTTCATTTCCCTCTTTTCAAATCTTCATGAAATCAAGTTTGATTCCATGGGGAATATCCATTGAAGGAGGAAAAGCTTATCTTCTTGCACCTTGTTGTTCTCCTTTAATCCAAGGTAATAAAAGTCAAAGAAAAATCAACTTTCCTTTCATTTTTGTACATGGCCGAAAATCATCTTTGATGATGCATTTTCTTGCTCATTTTACTAGCTTGATTCAATCTCCATAGGACTAGAAGGAGTCTTACCTTGCTTCCTTATCAAGCTCTCTTTCAAATTCCAAGGTAAACATCAATTGTAGTGCATTAAAAACTTCTTGTAATCTAGGGTTTTGTCCATGAGTTTGGGTATAATGCTTAATACTCATTACCCATATTTGTATATTGATTGAAAGATTGACAATTGAATAAAAGCCTTGCCGGTTTGCAATCAAGAAAAATAGAGAAAACAAGTGAGAAAATCTTGAAGAGGAAGGAGGTAAATGACCTATCCTAATGTAGTTTAGTACCTTAGGAAATTGAGTTGTATTGTTTTATAAACAATCTAAAGAGCCAAAGGGAAATGAGTTAGTAAAATAACCACAAGGTGGATTATAAGGGCATATGAGATTGATGAGTATATATTCAGGTTGAAAACATTATATATGTGGGAAATTCAGTGTTTAGTTCATGTCATTTAAGGGCCTAAGAGTCATGTCATTTAAGGGCCTAAGTGCCAAGCAATTTAAGTTTATGCTCTATATTGTGATGTAGTGCAGTTTAAGTGTAGTGTGTAAAGAACATTCACTGTGGATTTGAATGTCTTTGATTGTTTAAGGGTGAAAAACTAAGTGTTTGAGTGTAAGAGTGTGCTAGAGAAGCCATGTCAAAATTTAGTTGAGAAGCCAATGGTTTTAAGTGTTTTGATGAACCATTGTGACCTAGGTTGTACTAGGGATTGTTAAGGGTTAAATTGATGGAGGTAAGATTAAGGTGTTCTTGAGTGCTAGGATGACCTAGGAATTATCTTGGAGGATTTTGAGATCAAATGGGTGATTTAGACACACCAAAGTCATGTAATGAGAAGTGTTAACACTTATGCAAAAGTTGGTAGTAAAGAGGCATTATGTTTTGTAAAGACTAAGGAGGTGAACTAGAGATGGTGATATTGAGAATTATGAGTAAAGGGATAAAGATGATTGATGATGCATTAGGTGTGGCCAATAAGTGAGTTGGTAATGTTGGTAGAAGGCTACGAAATACCAAGAGAGGTTGGTGATGCACTAGTGTGCATAAGTGTTGAAAGTGGAAATTGAAATTGGTGGAGTTGAACAAGGATTGGATGATGAGTTTAACCAATGATTCAAGTAGGTTTTAAGAGTGTTTAAGGTGTTTAAACATGTTTAGAAAACATGTGAAAAGATTAAGGAAGAAATGGGAAGAAGAACGGAGTTGAAATGAGTCAAAATGAGTGTTTTCTAACTTTGACCTACCCAGGGAGTTGGGTCGGTCGTGGGTCAGTCGGGCTGAAATCTTCAAACCCGAGTGTTCTGACTTCACCTACCCAGGGGGTTGGGTCAGTGGGTCGGTCGGACCATATAAAAAAAATTGAGAAAATAAAATGTGCCATTAGTAGTAAACCCTAGTGTGTATAACGAGGGTGAAAATGTGTAAGTTTAACTGTGAAAGCATGTCGTATAATCATGTAAAATACTTAGTTAATCGGGAGCTAAACGAGTTAATTAACCAACATGACTAATTATGTATAGGGGCTGCATTCGGTGGTCAACGAACGCAGCAGGGACCAAGGTATGGTTTTCTTGCAACCTGTGTTCTACCGGATTACACTGGCTTGTATGCCAACCTGTTTTTCTGTGTGTTTGCCACCTTGCAAGAATAAGCATGAAATGAGTTTACAGTAATTCATTTATGTGGCGTATTTAGTTCCGATACCGTTTAACCTCGAATATGTGTTAAACCGTAGCTAACCGACTCTAGGATCACCTAAGAGACCGGTATTCGGATTTAACGACCCAACCTACGGGAACGTTCTAACTATGGCTATCCGTGTGTTAGGTGTGTATTGTTGTTGTGTGTAGATGTGTTTACCCCCTTAGTGTATGTCGTTGTGTAACGACGGTTGTTTTGTTCATGTAAGTCGTATGGTGACTTACCTCCCCTATGTGTCTAACTGGACCTCACTAACTATAGTGTATTTTATGGTAATAAGCCCCGTGAAGGGAGCTTCTAGCCAATGTGTAAATTTGGGGGGGGTAAGGAATCTGGGAGTCCCGGTCGCGCGCGTATGTACGGGAGTTGATATCTATATTTGATTCAACTCTCTCCCTTGTTCGGTTATTTTCCTTCTTGGAATTCAACCTCCCACGAGCCAATAGCTGGCTCTCCTACCTTGATTATTATTCGGGATTATGGGGATTTGTGTATGGTGTGATCGGGTCTATATTAAGACCGACACATCTAAGTAAGTTATTGTGTATGGTGTGATCGGGTCTATATTAAGACCGACACATTTAAGTAAGTTATTGTGTATGGTGTGATCGGGACTATATTAAGACCGACACATCTAAGTAAAGTTATTGTGTACGGTGTGATCGGGTCTATATTATCGACACATCTAAGTAAAGTAATTGTGTACGGTGTGTTCGGAGCTATATTACATCCGACACATCTTAATTAAAGTATATGTTCTCTAAGAAGAACATCAAGTTATTATGTAATGAACTCAACATGGGAATGGAAATATTCTCTAGGCTCTAATTAGATGACTAACTCTCATTTCGGTACGAGTCCTCACGTGACCCTTCCCAAGTTATGTGGTGTGTATGTTAATGTGTGATGTGTGTTATTATGTTGAGTATGTTGATCACAGATATCAACCCCATGTTATTATAAGAAGAATTTGAGTATAACCCAATTAAATGGGTAAGTGTCGTCTAACAATGAATTAGCTCCATTAAGGTAGAAATCCTCAAGGGTCAAGGAACACAATAATGTGATCTAACCAATGTGATGTGTTAACCTTATGGTTTGTATCCTATTGTTTGGATATGTTTTAATTATAAGCATGATATGTGTTTATCGTTTCCATGCATGATTTAAATATAATCAACCACATGCTTAGATGACAATTAGTTGTGCGTGGCCCGGTAGTATGCGGGCTGCACGATTACCATACCAGCAAAGGTGTTGAGCCCCTTTGGGGCCACCCTTTTCATTTCAGGTACAATGGAGCTGGCAGCCGTTCGAGAGTAGGACGAGGTGGCTATTTATGCATGGGTAGTTATTTAATTTGCTTATGTATTTGTAAGTTTAGTAAGACCGAAACTGTTATCGGCATTAGTTTGTAAATACTCGGTACAGTTGGAATATAAATGTATTTGTTGTTTAGAAATGGAACAGGATTCTAATGTGTAAGTGCTCGGTGATCTGGTCCATCAGACCTATACAATGTGTAAGTATTAGCCTTGTTAGCCACGTGGGTGGCTAACGGCATGTAACACCAATGATTAAGTTAAATGTTGAGTTGTAACTCTGCTGCAATCGTTTGTTAAGTGTTGTGTTAGTAGTTGGGGTGTTACAAAATGTACATCTACGTTTTAAAAAAAACTATCATTTTATTTAAATATCTTCTACTTAAAAGAGAATTAATATTATATAAGACTATATATTCCCGTGATTTAATTTGAAAAGAGAAGTAAACCATCAATTTTTTAAAAATGGAGATGCACCTCATCTAGTTAGAAAATATATATATCCACACTTTAAGAAAATTGCTTAAAAATAAACAATTAGAAAATCTTTTGACATCAACCGTTTAAAATAAATATAAAAAATATCACAAGTGAATTCGCTTGGTTGCATTTATTTGTTGCTCACTAAAATAATTTCACTATTTCATTTTAAAAATTGAATATTTAAAATCTACACTTTTATCAAATAAAGTATACACCTACCTTTTACAAAATCTATCATTTTACTTAAATATGTACAATTTTACTTAAATAAGAAATTACTAAAAATCTACAGTCTCTCAAACAAAGCTACACCTACATTTTAAAAAATCCATCATTTTAATTAAGTAACTACACTTTTAATTAAATAAGGAATTAATAAGAATCTACACTACTATCAAACAAATATGCATTTGCATTTATAAAATTCTATCATTTTGCTTAAACATCTAATTTCAAAAGAAAACCATACACCATAAATTATAACATAGATCCCATATTTTAAGCACACTACTTTTTTAATTAGAAAAGGATTGGTTTGATATCTCTCACCTACATTAACTTTACTTAAAAATCTCTAACCTTGTAGTACCCTTCATATGCATAAAAGGATTGAATTCTGCCACTTTAAGGTTTCAGGTGATAGATTTTCTTGATATACATATGGAAAGCAACAAAGAATTTAAACTTAATCATCTAAAAAAGCTTCTGTAAACTTCTCTTTTAAAAAAACTTTTTTAAACTCCATATCCTATCAATGAGGGTAGTTATTAGAATAAAAAAATGGGAAAATTATATACTCCACCCATGACGTTTGACGAAATTTCACAATCCACCCACGTGGTTTTAAAAAATACTTTCCCCACCCATGTGGTTTCCCCTGTTTTACATCCAGCAACTTTTCTAATTTTTGTTCAATTCAAAAGATGCTTAAACGTTGTCCGAAGTTGATGAAATTTTACAAAGACGATGCTAAAGTGTTATATTTTGGTTTAGTGAGAAATCTAAAGTTTTTAAGCTTAAATGTGACATGTGGGACCAAATGAACATGTCACATGTTTCATTGGGTCCCCACGGGACACATTTAAGCTTAAAAAACTTCAGATTTGACATGAGATCAAAGTATATCACTTTAGCATCATCCACGTAAAGTTTCATAAATTTTGGACAACGTTTAAGCATCTTTTGAATTGAACCAAAATTAAAAAAGTTGTTGGATGTAAAACGGGGGAAACTACATGGGTAGGGAAAGTAATTTTTGAAACCACGTGGGTGGAATGTGAAATTTCGCCAAACGTCATGGGTGGGACATGTAATTTTCCCTAAAAAAATTGTTATAATTGTTAAAGTCTATTATACGTCACTACAAAAAAATTGACATTTACCAACGGAAAAATTCCGTAGGTAAAAGCCTGAAATCCGTTGGTATAGTACCAATTTACCTACTCCAACGGAAGATTTTCCGTTGGCATTAGTGGCGTGGGGATAACTCTATACTCACGGTTTCTTTGTCCGTTGGAGTAGCTGAAATTCCTATACCAACGAAAAAAACCGTTGATAAAGGCTTTCCATTGACTGAAATGAAATTAGCTCTGCCCATAGATATTTTCGTTGGTATAGGTAGACGGTACGACAGATTATTGATACCTATACCCACGCTTATTTTCGTTGGCAAAAGTTATCATCATTCGTAATGATACTAACGGATTTATCCGTTAATATAGATTCCATTTGTACAACCTGTTTTAAATATCCTCTACATATCCTTGTATTTCCAATCATTATAACCTGTACAACAATGATATCACAACCTTGACAAATGGTAGATTCACATCTTTCAACCACCTTGAATCACATTAACATGAAAAGTAACTAAATACATTGAGAACCATCTAATTACATCCATAATAAAAAGTAAGTTCTTCATAGCAATGTTGGCCAAAAATTCAGCCCTTCCTAGCTATTAAGCATCCAAATAGTACTTTCTCCATTCAACCACAAAATCACATTTCTACTACTCTCTTCATACAGCCACAAAATCACATTCCTACTACACAATCTTCCAAGCCAACTATTTCTTCCTGGTGTTGTCTGTATTGCTTGAGGATGGGTCATTGTGAGAGATGTCTTGATTGGTTGAGGATAGGTCCTTGCAAATGACACTAGCACTGGGTGAAACCTAATAGAATCAATTACATTAACAAAGATTTCAGTAAATAATCGCCTATAAAACTTGCAAATCACCTAGTAGAAACCAAGTGACATTTCCTTTAGATTGTGAACAACTAGCATAAAAATATAAACAACTCTATACAATCAGCACAATTTTCACACACACACACATACAATTATCACTCCCACATCATATTGAGAGCAATCCAAAACTGATCACATACTTCAGCATTCATTAACGCTTTACACAGAACATCACCACCAAGCAAAGGAAAAGAGCAACGATACATATGAAGAGAATGAGAAGATCAATGATGCTAAATTTTCACACACACACACAATTGTCACTCTCACATCCAAATTGATGAGCTTATCAAAACTGATCACATATTTCAGCATTCATTTAACCGTTTACATAGAACATCACCACCAAGAAAAGGAGAAGAGCAACGATACATATGAAGTGAATGAGAAGATCAACGATACCCAATCTTCACACACACACAATTGTCACTCTCACATCCAAATTGATGAGCAAACCAAAACTGATCACATATTTTAGCATTCATTTAACCTTCTACAAAAAACATAACCACCGAGCAAAATAAAGATAAACAACACATATGAAGTAAATGAAAAGGATCAACTATACATACCTGCGCCTTTCCATGTTCAACTGCTTTCTCTAGTGAGAAATTTGGGCATATATCCTTGACAAAATCCGTCAAACAAAAAATCATATTGTATAACCCTTTTATCTCTTGATCACGAGGGTCATTTTTTTGTTGATTTGACAATTCTTCTTCTCGAGACTTTAAGAGATTTCCCATGCATCTTACACGACCTTTTTTCTTTGGCCCTTTATGCTTTGAATACACATCTTCTTTCCAACTCATCTTATCTCCATCAGATTCGGCAGAACCATGAGCTTCAAGATCTACCTTCATCGCATCCTGTAAGTTGGACACATGTGTTCATTAGAGTGTCGGTTATAGTGAAATGATAGTATAAACAATTTAAAACTAGAATACCGCAAGCTTAGCAGCCTCTGGTGTCGCATACTCTTTGGTTTTCTTGCTGAACCGGGTTTTGATATAAACTTCAACACGAGTTGCAGGACTCCCATTTTTCTCCGCAATCTTTTAGACAATGAGACTAAAATTAAGTGATATTATTCATAAAAGAAGCAATTTCATTTGCTAATGATATGTGAGATAAGCAGAAAACAATCACCTCTTCGTGAGCTCTAGCAAATGTCTTAGATCCCGCTGTATGAGACTCTTTGCTCTTGCCTTTGTTTGTTTAGTTTATCTCACTAATATGTTGCACAAACATTAGACCAATACTGATCAACTAGAAACGCATCATTCAAACAAAAGAAGAGATGCACATACAAACATCAAAACTTCAAATTAAGCTTACCAAAACAATACATCAACAACACCATTAACTTTATACCAAATATATGTATAGTGACTTCGTAAAAATAGCTTTGTACCTTGGCATCATCTGACAGCCAGAACTTGACTAATGATTTAAATTGCTGTCCATCAACTCTGTCATCACTTAACCCTTTCATCAATTGATCCATAGTCTTGTTAGCATAAAAAAATTCACTCTTCACTTGACAAACAATAGACCAAGTGTTCAAACATGACTACTTTTGTACGGTGGAATAGAGTTTTACACCCTCGACAAGGACATTGGACCTTTGCGTTCTCTTGTTTCCCTTCAAAAATAACATCAAGGAAACCATGAGCACCTTTTTTGAATTCTTTGGATGTTTTTTGGTTCAAGAATCCAATGTCTATCTATTGACAATTCTTGCTTGAAAACACCTAATGCCTACAAGCACCTAACAACAACCTATATTATTCAAGAACTCAGTATATTAACATAGAAACAATAAGTATGTTGTCAATTATATCATAAAAATAACAAGAATGTAGCCAAAATCAAAATTGAAATATAAAAAAAACAGATGAATTAAAGAAACTAAAAATAAAAATATTCATACAGAGTATAGATCATTAATACAAATCCTTTATACTTAGCGGTCAAGAATTTCTTGGGGATATAAACTAAAAAAATAGAAGTTGTGATCTAGCCACATAAAAACATTAATAAAATTTTTAAAATAAAAAGAACATAATATTAACTCTGTAACACCCCCAAACACTGGCCTAGGAGTTAGGGGTATTACACGCCGCGTATTATTACATAATAACGCAAGGCTCTAATAAACGAACTTAAACAGATAATCAAGCAAGGCCCAAAACGAATACTTGAATAAAGTATAATCAAAATAATGTCGTAACATCCCAAAGTATTACAGAACCCACCAAACGAATGTCCGAAGCGGAAGCTAACAAAAGGAGCCCAAAGGCTCAAGTCAAATACAAAACGTCTCAAAGGAATCTAAATAACAAAACAGACTAAACTCCAGAGCTGCAAAGTGACCCTCGCTGATCAATCTGCAATGTTAGATAAAGTAGGGGAATGAGCACACAACTATGCCCAGTAGATGACAAACTTCATCAACCAGCATGCTCAAAACATTTATAGAATAATGTCAAATCAGAAGGAGTCGCAAGGAGTCCATAAACATGTCAGAAACAGAAACAGAAGTCCACACAATAAAGGACTAAACCGAGCCAGAAGCAGACAGAAGCAGAAAACAGAGTGGGAAACTAGCGATCACAGCATACAGACAGAACGAGCAACCAGCTCGTGAACAGAACAAGGAAACCTCACTCGTAAACAGAACAGGTGGGACACCTGTGAACAGAACGGGGAACATCACCCATGAACAGAAGGATCCTACATAGCGCGCTACAAGACAGTGAGACCAGCCATCCAAAGGTTCAGACACAGAGATAACTAGGTCCCAAAACAGAAGCTTAAAACATTTAAGCATATGTGCACCAAAGGCGCCAGAAAGCACATAGGTAGCTTGGAAATAAGAAGGGGAATCCAACCCCGCAATCGGAAGTCAAAACGGAGCTCAAACGAGCAAGTTAAGGTCAAAACAGAGGCATGTCCGAACTTGTGTCCGAACATCAATGTTCGGACACGAGTCGAGACTCAGAAGTCGAAATCAGACAGATGTCCGAACATGTGTCCGATCTACGAAGTTCGGACACAAGTTGAACATTAAAACAGTAGTAGAGACAGAGGTGTCCGAACATCAAAGGTCGGACAGATGTTCGGACGTTCTTCGGAAATCAGACACGCGC
Organism: Limonium bicolor; assembly: GCA_023374045.1. Lineage (NCBI taxonomy): Eukaryota > Viridiplantae > Streptophyta > Magnoliopsida > Caryophyllales > Plumbaginaceae > Limonium > Limonium bicolor. The sequence continues at coordinate 202,956,272 of CM041778.1, forward strand.
AAAGTCCGAACTTGTGTCCGGACATCCATGTTCGGACACAAGTCGAGGCAAAATCAGAGAATACAGAAGGCTGTGTCCGAACTTCAAAGCTCGGACGGAAGTTCGGACACAGCGAAAACTTCAGAAAATTAAAGCGCAACAGGGTATGTCCGAACGTCAAAGCTCGGACAGACGTTCGGACACACCAAAATGTGCAGTTTCCAGAAACGAATTCACAACAACACAGAGGGTTTAACACAACAAAACAGAAGTAGAGCATTAAAACAACCTTGGGGGTTTGTAATTATTCAAACAACGCAAACGGACTGATTCACAAACACAACGCAGAGGTAGTTCACACACTAGAAACCAGAATTCGAAACGCCCCAAGGCTGAACACACTAGCCAAATCCATAAGCCACCTACCTCAGTTACAACAGAGAAGTCTCCTCGAATCCGAACAGCGATCGACCCAACGCACACAGCAGCACGCAGCCCCAAAATGCAATTACACAACCACTGAACCTTTGTGAAAACAACGCAGAAGCACAACCCTCAATCAGAAACTGTTTACACTACCAATTCTGAAACAGAAATGGAGACAAATCCCTCACCTGAATCCGACAGCAAGCAGACCAACCGGAAGAGAACGAACCCAGACACGCAGAGGATTGAAGATTCTGGCAATCGGATTGCAGAGGCAAGAATTAGAAAAGAGGAAAATTCCAAAACCTAAACCCCAAACTGAATTGTGTTAACCATATACAATTCGCAAACCTGATCGCAATGAAGAAGACGAAGTAATGCGGAATCCACCAATAGAACTCAGATTTCAGAACCACACTTGCAGGACTTGAGCGCTTGATGAACGTATTCTTGAGAGAGAGAAAGAGAGCAAGGAAGGAGGAGCGTCTCGACGGTTTTCAAAACTGATCGGGAGAAGAGTAGTGGAAGCGTGATTAGAATAGTGATTAGTGAATTATTAATATAACCCAATTTAATTAATAATCCCTTACCAAAAATCAAAAAGAAGAAAGACCGCCTTGCCCTTGTCTTTACTAAGAAAGACTGCCATGTCCTGAATTCAGAATACAACCACATAAGGCCACTTGTGACGAAATAAAATGCAATAAACTTTGGGTTATAACATCACCTCCCCCTTAAAAGAATTTCATCCTCGAAATTAAACATACCTACTGCTCAAAGAGGGCGGGAAACTTGGAGCGCACTTCGCTTTCGACCTCCCAGGTCGCCTCCTCCTCTGACTGACCCGACCACTGCACCTTCACCAAGGGCATGGTCTTACTCCTGAGCTTGCGGACATCCCGCGCTAAAATCTTCGAAGGAACTGCCTCGAACGTGAAGTCCTCCCTCAACTGAAGCGGACTGAAGTCAATCACATGAGATGGGTCCGGAATATACTTCCTCAGCATAGACACATGGAAGACACTGTGAACTCCAGCCAACGACGGTGGCAAAGCTAAACGATAGGCAACCGGTCCGATCCTCTCTAGGATCTCAAAAGGACCCACAAAGCGAGGGCTAAGCTTGCCTCTCTTCCCAAACCGAACAACTCCTCGAACTGGAGAAACCTTCAGATACACATGGTCGCCCACCTCAAACTCTAGAGGTCGCCTCCTCTGATCGGCGTAACTCTTCTGACGACTCTGAGCCACAAGCAAGCGCTCTCTGATAGACTGAATCTTGCCCACAGCATCCTGAACTAAGTCTGGACCAATCACGGCTCTCTCCTTCAGGTCATCCCAACAGATGGGTGACCTGCATCTCCTGCCATACAAGGCCTCAAACGGAGCCATCCCGATACTGGTCTGGAAGCTATTATTGTATGCAAACTCTATCAAGGCAACGTGCTGATCCCAGCTGCCCCCGAAATCCAACACACATGCTCTGAGCATGTCCTCAAGGACCTGATTCGTCCTCTCGGTCTGACCATCTGACTGAGGATGATAAGCTGAACTGAAAGACAACCTCGTCCCCATAGCCTGGTGCAAACTCTGCCAGAATCTGGACACGAAACGCGGATCTCTCTCAGACACAATCGAAGCTGGAACTCCATGCAGACGCACTATCTCATCCACATATAACTGAGCCAAGCAGTGCAAACTGTAAGTCTTCCTGACAGGCAGGAAGTGAGCGCTCTTCGTGAGCCGGTCCACAATGACCCAAACCACATCAAAACCCCTCGGAGTCTTAGGCAGTCCCATAACGAAGTCCATACCGACGCTCTCCCACTTCCACTCCGGAACGGGAAGAGGCTGAAGCAAACCAGCTGGCCTCTAATGCTCGGCTTTGACCTACTGACAGGTCCGACATCTGGATACAAAGTCTGAAATATCCCTCTTCATGTTGCTCCACCAGAATGTCTCACGTAGGTCCCGGTACATCTTCACACCCCTGGGTGTACCGAGTACGGAGCTCCATGAGCCTCCGCATGATCTCACGTCTCAAAGCGTCGTCTGCGGCACACAAACACGGTCTCTGAATCTCAGGACACCATCCTCTGAAACTCTGAACTCGGACTCCTGACCAACAGACAAACCCTCTCTGATCTACTACCAAACGTCGAGCTCCTGACTGGCCTTGATCCGGTCGATCAAGGTAGGCTGAACCTGCAACGCTGCTAACATCCCAGACCTCTCTGGACGGACGACCCAGATACCCATACGCTGCAACTCAAGAGCAGACCTCTGCATACCAGACATAGCACAAACGGTCCCAGACGGACCCCTCCTACTGAGCGCATCAGCAACCACATTCGCCCTACCTGGATGGTAGAGGATCTCTAAATCATAATCGTGTAGCAACTCCAGCCACCTCCTCTGCCTCAAGTTCAACTCCTTCTGAGTGAACAGATACTTGAGGCTCTTGTGGTCCGTATAAACTTTGCACGCTGCCCCATACAAGTAGTGCCTCCAAATCTTCAACGCAAACACCACAGCAGCTAACTCCAGGTCGTGGGTCGGATAGTTCTTCTCATATGGCTTCAACTGACGAGAGCCATATGCTACTACCTTCCCATGCTGCATCAGCACACACCCAAGTCCCTTATGGGACGCATCACAGAAAACCTCCAGACCCTCATTACCCTCTGGAAGGGTCAGAATCGGCGCAGACGTCAACCTCCTCTGCAGCTCCTGAAAACACAGCTCACATGCCTCACTCCACTCGAACTTCACATCCTTCTGCAGTAGACGAGTCAAAGGGATCACTAGCTTGGAGAAGCCCTCCACAAACTTACGATAGTAGCCCGCTAATCCAAGGAAGCTACGAATCTCTCCAACATTAGTAGGCCTGGCCCACTCAGTAATAGCTCTAATCTTCTCCGGATCCACGGAGATACCATCCTTGGAGACAACGTGTCCCAAGAATACCACCTGATCCAACCAGAACTCACATTCTTCAGCTTCGCATACAGCTCCTTCTCCCTCAGAGTCTGGAGAACAGTCCTCAAATGCTCCTCGTGCTCCTCAGCACTCTTGGATACACCAAGATGTCATCAATGAAAACTACAACGAACTGGTCCAAAACGGCTTGAACACCCGGTTCATCATATCCATAAACACTGAAGGCGCATTCGTCAAACCGAATGGCATCACTAGAAACTCGTAATGTCCATAACGAGTCCTGAAGCGGACTTAGGCACATCGTCTGCCTTAATCCTCAACTGATGATAACCGGACCTCAGATCGATCTTCGAAAACACCTTAGCTCCTGCTAACTGGTCGAACAAGTCATCTATGCGAGGGAGAGGATACCTATTCTTAATGGTAACCTTGTTGAGCTCCCTGTAGTCAATGCAAACGCATGCTACCGTCCTTCTTCTTGACAAATAACACTGGCGCTCCCCACAGCGACACACTAGGGCGAATGAAGCCCTTATCCAGCAGCTCCTGCAACTGGACCTTCAACTCCTTGAGCTCAGCAGGCGCCATCCGGTATGGGGCCTTAGAAATGGGCTGAGTCTCAGGTGCGAGCTCGATCGAGAACTCCACCTCTCTAACAAGGGGAAGCCCAGGTACATCATCCTGGAACACATCTGGGAAGTCTCTGACTACTGGAATCTCCTCCAACTTCGCATCCTTGCGAACCTCAGGGATGTAGCACAAATATCCCTGGCATCCTTTCCTCAGAAAGTCGAAAGCCTGCATCGCTGAGATAACTGGCGGCGAGCACGGGAGTCCATTCCCTGCTACTGTCAAACGGGGCTGGCCCGGCTCCTCGAAGGTCACTCTCGAAGCGTCACAATCAATGTGGGCATGGTGCGCAGCAAGCCAATCCATGCCCAAAATCACATCAAAAGTAGTCATCTCCATCGGGATGAGGTTAGCAAACAGATTCCTATCTCTGACTAACACGGGACTATCTTTACAAACAGAGTTCAAAAGCATAGAAGAGTCTCTAACTAATGGACTATGCACACACAGCTCAACACCCAGAGGCACAACAGGCAAACCGAGCTCACCCACCAACTCAGCAGAAATAAAAGAGTGGGTGGCTCCAGAGTCAAACAAGCAGAAAACAGAACGAGAAGACAGCTGGAGAATACCTGTGACAACTCTGTCAGCCGATCGGTCTCTCTCTCCAGCCATCGCGTACACTCTGGCCTGGCCCTGGGGCTTCTTCTGCTCAGCCCGGTCTCGATCTCTGGACCCTGAAGCAGTCTCACCAGCTCTACCTCCAGAGCTACCTCTGCCCTCTCAGCCTGAGGGCAATCAGCAATCCTGTGGTCCAAGGAGCCGCACTTGAAGCAGGCTCCTGACTTCCTATAGCAGTCCTGCCTCTGTGAAACTTGCCACAGACCTGGCACTTCGGAGCAGGAGCTGACGAGACGAACCACCTCTATCTCGCGAACGGTCCCCAGAGCGGTCTCCAGCTCGGTCTCCAGTAGACTGCTTCTTCTGAGAAGCAGACTGATCCCTCCTGTCGCTCTCGTCGGACCTCTGCTTCCTCTTCTGGTCCTTCCCTCCAGACTGGCGACCTCTCAAGTCAGCCTCTACCAACAGGGCGACATCAGCAACATCCCTGAAGGTCTTGTGATGCAGCGGCGTCACAGCAGAGCGAATGTCTGGCCTCAGGCCGCTCTCAAACTTCCTGGCCTTCCTATGCTCGTCAGGCTCAGGTGCAAACTTCGACAGGCTGATGAACTTCCTGACGTACTCCTCCACACTCATATCCCGACCCTGGCGTAGTCGGTTATACTCCAAGATACGCTGGTCCTTATACACATCGGGGTAGAACTGCTTATTGAACTCCCCAGTGAACTGCTCCCACGTCCAAGGCTGCGGGAATCTCCCTATCACTGACCTCCACCACTCCTTGGCTTCGGCCTTGAAAAGAAAGGTGGCGAAGTCCACCTTCTGCTCCTCCTCGGAGCCCATCACACGCAGCAAGTCCTCGACCTCAGTCAACCAATGACTGGCCTCCTGGGGGTCTCCTGCCCCATCGAACGACGGCGGCTTCAGCTTCATGAACTCCTGAAGCGCCTTCACATTTCTCCCTCCAGCATCTGCCCCAGCTGGGCCTGCTCCGCCAGCTGGTCCTCCTCCAGCTGGACCACCCCCTGCAGCCATGGTCTGCATAAGCTGCGTCATGAACTGCTGAACAGCATCAGCACATTTCCTGGAGGGTTCGTTGCTCTTCTTGGCGGCATTCTGAAAGTCCAACAGCAAGCAGTTAAACTCAGACACTACACTGACGTTTCTGACTGACTGCTAACTTAAAATCCCAGCAGATTAGAACCCAGAGCTCTGATACCACTAAATGTAACACCCCCAAACACTGGCCTAGGAGTTAGGGGTATTACACGCCGCGTATTATTACATAATAACGCAAGGCTCTAATAAACAACTTAAACAGATAATCAAGCAAGGCCCAAAACGAATACTTGAATAAAGTATAATCAAAATGATGTCGTAACATCCCAAAGTTATTACAGAACCCACCAAACGAATGTCGAAGCGGAAGCTAACAAAAGGAGCCCAAAGGCTCAAGTCAAATACAAAACGTCTCAAAGGAATCTAAATAACAAAACAGACTAAACTCCAGAGCTGCAAAGTGACCCTCGCTGATCAATCTGCAATGTTAGATAAAGTAGGGGAATGACACACAACTATGCCCAGTAGATGACAAACTTCATCAACAGCATGCTCAAAACATTTTATAGAATAATGTCAAATCAAGGAGTCGCAAGGAGTCCATAAACATGTCAGAAACAGAAGTCCACACAATAAAGGACTAAACGAGCCAGAAGCAGACAGAAGCAGAAAACAGAGTGGGACACTAGCGATCACAGCATACAGACAGAACGAGCAACCAGCTCGTGAACAGAACGAGGAAACCTCACTCGTAAACAGAACAGGTGACACCTGTGAACAGAACGGGGAACATCACCCGGAACAGAAGGATCCTACATAGCGCGCTACGAGACAGCGAGACCAGCCATCCAAAGGTTCAGACACAGAGATAACTAGGTCCCAAAACAGAAGCTTAAAACATTTAAGCATATGTGCACCAAAGGCACCAGAAAGCACATAGGTAGCTTGGAAATCAGAAGGGGAATCCAACCCCGCAATCGGAAGTCAAAACGGAGCTCAAACGAGCAAGTTAAGGTCAAAACAGAGGCATGTCCGAACTTGTGTCCGGACATCAATGTTCGGACACGAGTCGAGACTCAGAAGTCGAAATCAGACAGATGTCCGAACATGTGTCCGAACTACGAAGTTCGGACACAGGTCGAACATTAAAACAGTAGTAGAGACAGAGGTGTCCGAACATCAAAGGTTGGACAGATGTTCGGACGTTCTTCGGAAATCAGACACGCGCAAAGTCCGAACTTGTGTCCGGACATCCATGTTCGGACACAAGTCGAGGCAAAATCAGAGAATACAGAAGGCTGTGTCCGAACTTCAAAGCTCGGACGGAAGTTCGGACACAGCGAAAACTTCATAAAATTAAAGCGCAACAGGGTATGTCCGAACGTCAAAGCTCGGACAGACGTTCGGACACACCAAAATGTGCAGTTTCCATAAACGAATTCACAGCAACACAGAGGGTTTAACACAACAAAACTGAAGTAGAGCATTAAAACAACCTTGGGGGTTTGTAATTATTCAAACAACGCAAACGGACTGATTCACAAACACAACGCAGAGGTAGTTCACACACTAGAAACCAGAATTCGAAACGCCCCAAGGCTGAACACACTAGCCGAATCCATAAGCCACCTACCTCAGTTACAGCAGAGAAGTCTCCTCGAATCCGAACAGCAATCGACCCAACGTACACAGCAGCACGCAGCCCCAAAATGCAATTACACAACCACTGAACCTCTGTGAAAACAACGCAGAAGCACAACCCTCAATCAGAAACTGTTTACACTACCAATTCTGAAACGGAAACGGAGACAAATCCCTCACCTGAATCCGACAGCAAGCAGACCAACCGGAAGAGAACGAACCCAGACACGCAGAGGATTGAAGATTCTGGCAATCGGATTGTAGAGGCAAGAATTAGAAAAGAGGAAAATTCCAAAACCTAAACCCCAAACTGAATTGTGTTAACCATATACAATTCGCAAACCTGATCGCAATGAAGAAGACGAAGTAACGCAGAATCCACCAATAGAACTCAGATTTCAGAACCACACTTGCAGGACTTGAGCGCTTGATGAACGTATTCTTGAGAGAGAGAAAGAGAGCAAGGAAGGAGGAGCGTCTCGACGGTTTTCAAAACTGATCGGGAGAAGAGTAGTGGAAGCGTGATTGGAATAGTGATTAGGGAATTATTAATATAACCCAATTTAATTAATAATCCCTTACCAAAAATCAAAAAGAAGAAAGACCGCCTCGCCCTTGTCTTTACTAAGAAAGACTGCCATGTCCTGAATTCAGAATACAACCACATAAGGCCACTTGTGACGAAATAAAATGCAATAAACTTTGGGTTATAACAAACTCAACTACAATAAAGTGCTAGCCTGATGATACCAATGGTAGCTCTTCCACCTTAAATATTGTCATCCTTCACCATTTGATAGAATATAATACTTTATTAACTAAAGGGTGATTTTATTTTACTTTTTAACATGATTAAGGAAAGCATGAAGGGTATGCATTATGTAGTAAAGTGAAAACAAAATTAGGATCACGGTAGTAGGTAAGTCAGTAATGAAATTCTCATGCTCTATCATAATTTGTTTCTTTTGGAAAAAAGGTTGTGATAAAGTATGAGGATATCTCCCTTGTATTAAATGAATAAATAGTTAAAGAAACACCACATTAGTTTGAAACTGAATTATTGATATAAGAGTTAAAGGACCAGGAGAAATTTGACAAAATACGAAATAAACCAGCTAACACTTATTTCTTATCCAATTTTTCTTAAACACTAAAGATCTTTTTTATTTCATAAAAATTTAGTGTATTTAGAATATATAATAATGTATTTAGATATCAAAGAAAATGGGATTTTGGTGAGAATATGCACTATTATATATAACCTGACTGGTTGTTTTTGATATATTAATTTGTTGTAATCTGTTTAATCTCCTTGAGCCACCACAATTTTTTATTACATTAATTAGTTAACGCATTTAATTAATTTAGATTATATAACAAAGTATTGGCCATGAAAATACAAATAGAGACTAATAACCTGACTTGCCATGATATATTACCAAAGAAAATCTGGTAACTAATCTTGTTTTAGTAGCTAGCCCTATATATAATATATTAAATGTAAACCAACGACAAAGTAAGTCATCATTTCTTTCACTGTGGGGCAATCTTTGTTATTTGGAGCCTAGGAGGTCTGACCGGACCACAACAGTAAGTATATACATATACAACGGATACTGGTTTCCATATATAAATATATAAATCATTTTTGGGTATCATAAATTATTGACAGTTGTAAATCTGTATATTTGTTTTAGAGAAGAGGGGCACATTGACACTTCATTAAAATATAAAACTAGATGTATGCATTAGTGACTGCTGTGTGCTCGAGGGACATACAAAGTAAGGATTGAGGATTAATCTTATACTTGTCTGTGCATTTGCAGCAATCAGAATATGTTTGTGTCGTTTTTATTTTGTTTAGTCACCAACTGATTTGATCCATGCGTCAGCACAAAATCATAAAAGTATTGGCTGATTGAGTTATGTGAATATCAATCCGTATTGTAGTGATTCAGAATAAATTATTGGTTGATATTTATAATGGAAAGAAAGGAAATGCATGAGTCCAAACAATCACCGAATATCATATGAATGTCGTTGGTTTTTATTACAAATTTGGGCAGTAGCTAGCCGTATTATATATTAAGGACATGAGTTAAAAACAGACACAATTTTTCAGGCAATCAAAGTGCAATAGTGATCAAAACAGAGGAAAAATAAAGAACTAAACAGGTGTTGCAACTAGATTTGGTTCAAGCTTTAGAAACATAAATATATCTAGTAGGCCAAGCCTCCCTCAAGCAAGCAATAAAGAATCTGCTGCTGTTATATATAGTAGAGCATACATAACAGTTGTTGATGTTTCTTGTTTGCGGCAATCTGTGTAGTTTAGAATTAGTTGAAATTGTAGTTACGTGTTCAACAACAGTGGCTCACTGTATTAATTTCTTTCCATTTCAGAGATTAATTAAGCAGTTCGACATTAACGTCTACAATTAATTCCGGCTCAGCCACGCACATCAGCAAATTGCACTACAGAAAATGATGTTACAATCTGGTGGACTCCCAACAACGCTTGTGCCAGTTTTAGAACAATTCCATAGGCTACGTTTTCCTTTCCGTCTCAGCCATAACTATCTCCATTCATGACTGACTTGGAAGAAAAGCACGCATCAATAAAGGACAATTAAGGAAGCAGCAACGATAACAAAGAAAGATGGAAAATAAGATCAACAGAGTGAGTAAGGACGTCGGGTTATGAAGCAAATAGAGAAAAAAATAATGAACAGAGAAGAAGAAGGATGCGCGTAAAATAGAAGCACCAAAATTGAAATCCCATTTGACAAGGAAAATTTGCACGAAGATGACCTAATTAAGAACATAACGAAAGAAAGGTCGAATCCAAAAAACAAAACCAGAAGAATTGCCTCTTTTCTCATTCAAGAGCAGGAGTTTTAGGTTTTTTAACGGGTGTCTAGGTGTGACCTACACTGATGTGAACTAGTGTGTTGTAACAAAAGTTCACCAATCTGGAGAAAATTTGTTCATCTAGGGTTTAACGAAGAGAATGAAGTAGAGAACTTGCCAGATGTGGCTGAAAAACTCCTTCAATGTTGTTGAAGATGAGTTCGTCACTGCAGTACCGTCGAAGCTTCATAGTCTAGCAAATCAAATCGAGAGAACGGGTGTGGAATAGCATTCGTTGATTTGCTTCTGTTTCGGTGAACTATTGTTGTCTTCCTGGCTTAGAGAAGTTGTGGCCCTCACCGGTAATGGGGAAAGGTTGTGGTCGGTGATGGAGAAAATGACACCACCGCTTTGCTTGCTTCTCTTTTCGGTTTCCCTCCTCTTGTCTCGTGAAGTCTTTTCTGAGTTTGCAATTTTTCATTAACCCGCGCAACCCGCGCCTTACACCAATAAATTTATATTTTTTTAAGCTATCCCAACAGTCAAATTATTTTGTTATTATAGATATCATCCAAATGAGCTATCGCAATGAAGATTTCAATTCGTTAGAATAGGACACTGTTTTATTATAATTAATGGGTTATGCCAACGGAAAATTCAATCCGTAAGAATAGGTATCCGTTAGTAAATGTCAATTTTTTTTATGTACCCTTATTACTATTATTGATTATTTTTATTTTAAAAAATCAATTATTATATAAATAAATTCACTACGGTTGAGATCAATATTTTAAACCATACACCATAAATTATAACATAGATCCCATATTTTAAGCACACTACTTAGAAAAGGATTGGTTTGATATCTCTCACCTACATTAACTTTACTTAAAAATCTCTAACCCTGTAGTACCCTTCATATGCATAAAAGGATTGAATTTTGCCACTTTAAGGTTTAAGGTGATAGATTTTCTTGATATACATATGGAAAGCAACAAAGAATTTAAACTTAATCATCTAAAAAAGCTTCTGTAAACTTCTCTTTTTAAAAAAAAATTTAAAACTCCATATCCTATCAATGAGGGTAGTTATTAGAATAAAAAAATTGTTATAATTGTAAAAGTCTATTATACCCTTATTACTATTATTGATTATTTTTTATTTTAAAAAATCAATTATTATATAAATAAATTCACTACGGTTGAGATCAATATTTTAAACAATAAAATATAATCTATAGTTAGAAATGGTTAAACATATATACCCAAGCTATATCCAATTGGTGATGGGCATGTCCGCTATTTGATGTCATCACAGCGATTTCGTACACCTCCATCGAATTGGCCTTAGACAGATTTAAAAACAAACAGAACAGATTCGTACGTTATTAACAAAATGTATATATTTCCTCAAAAAAAGAAAAAAGATAATATATACATACATTGAATTGTACTTCCAATTTTTTTTTAATCATACGGACATGTAACTTTTCTTCTACTTATAAAAGAAAAAACAACTTTGTTTAACCTAAATAAAACTTGAAAAACACAAAGTACAACTCAAGTCAACGGTAAAAACAAAAAGTAATTATACATGTTATCTACATAAACATACACAATCCGTGCAGGTAGCCTACATATCTTTGAACTTCATTCAGATCAATGGAGGAACATAGATGCTCTGTTGCTGTAGAAAAAGAGACGGAAATGTAATTGACAGACAGACATGAACATGAAAATCCGGCCGCCAACCTAAATATAGGCAATTGCACAGATCCCCAATATAAACGATCAGCCACCTCCACCGCAACCACCACCTCCTCCGCAGCCGCCACCACCCCCACCTCCACCACAAGTTGCACCTCGTGCGCCTCTTCTTCTTCTTTGAGATTTAAAATCACTTGAACCACAAGCAAGCAAGGTAATTGAGATGAGAGCAATGGAGAGGACGATTAGGGCGAGCGTCTGGAAGAACATAGAACCAGAGAATCTGAAGAAAACTCCGCCATGGTAGTAGTAACTGTAAGGAGTTGAAAGGAAGAGGCTGAGTCTCGCCATTGTTGAATTTTGGGCGCTACTATTTTTCTTTATTTCAACCGGTTGATTCTTCTTATATATTGTCACTATTTTTTTTATTAGTCAACTCTCTTTTTTTCTTAATAAATCATTTTTTACTAATCATCTCATCCTACACGTATATCTGCTTCCCTGATAACGGTCTACACGTTGTAGCCAAGTAATTAGCTTAATTTAATACTTGTCGGGAAGGCAAATTTTATTATACAAATCATTGTACGGTGACCATTGTAAGTCGTTCATTTTAAATCGGGAAAATTCATGATATACCCCTGTTTTCTTTCATAATTCACAATATACCCTTGTGTTTTTCGTAATTCAACTTTAAACATGTTTAAATGCTGTCCAAAATTGATGAAAATTTACATGGACGATGCTAAAGTATTATATTTTGTCCAATATCAAATATGAAGTTTTTTAAGCTCACATGTGACTTGTGGGACCCAATGAATATGTCACACGTTCATTGGGTCCCACAGGTCACATGTGAGCTTAAAAAATTTCAAATTTGGAATTGGACCAAAATATAACACTTTAGCATCGTCCATGTAAAGTTTCATCAATTTTGAACAACATTTAAGTATGTTTAAAGTTGAATTACGAAAAACACAAGGGTATATTATGAATTACGAAAGAAAACAGAGCTATATCATGAATTTTCCCTTTTAAATTTTGTTTAAGTTTTTTATTGATTTTTTATATTGATGTAAAAGTTGTTATTATGAAAATTATTCAACTTTGTTCAAATTAATTATGAAAAATATTAAGGATATAATCGGATTTTGTGGCGAATACCTTTTTGTTATATCAAATCGTCGGGAATAAGTACCACTACCAGCTGGAGCTTTTGAATTTTTATCTCCCGTTGTTAGTAGCAGACCACGACTCACTATATATTACTCCAGCTGAAAGATAATTGAAGTCTTAAGTCGACATAAAATTAATGCACCAATCAGTATGATACACAATATAGTAATACGTACTTAATTAATCGGGACAGCTGATTGTTCAAGTTTTGACCCGGCCACGAGATACTACATGCTTTGAGAAATATGATTCAGGCCTCATTTTTATTGTGATATATTTTTGAGGTTTTATTTTGTTTATAAGATATTTTAAGGTTTATTTTCGTTATGAGATATCTAGATTTCAATTTTGTTAAGAGATGTTTATTTCATTCAAATTGGGATATATTACATGTTTTATATCTCAATTTTACCCTCACATCATTTGACCCTACAATAACCTCACAGATATATGGTCTAAGCTTTTAACAAATATAATACTTAAATGAAATACACAAAAAAATCATTATAAATTTGAAAAACAAATAAAATTAAATAAAAAATAAATAGAAATAACTAAACATTAAAATTAAATTATTTTAAAAAATAAACATAAATTGTCAAAGTGCTACGTAGCGATAACTAAATTACCAAAAAATGATAACGATAATATGAAGAATATTAAAAGTAATAATTTCATATAATACATAAAAAACTCATTATTTAAAATTAGTAAAATAAAGTATAAAAACCATAAAATTATCATTTTTCTTGTGATTATGGATATCAATAATATATTTGTTAAAAAAATTTATAATTTATAGAACTAGTTTATTTTTAATCAAAATGTTATAACTTTTTTATGATTTTAAATCATCACTATAATAGTTTTTAAATTATGTAACAATATTTTAAATTATTTAATTTTTATTTTTAGTCATTTCTATTTATTTTTAAAATTTTATGATTTTATTTCTTTCTATTTTTATAATTTTTATTCATTTTTAAATATCAAATCCAAATTTTATAGAATCTTTAAATTTTTTTAATTTGTTTATATTTTAAATTATCCTGCATATTGGTGGACATATTGTTATTGTGAGGCATATGGTGCGGGTAAATGAGAATATGAAAAATATAATATATCAGAATTTGAATGAATGGTATCTCGTAAAGAAAATGAAACCCTATGGATATCTCCTAAATAAAATCTAAGGGGTATTTCATAAAATTTGCTCAAACTCGAGGGTATCCCGTAAAATTTCCCTTATTATTTTTAAATGGAAACAAGGAGTTATTTACTTGTTTAATAGCTCATTGTAGTTATGAATGCAATTCAAAATGACTCATCTAGATGATCCTCCAAAAGATCACAATTTGGATAATTTTTCTAATTAGTAAGTTCATTATTTATATTTTAGAGAATCCTGGGATAAAAAGATTTGTTTCACCGAGCTAAAAGAATAGAATATGGTAGTTCCTAGCACCCCGATGTTAGCTGACCTTTCATCACATCTTTGCCATTTCAAAACTTTGGGGTCATTTAACAAAACAAATTAACATATAATTCGAAAACAATGAAGTATATAAAAATAGTAATAAAAATAAAATTAAATTATAATTTTCATAGTTTTAGCTTCATATAAAACTTACCAAAAACAATTTAAAATCTAAGTGTAGATAAAAATTATTAAAATTTAATTATAAGTGATTAATGTATAACTAATACAATCTCTCTATATATGTTGTTACAAAGATCCTAATTACTTTTGAGCACAATTCCAATTTAAACCTCTTGTAAAACTTTGATATTTTATTTCATAAAGGTAATGATATAAATACATATATATAAGTGTATGGGTTTTTTACAAAAGTGATATATAGAGGCCTATATATCGGATATCAAAAAGTACAAAAAGAGCCTAGATGAGCATATACAAAATTTTCCTAGCATATATAAAAGTGGCAGAGAGCTAGCAATAGGGGCATTCAAGGGAGGATAAGGGAAGAAAGAGACGCTATGAGCAGAGAACTTTGTCCAGCCATTGAAGGTCTTTGCTGGATCGGCCCATCTTTGTCCAGATGATCGCTTTAATGGCTGCTTTGGTATTGGAGACGACAAGTGTAGGGTCTCTGGCTTGGTTGGCCACCACTCTCTTGCATCGTTCTATCCATATGTGGTAGACAACATTGGCTATGGCTGCTTGCTTCACCAAGTCAATCGGGTGGTTCCTTTTGCAGTAGCGGGATATCCAATGAGCACAGCTGCGGAGGCTAATCCTATTGGTAGGGATCTTCTGCCAATCACAAATAGACCACCATACCCTATTAGGGAAACTGCATTGAAAAAAAAGGTGGTGTCTAGTCTCTTGAGCATTCTCACAGAGCCAACATCGGTTAGCAAGACATATGCCCCATGATTGGAGTCTACCATAAGTTTTTAATCGACCTCTAAGAGTGATCCATAGAATGAATTTCACTTTTGGGGTTGACCAGGGTTTCCAACAAATGTTGTGTCATATAAAGGGCCTAGATGGGTGAGTAACATCCTTATTGAGCATACTAACCCGAAGGTTGGGAGTATGAGCTAGGAGCAAAGAAGTGTTATCTTCGATGGATCCACATTGGTTGATCCACCAGTTTCTAGCATGGATAATGGATTTCCAGGTCCAAGGATCA
The DNA here is from genome assembly GCA_023374045.1 of Limonium bicolor. Classification (NCBI taxonomy): domain Eukaryota; kingdom Viridiplantae; phylum Streptophyta; class Magnoliopsida; order Caryophyllales; family Plumbaginaceae; genus Limonium; species Limonium bicolor. The sequence goes on from CM041778.1 coordinate 202,971,896, forward strand.
TTCCCTTGGCGACATTTGTCCAAAAATCATGGGTAGTCAAGGCCACCCTGTTGCTTGGTGCCCGTAATGGTATCCTAAGCCACTGGGGGAGTAGTGTTGCTGTCAGTATCACTAGACCAGAGGAAGGAGCGAAAAAGTCTAGTGATGTTTTTTATAGCACTTTTAGGGATGAAGATGCAGGAAGCCCAAAAGCCCATGATACCAAAGAGCGAGCTCTGGATCAGAGAGAGTCTTCCCGGGAAAAAGAGGTATTTGCCAGCCCAAAAGGAGATGTACTTACGGATGCTATCCATAAGGGGATTGAAATCAGTGATTTTAGGTTTCCTTGCGGTTATAGGAATACCTAGATAGCGGAAGGGGAATGTACCATGGTTGAAACCAGTTAATCGAAAGATATCATCCGCTAAAGGGGGGTAACTCCTCCAAGAAAAAGTTCTGATTTATAGGGGTTAAGCGCGAGTCCAGAAGCCTCCAGGAATAATTTTATTTTTTGCTGAGAATGAGGGATATAGAGATGAGATCTCCTTTACAGAATAAGAGTGCATCATCGACAAAGAACAAATGGGTGAGCCAGAGAGATCAGCAGGACGGGTGGAGGTGAAAACCTGAGGTCAAGGGGAATTGGTCAAGGAGCCATGAGAGCATGTCCATGACCATCACGAAGAGGTATGGGGAGATGGAATCTCCTTGGCGCAGCCCCCTCTCACCTTTGAAAAACCCGGAGGGCGAGCCATTAATGTTGATCGAGAAGCAAGATTTAGTGACACATTGCATGATCCATTTACTATAAACTCTGGTGGGAAGTTTAAAAAGGAGAGACTGTGTTGGAGGAAGTCCCAGTCCACAGTGTCAAAAACTTTCCTTATATCCATCTTCATCATGTTGTGGAGGGGGGGGGGGAGAGAGATATTGGCTCTTTGGTAGTTTTTCATCTGGCAAGAACAGAGTTGGATGTTGTCGTAGATGAGACGGCCTCTGACGAACGCTCCTTGGTTTTTGCTAACTAGAAAGGGGAGTGTATCCTTTAGTCTGGTAGCAAGGATTTTGTTAATAATTTTTTATAAACACTACAAGAAAAAAATGTTTTACTGACACACAAAACGTGTTAGTAAAACCCAAAAAAGTGTCAGTAAAAGGTGTATCGGTATTTACCGACACAAAAAATAAAGTCGATGGTACCGTAGTTACTATAAAATTTTACTAACACAAAATTAAAATGTCAGTGAAAGGTGTAGAGCTATACTGACACTTTTATTTACAAGCCCCACCCATGACGTTTGGCATAATTACACACTCCACCCACGTGGTTTCACAAATTACTTTCCCCACCCATGTGGTTTCCCTCTTTTTACAACCAGTAACTTTTCTAATTTTTGTTCAATTCAAAAGATGCTTAAACATTGTTCGAAATTGATGAAACTTTCCATAAACGATGTTAAAGTGTTATATTTTGGTTCAGTGAGAAATCTAAAGTTTTTAAGCTTAAATGTGACATGTGGGACCCAATGAACATGTCACATGTTTTATTGGGTCCCACGGGTCACATTTAAGCTTAAAAACTTCAGATTTGACATAAGATCAAAATATATCACTTTAGCATCATCCATGTAAAGTTTCATCAATTTCGGACAACGTTTAAGCATCTTTTGAATTAAACAAAAATTAAAAAAGTTGTTGGATGTAAAAAGAGAGAAACCACATGGGTGGGGAAAGTAATTTGTGAAAACACGTGGGTGGAGTGTGTAATTGCGTCAAACGTCATGGGTGAGGCATGTAATTTTCCCTTAAAAAATCATAAGATAAGGGTCAATAAGCTCTAGAAGAGCAGCTACAATACCACATATAGAATGAAATTTTTGTACTGAGAAAGCTTTGTAAATAACAAGTTTTCTCAAAAAGTGGTACTGATATACCTGAGGCGGATATCACGTTAAGGCTACAAATAAGAGAATATCAATGTATATTCTGGAAATGATATAAGTCATGATTGTAGCTGCTTGTTTTCTCCTTTGATTTGTATCACATGTGTGTTGGTACAATGGAGAACTTGAGATATAAGATAAAGAAAACAATAAGTTTTTCATTGTTCTTTTTGGCATGACTGGTTAGACCATCCCAGTTCAAAAATGATGCAAATTGATATCCACTGTACGTGTGGACACTTGCTGAGGATTATATTCTTCCACCAAATGATTTGTTGCTTACTTTGAAAAACCTTTTATGAGGCTATCACCAGTTGATATTATGTGTAAACCTAGATTTTTATACGCTTGAATTCAGGTAAGATATAGGGACCATTTTGGGGACTATATCCTGACCATTTTTGGACTATTAATATTTGGTTTAAATTGATGCATCAACAAATGGTCATTACAGCTAAAGGTTGTAAGATTGAATAATAAAGTCCATAAGATTGGACAATGCTGGTGAAATGTCAACGCCTTAATATGAACTTTGACATGTTCATTGGGATAAATTGATGGTTAAGAAGAACCATCGATCAAAGATCTATAATAAATTGTAAGATCTTTTGGTTTGAGAATCCCAATATGCATTTGGAGACATGTAATTTACATGAAGCAACATTGATTTGCATCAAGCCAAATAGTGTTGATGAACTCTCACTCTTATAAATGACTTTGAGTCAAAAGCCAAATATTCTCCCATACAAGGTTTTGTTTAAAAGATTTATATATTATGCTTCATTGGATCAATTAATTCCTTGAAGATGTTGGGATTGTATGTTGAGTTCAAATTTTAATACCTTGAACTAACAGCTGGGGATACCTTTATGACTCGATTGTCATTTAGGCGAGTAATTTTTCCCAACATCAGGGGGAGAAAAGAAGCAATTGGAAGGTGAGATGAGATGATATGAAATCTATAATTGCGTCATCCTCGTCAGTAAGAACTTTTAAGTTCAAAGTACTATTCATCTCCAAAAAGTTGGCAACCCAATTGCTTGATGTTGAGTGAAAAATATGCGCCAACGTCTAATGCTCCTGTATTATAATGCCCCGTAAGGACAAGTGCAAATAAGTCTAACCTGAAGCATGGTAGACTATGTGGTTCCAATGACAAAGCCCTTAAAAGGAGCATAGAATTAAAATGGTCATACTACAAAGGGTATAACTCTAGATGAGCCGTCAGACATGACAAATTACCGGTATATAAGGTAATCAGGTACCTGATGATAATAAAGATCTCGAGATATTATGTCATGTCAATAATATAATGGAACCAATATGAATTCAACGTTGAATATATTTATGTATATGCATGCAAATGTATGTAGCGCTACATGTCACAATGATGACGAGGACATTGAATTGATTTGTCAAAAGTACTTGAAAGACGCAAATGAGAAGCTGAATTTCAACGCACTCAAGTTGTGAATAGTGCAAACTTGATGTCCACATAATGATGTGAATCCAGCTGGATACAAACAAGTGTTTGTATGAAAATGAAAATGTGTGGTTTAAAATTCTTTTAATATACAACCTATATTGGTGTATACAGATTTTTCAAAAGCCCTGCTATCGATTACAAAAGGCTTTATCCCCAATAGTAGATTATTTTGAAGATATATGTATGGTTGAAATTGTGATTTATTTGTATGGTTATACCTTATACAGGTAGATCACTTTGATAGTGCGTTTATATAAGATTCAAAAGAGATTAACTCCTGGAGGAGTTTGGTGAATTCTTGAAGGGATTGCCCCTAACCATGTTAATAAATCTTATCATGAACCTCAACGATAAAGGTGATTGTGGCATTACTACCTTGGTGAAAAATATTGGAAAGGTATCTCTGAGGTGAGTCCAATTTTATTGGATAATTTGTGTTGCTATAGTAGCAGTGTAAGAGTATAATTAGAACTCCTTACGAGTCTCATGTTGGTCGTTGAATCAGTGATCATGAAGTACCAATTTGAATGCTATTGCAGCAGAATGATTAATGGGTTATGGTATCTATAGATAAACATATATGAATAACCCTACCACCCATGAGATTAATGGATGGTGTGTTTAATTGAATCTATGGCTTAATACCCATATGATATAGATGATTACATCTATACTGATTAGAAAATGCATACCACCAAAAGTTTCTACTTATAAAAGAGTCGTTGATATTAATATAGAGCAGATATGCTAAAGTTCAAAAGTGATGGATGTATTCGACCAAGTGCTTCCCAAGTAACTGGGTGCAGGACCAATTAAAGATTGGGATGCATACAATCAAAGTAATAAAGTGATGTTTTCATCAGGGGGAGCAATGATGATTGTACTCTTTTTCCTTCACCATGGTGTTTTTTCTATTAGAGGGGCCTAAGTATAAAACATCTTATATTATAAATTTTTTTCAATTGAATTTTTTTTTATTTGGGGGGCCAAGCCCACCCAATGGAGCACATAGCTCCGCCACTGGATATAAGGGTGAGAGACAGAACGATAAGGCCAAGAGCTTGGAAGAACGTGGGCCCAAAGACTCTTGACAAAAACTCCTCGATGGAAACTGTAATCAGTTATGCCACTTGCCTTAAGAAAGTAGTTGCTTCTCGCCATCGTTGAATTGATTTAATTTGGCCCCTCTATATTTACTTTTCCAGTCGCTGGCTCTTCTTCTTATATATAAATAGGTTATCATTAAGTGCTCACCCACATCCAAATGGATATGTTAGTGAGTCCTTCTCAATGGAAAGTTTCTTTCCTCCTTAGGCATTAATGGCGTTATAAATAAAAGTAAAACCCTGGAATCTTTTCTCTCGATGGTGACCGTCGCAACTCTACTCTATACGCAGTAAGATAGAACTTCTTTACATTACAAAAACGATAATGCACCAATCAGTAGAATACACGAGGTGGCGAGAGCCCAAATGCTTTGCTGATTGCTCTATGTACTTTGACCGAGACCGAGAACTAGATCGCAGCGACAACTGGCAATTGAGTTCAAGTATAACAGCAAAACTGGTACAAATTGACAAACAAATCAAGTTGCCGAAACAGCAAAAGATGCCACGAAGGCCAACATCATATATATGATGATGTTGCAGAAACGATAAAAATATTGAATGAGTTATTGAAGATTTGAATAATAAGTAACTTTTTTCAGTTTTTACAAGCCAATCATAATCCCATATATAGTTTATATTCCAACTCTGTCCCTGTCTATCATACTCATTAAAAATTAATAATACTAATTAACCTTCGATTGTACTTAGCATTACTTGAAAATAAAATGAATTCAGCTTTTGTATTTGACACTATTTTTTATCACGCTTACTAAATTAGAAGTTTAAATTGTTAGTTTAAGATTTATGATCACTTTAACATTAACTAATCACTCTAGTCAACAGAAGACCAACATAACGATGACAAGATAAATGAACAAAATTACATAAATTGCCCGTGGGCCAATGTGCACTTTCTTGTTGTGTATAAAACAGGGTAATCAAACACTAACCGGCCCATCCAGTTCATGAGAAGAGAGAATGTTCATCCAACTACAACCTTCAAATTCTTGTCAGATAGCATCTACTTCCTCATTACTTCTAGGCCAGGCCATGTCTCCTGGGCGGGGAAGTTTCATATCATGCGTCCCTTCAGACGATTAGGACCTGATTTGTGGAGATATTTAGGATCATGGGAATGTTGTTATCTCGATCCACCAGTTATGCTCTCATTTCTGTTGTAAGACGACCTCTCTATTGAGTGGTATGGGATAAAATTTGCCGTAAGAAATTCTCAAGTGAATAACTCATATACACTTTTTTTTAATTGGATCATTTTTTTTTTTTGATAATTGACTGGAGAACCAGCTAATAAGGCAATAATATGGTTCATACGAACCTTTCTCGCCAAAAGGGGACATTTCAAAAGAACTAGCTAGGAACAACATCAAAGTTGCAAAGTGAAAAGGAACAAGACTAGAGGTTTCTACTTATCCTCATACGACCGATTGAAAGTTTAGTTAGCCACTCAGTCCCAGTGACCGTCTCTCTTGAAATCAGCCCTAGACCAAAGTTGAAGGGTGCTTTAGGGATTCACAGAGCTTAGAGATATGGAAACCATTTGCTTGAGGTGTCTCAAAAAATTTGCCCAGTTTTCTGGTTCCGTAAGTGACTGATCGTCGGAATTATTCTTCAAACAATTCATCAGAAGTCAACCTTGGGATGTATTTTGAACCCTGATGGAGTTCCATATGACTATAAAAAACACTCGAATAACCTTCCGAGGATTACAAATGAATTTGAGATTTTCTTTGGTCCCCATATTCCTCGAAGACCATCTAGTGGCAACATTCGGGGTGCATCTAGTATTCCCACTATGTTTGCGTCTGCCTCCCGTACTTCCCGCCTTAATATAGCCTGATTCTTTCTTTTGATTACTCCTCAGATATTTTGAAAACATATTTTGCTTCTCTTCTATTCTCTTACTTTTTCTGAGGATCTGAGCAAAATTCTGTAGAGAGATTTCCGGATTGGGGTAGTGACAATTAAGACTTCTGCCAAAGTCAAGACCTTTTTGGGATGCTGTGAGGGTTGGACTGATTTGCAAAGGTTATGAAAGCTTTGGGGTTGAATAGTCTTGACTTTTACTGGGAGACGAGTGCATATCAGGGGAGAGCGAAGAGAGGGTGCGCTGGGATTGGCTAGGATTGTGATGCTGAGATGAGGAATGATGAGGGGGTAGGGTCTGAGGGACAAAAGTTGTTGGCGTGTGGGGCGACTGAGGGAGAGAAGGGGAATCTGGGCATGTCAGGGATCTTGAGTGGGAGGGAGAACATGCAGAAAGCTGGCTGTCTGGAGGAGGGATGGCGAGATGATTGTGTTTTGGCGAGAAGGAGGGAGTGGGTCTGTCAGAGAGGGTGCAGAGGACATGATTATGTTCCTCCTCGATTTGGCTGAGGGAAAGTGGGGTAGAGGGGGAGTTAGGAGGCGGCAGTGAGCAGGTCTGTTTGGAGTAAAAAGTTTCTGGAATTGGCATAATAGTTGTGGCTTGCCTCTGTCTCGGCAGGCAGTTACTTCTTAATTGGATAATTTCTCTTTATTTAGATATGATATACTTGATGTATAACACGTACTGAAAGTAAAATATAGCAAAGGGGTTACAAAACAACACAAACCCACACAACCATAACAAATAAAGAGAACCCCCGACATGCAGCATATTGATTGATCTATCATCAATTTCTTTGTTTGACAATGCTCATCAATCAATTGAAGGAACCACTCTCCGGAAGTGCAGTAGTGTAGGAGCACGACTTGGGTGCAACACCAGGTGTGGTGACGTTGGAGCAGTCGAGACCATCTTTCCCCTCTCTGCACTTGTTGGCGAATAGGCCGGGCGGATAGTTACCTTTGATGTTAATGTACTTAAACATGGTGAACGCACAATCGGTGGACACGTCGTTTATTGCGTCGGTGAATTGGCAAGCGAATTCTTTGAAGGCGTGGCAGCAGGGTTTCGCTGGGTAAGATGGACCCTTACATTGGCTTGTTATAATGGTGTAGTTCTGTGATTTGAAATCTACTGGACAGCCTGCGGGGGAATCGCATCACAAGATAAACATATTATTGACCACCAGCTTTCCTCCAGGATAATGGGACTACACTGCTTACATCTCTAGCAATTTTGAAAACCGAATTGATTGTGATTAACTATCTACAATCGACAACACGACAAATATTGTACGAGCAGAGGTGTGCATAGCCTATAGTTGAGGCGAGACGCCATAAGAATCCGCATGATTCCGCACTAAATGAGGGGAATCTCCCGGTAGAAGAGACTGATAAGTATATAAGGGACGGTCACAGTTCACAGTTACTGAACCAACAGCAATCAAGTCAAGTGGTGAACTGAGTTTCCCAAAATAAAATTCCAGCCAATTCCATCGCTAACACATAAAACTATAGTCCAAGTTTCATATGCAGCGTACTATAGTTTTGTTTTGAGACAGGACAACCGAATTCGCGATTAGAGAGGAAGGAAAGGATTGATACGTACTCTTTTTCGTCTGGAGCAAAGAACGACCCGTGTACCCGCCGTGCGCCGCATCTAGCATAAACACATACGTAGTCGGAAAGTGTTCACAGTCAAACAAAATTATCCACACCTCCGCCTTAGCACGTTGCAAAAACAAAAAGTAGAGTAAAAATCAATGAAAGACGAAGAGCCAAGGAAAAAGAATACCACAAATTTGAATTGAAGATACCCAGCTGCTCAGAATGAAGAGAGCAAGGAGTTTAAGAAAGCGTGAGCTATTATAGAACAACATGTTTCCCCTAGGTAGTATGCTTCTCAAAAATGTTCGAAATGTACATCAACCAGCGATTGCGCTCTGCTGCCAAAAATTCAGATATATACTAGTATATATTTACACAGCTTCGGTGATATATGGGAACCGCTGCTGAAGATTCAACTGGTGGCCCTGGCAACTTTAAAATAACTATTTCTCATGATTTCCTATTGGGCATATTAAAAAAGGATAGACATTTTGACTTAGGTGGCTGAAGAAAATCTGCTTGACATTAAAAACCTAATATTTACGTTCTAAATTGACTAATTTGTTCTGTGTTGGACCCTTGACTGTTGTTGAGGATGGAGTGTGTGAAGATGAATCGAGCCCATCAAGGATAAAAAGTCTACTTGTGACAACAAATACAATCCTGGGAAAATGAATTTACCACAAAGGAGTCTATGGTCGAAAGATGGAGTCTATCGTGGAAAAAAGGAGTCCAACGTTTCACTTTGTTGCAACTACCAGCAGAAATTAAGTAGCAAGTCATGGCTGGTCGATGTCGGTGACTGAACGCCCTAATACACTAGCTTGGGCAGCAGAGTACGGTTTGTGAAGTTCAGACAAGAACATAAAGTCAAGTCCGAAGTTTATGGCTTATGAAAGTTAGTCGCCCAACTAATTAGGAACTAACTCACCCCAACGGCTCTTAAGAGAGATCCTTTTTAAACACAAATATGTTAGTGAGGGTAATTGCTAAGTAGATTCCTTCTACGAAAACTTTTGGGATGATTCTAGTAGAACCGAATGACCAAAAAATTATACGTACACAAACTACATGGTTGTCCATAGGACCCGTTCGGCTGTAACGTTTCGTGGATTTTTAACGATTCGCTGGCATAAAGCCACGATTTGTTTAGCGAGTCCCGTGAGAAAATGTGCCGATTAATGTTATTTGGAAGCTTTATGCTAACGCAGCTAATACCTGCGTTCAAGTCCATTAAGCTCATAGGAGAGAAATTGATATGGAGCGAATTACTCATATACCCAGAGTACGGAGAGATAGTACGGAGAGATGCAGGCGTCACTTCCATATTTTGAAATAAACTTGAGATATTCATTCATATAATAAAAGAAGCACCACTCAAATTAAGGGAGTAGAAGATCCCTTTCATTTGAGTGTAGAGAAGTTTGAAGAGAATGGGAACATGCTCCCACTTCCTCCTTAGACAAAAACCACCATCTTCCAGTCTAGTCATAAGAAAAACAAACTTAAATACATAAAACGAGTAAATAAGACTAACCCTAAACTTAGAATCTTGCAAACTACTTATTTCCATCACCATAGCTCTTTCTTTGCGATTGTCATCACCAACCCGATTCTTCTTGGCCAACTCAAGAACTACATCATAACAAATGCTATGGCTACCCACTAGAAAAGCAAGCTCCAAAGCAATTGAACATGTTACGAAAATAGCTAAAAGCACATTGATAGTGCTGAAATTGAGACTGTTGTAAACCATACAAAGTAGGACTTCCACATCGAAAGAACTAGTAGTCACCACCGCCGAGATCCTTCCTCTGCGTTTCAGATCACCGAAGAGAGTCATCTTGAAAGACTCGTGAACTAGACCATAACACTTGCTATGGATACCCACCAGATAGGCAAGCTCCAAAACAATTTGACGTGTAATGGTGCTAGTTAAAGGCACTTTGATTGTGCTAGAGAAGAGACTGTTGACCACCAACCAAGGACCATCTTGCACAAAAGAGGGGCCAATCTTGAAATAGTAACCATCCCAAAAAACTTGAACCATAAGGTCAACGCTCAAGAAACGTGGACTAGCTAAAATCGCATCGACCTTGTTAACATAGAACCCATTTGAACTTGTAGAACCTGGAAACTTAAGATCATCTAACAAGAGGGAGTAAAGCTGTAAGCCAAACACCCAGCAAAAGTAAATTCTCCACTGAAGAACCAAGACAACTCGAGTACATCTGCTCCATTCGACATTTCGATCTTGGTATTTCAAGAATATAGCAAAACTAACAGCTCTAGCAAACTAGCTTGACCAACAACAACTCATCGTAAATCAACAGAAGAAAACCAGAATTACAAGACCAAAGGAGTACCACTCCACAGAAGCACAATGGCAAGATTGAAGGACGAACCCCCCTCAGACCAAATGAAATCAGAACCGGGGCCAAAAAAAACAAAACGAGACAACTGCAATCTCCACACCAGATCCGAAAATGGCGGCACTTGCTTAATCGCACGCAGCAACTCAACCAATGGACCAGACCCGACAAAAAATTAGCTACACAAATCTCCTAATCACTTCAAACTAGCCCAATCTCACAACCACCACACTACCGCAAGAAATCTGAGACCCAAAAACCAAACCGGATTGAAAACGAGACAATTACTACTAGTATAAAGAAGGAACGCTGCTGGCTACTGATGTGGTGAAATATCGCGCGCATGCATCAATTACCTGGAGTAATCACCGCGACGGACGAAGAGAGTCGGTGAAGAAGGACAGATTGAAACCGGCGACTGGAAATGGGCAGAAGAATAGAGGTTTCAATCGACCAGCAGAAAGAACACTGATGGAGAAGACCAAACTCACTGAATAGGTTCAGATGAGAAGACAAGCCAGCTAGAGGAGTGGGATCTTCCTCGCCTGAGAAGGAAACAAATCAACGTCTGAAGACGTGATAACTGGGGCAGCCGCCACCAAAATCGCCTCAGGGAGCGCGATACACTGCTGATGAAAATAAATATTTAGTCAAACGAAAGAGATCTCTTTTTTTATTTTCCGTCACTTCCATATTTGATTTCAATAATACTCTAGTTTATTATAAAAGTAAAAGAAGGGTGTAGTGGTAATTTGAGATAAATAACTAACCATTTAAAATCGTGATCACCGAACACATATATTTACAGCTGCACATTAATCTCCACAGATCGCTGTGACATTAATTTGGACATTAATACCTATCAAATTTACAAGCCGTCATCGAACAGGCCTGGCCGTGCACTGACATTGAGCTGTACTTCAATCTAAATTGAGCTACGTATAACAAAACATTAGAGTTTATTGGGTGGGTGGCTTCAAATTTTGAGCCACATTAACATAACATTAATGTCGACAAATTAAGCCCAATTTAATATGGGCAGAGAGCTTGAGCCTTCAGTGATTGGCTTGTAATATCAAAACGCTGAAACAAAAAATACCACAAATGCCCCCTTGCTTCTTCAACCTTCAAACTTGATAGTGTCTCAACCCCAACCATGTTCCTCAACGTAAACCGCCATCGACGACCACTCCTAAAAAACCAATCATGCACATCGCAAAATAAATCAACCAACAACCCATCAACAAACACCATTCGATTTCCACGAAAATTCCACTGCAACCTCTTCACTCTCATAATCTTACTCTTGTCAACATTCACCAACCCCTTATTAGCTACTGAAATTAAGGTGTGGTTTTATTATCTTCCTCCCACATTTTTTCTGCGTTCGCGTATACACATGAGTGTGTAATTTTCAAACAACAGTTGAGGGCAAAGGGGTAATAAGGTGAATGCAGGATAAACGAAGATGGTAACTTAATTTTCAAAAACAACACTCCAACCTCTACCATAAGGCTAATCCATCAACAATTACGCGAGGGGAAACCCACAAATCGTTCATCTATATAATCTAACATTAAAGATTAAGGAGATTAATGTCTTATTTTCCACATTAATGTGGAAACGAACAGGACTTCCTTTCTTCACCAGACAAAACATTATGCTCTTGAATTGTTAAATACTTCATAAACAAACAAATTTTTTTTACTATTCCAATGAATCGATGTAGCATGACTACAAATTCATCAACCAAAAAATAAACTCCTATCAAAAAAAAAAAATCTATTCAAATAGTCTCCTTAACAACTATGTACAATACCAATATACCATATATTGTGTTTCATGCGACATATAAGATTCTCGATAGCACTATATCAAGGAACTCCGACATAAAACGCTCTTTCTCAGCAAATTGTGTAATAAAATAGTTGAGATTATTATAAAGTGAAGAGAATGTATTCTATATTGTGTTCATTGTATAGAATGAGAGTTACAGAATGTTATTTATAGAAGTACCTAGGACATGAGTGACTAAGGCCTGAATAGGCGTGGACCAAAAGTACTTAGACCTATAACATTTGGGCCATGTATAATGGACTGTCTATTCTCCTCCCACACTACAGACTGCAACGAAGAGGAAGGAGGGAGTGGTTTCGTTCGAAGCAAGAGGGGGACAGTGGTTAGGGGAGAAGATCGGCGAGCCTAGTCGGCCGCCGCGACATGCGCCACCCGAAGACCACCCTGAAGAACCCTCTCGCGGACAAAGAAGAAGTCCACTTCAACGTGTTTCATGCTGCTTATGAAGAACGGGGTTGTGACAGAGGTAAGTAGCACCTATATTGTCGACCATCAAGATCGGTGCTTTTGTCACAATCATGTAACATTTGCAAAATCCACACCCCTTCGGCCGTAGCAGTAGTTGTAGCCTTAAATTCAGCCTCTATCGTCAATCTAGCAACTGACGCCCGTTTCTTTGAACTTCAGGAAATAAGATTGAAGACGAGGAAGATACAGAAGCCACTAGTGGATCTACGGTCAGTTGGAGCGCCAGCCCAGTCCGCATCAGCCCAGATAGTCACAGCAAGAGGAGAAGAGTGCATAAAAAACAAACCCTAGTGCCGGGTATGATTCAGGTAATGGAGAACCCTTTTTACTGCTTTCCACTGAATTTCTCTACGTGTTTGCATGTATTGACACACACGATTGACTGAGAACTATATGTCTCGACGAGTGATTGACAGATATTGGAAAGAGCCAACCACACTACAATACAGAGTGGGTTGTGCAAATAGTGGTGAGGTAGGGTCATCCAAATTTAGGTTATTATTCACAGGTGTAGAGATAGGCTTAGATTTGTGGAGATTATTACGGGTGAGAAGATTAGTGATGTATTTGTTTTGTGTAAGAAGGAGACCCTGAGGGTTTCTTTCAACTGAGATGCCTAAAAAGTAGGATACCCAAATCCTTAACAGCAAAACGCCCAGGCAGTTTAACACTTAAACTCTGTAGGATAGTGGAAGAAGAGCCAGTTAATAATATGTCATCAACATATAGCAAAGCAAGCACCAAAACCTTGTCTTGTCTGAAAATAAACAGAGAGGAATCCTTAGTAGAGGAGGAAAACCCTAATTCCAAGAGATAGGAACTTAGTGTGGAGAACCATGCCCTTGGAGACTGCTTAATCCCATACAGGGTTTTATGCAGGTGATAAACATTATCAGGCTTGGTTTTGTCAATAAAACTAGGAGGTGGTCAAACAAAAACCTCCTCTTCCAAATTTCCATTCAAAAAGGCGTTCTGAATGTCTAACTGTCTTAATGGCCAGTTATTAGTAACAGCTAGGGCCAGAACAATTCGGATAGTAGTGACCTTAATAACAGGGATAGGGGTTCATTGTAGTCCAGACCCACTGTCTGATTGTAACCTTGGGCCACTAACCTGGCCTTTCTCCTTTCAACCTCACCAGATGCCAAAAATTTTGTCCTTAACACCCACTTTACGTCTAGAACAATAGCCCCGGGTGGTTTAGGAACCAAACTCCAGATATGAGTATCGAATAAAGCCTGGTACTCCTTTTCCATAGCCTCTTGCCAAATAGGAAACCTTTCTGCCTCTTTAAAAGAAGGTTGTTCTGGTATAGAAGAAGAATCAACGAGAGTAGTGTTGTGAAGGCTAGGGTGAGATGGCTAGGGAACAGTACCATCTGTCCTAACCAGAGGCTTGAAAATATTTGCCTTGGCACGGGTGGTCAAAGGATGAGTAGGATGAAGGGGGTGGAGGAAGATTCTGTATGTGTAAGAGAAACGGGAGCTTCATATAGGTCATGAGGAGGGCTAGGAATAGAAGGTGGGGGTGTAGGTGATGAAGGTGGGGGTAATGTGAGGCTAGGTGTAAGAGGAATAGAAGTATTTGTGGAGCTTAGGTCAGGAATTAAAACAGGAACAAGTTTTGAGTCTGAGTGTGTGTGGATCTAAAAGAAGGATCTTTGAGCGGAAAAGAGAGTTCATTAAATTGAACATCCCTGCTAATAAAGGTTTTCCCAGTTTTAGGACAATAACACAAGTACTGTAACACCCCGGTTTCAAGCAATATGTAATCATGATTTATTAGAAGTATGATTTATTAGAAGTACAATTATAGCTGGCGATAGAAACTTAATGAAAACAAGTTATAATCCCAAGTGTATGCTAAAATATTAGATCTCCTCAAATGTTCATGAATTAAATGTTTAAAATACTAATCATTACGCGCCCTCTTATCCCAGCAGCTTAATCATCCATACCTACGGTGAGAAAACATAACAACACACAAGAAAGGACCGCACAAATCAGAGAAACTGAGTAAACCCTGCAACACCTTGTAAAATACATTTTGAAAACTCAATTGAGTATAATAGACATCAATAGCCACACAATTAATCAAACAATAGCATCAGAATAATCTCAATCACCAATTAGCAATATCACAACCAATTCTAGAATGACGGGAGTCACCAAAGTTCCATAATTCATAAATTCCAATAATTGGTACCACAACAGAGTTGGGACCGATCTAGTTCACCCTCACTCTATGTCCTTAAGTGTGCACACCCCCAAAAGTTTTTCTGACTAATGGAGTAGATCATAGAGCTTAGCTGCGGTCTGAGACTCAACAACGCTAAAATATATAAATTAGCCAACGGCCTTTTCCAATTCCAATATCAACCTCTCATCAAATCTAGAATATAATAGCCAATTCATATAATACCAAAATTATCAACCATCCCAAATATTTCATACTATCAGTATCACATCAACATTTATAAACACAGTTCTCACATTCACATCCAATACAATCAACATCAAAATACCACAACATGATCATAAAGTAAATTAGGTGAACACAAGGTTTACCTGGAATTCACGCTTAAAGCAGAAGTCAGTAACAATTAATCCACCATCAGACAACTAGTAAGTCCCGTCGAAGTGCTCAAAATCTAACATTTTATTACAATACTACTATTAGAGTGTAACACCCCCAACACTAGCCTGTATATTATTAAGGTCGAAGTACAAATTAGAGTCAATTTTTTTTCCTATCATCTACTTAGCAGTGGAAGACAAAACCTAAACGGTGTTACCGCCACACTCACAACCTTGTGAGTGCTAAGGCTAAACAAAAAGAAACTTCAACCTTAACCGGATAACAAATACATAAATAAATAAATAAAAACTTAAGCACCAACTACATAAATACGAAACCAACTAGGAAATATAATTAGTCTATAAGAAACTATAACCATCTATATCCATTTAAAACTAATCGAAGTGAAGTCTATGTCATTTCCCCAAACCCAACTCTCACGCCTTATATCCAGATCAGCTTCGTTGCATGCAGCCAGAAAACATAACAACACACAAGAAAGGACCGCGCAAATCAGAGAAACTGAGTAAACCCTGTAACACCTTGTCAAATACATTTTAAAAAACCATTTGAGTATAGACATCAATAGGCACATAACTAACCAAACAATAGTATTAGAATAACCTCAATCATCAATCAACAATATCACAACCCAAATTCAGGGATGATGGGAGTCACCAAAGTTCCACAGTTCACAAGTTCCAATCTTTGGTACCACAACAGAGTTGGGACCGATCCAGTTCACCCTCACTCTAAGTCCTTAAGTGTGCACACCCCCCAAAAGTTTTTCGACTAATGGAGTAGATCATAGAGCTTAGATGCGGTCTGAGACTCAACAGCGTCAAGTTATATATATTAGCCAAAGGCCTTTTTCAATTCCAATATCAACCTCCCATCAAATCCAGAATATAATAGTCAATTCAATAATCATATTATACCAAAATTCTCAACCACCTCAAATACTTCATGCCATCGGTATCATACCAGCATTACAAGCACAGTTTCGACATTCACGGTCAATACAATGAAGTACCACACACACAGAATCACAAAGTAAAATTGGTGAACACAAAGTTTACCTGGAATTCTCGCTTAAGGACATTCACAACAATGCACCGTAATCAATCGTTAGCTCTATAGTAGACAAGATCTTCCAAACTAGTCACCTAGTGATACCTCAAAGTATCTCAACATCTAATAATTAAAATAGAAATAATCACTACCAATCACCATAATCAATCGCGCTATTTAATAAAGTAATAAATATGTTTATTCTATATAAGTCTAAACTATCGAGCATTCATAATTATTGTGGATATTATTCTATTGCCTCCGAAATTAATACCTCCGACAAATATAGTACTAAGTTAATATACTAATTATATGTAAATATCCACATAATATTCTAGCACACCATGCTCATTAATACACACTTAGTTTGTTCGATAATATCACTACTAGAATGTAGATTTTTGGTAACAACAACAAATCGTTACCAAAAATCAAAATCGTTACTAATTTAATTTATTGTAACGATAAAGTTGTTACATGTCGTTACACGTGATGGCGGAACCAAAGATCAATTTATTTATTGTAACGACTTTTATTCGTTACTAAAAGTTATATCGTTACTAAAGATAAGATTTTGTATCAATTATATCGTTACTGTAGTCTCAATTTTTTATAATTCTCTAGTACTATCTTTGGTAACGAAATTCTTGTCACTAATAACAACTATGATAACGATATTAAATCGTTGCAAGAACCTTTATAACTAAAATTTTGATTTTTACTAGTGTATACCCACTTAATCACATCATAATCACACTTTTCATACTAGTAATCCTGTTTCAAAATTGAAACAATACACACTCTAGAGAGTACTACGTACACCATTCTCTTTTAATACTACTATAAAAGGGAAATCATTACAATTTTAATGACTAGGCTGCCGATATTGGTAGTCTAAATATATATATATATATATATATATAAATGTTGATCGTAGGCATATTGACAATGCCAACATAGATATATCTTAGAAATGACAACAATCATTAATATATCTTTTTTCCTCATCTAGATAACCATGATAATAATGATGATAACAAAAATAATTATTTAATCCGGTATAGAACAAGATACAAGACAATACCTAGGTATGTAGACACGCCCAAAACCGTTTATAATATAGTAGAATTCATGTTATGCCATTCGAAATAGTGGATCAATTGATTAAGATATATAATGCTTGATGAAAGAGTCATAATCCGGGCAGTGGTATAATTAAATCAATAAAGACTAAAATAAAATAATGAAGAATGACCATAACTTACATTCACTATGACCGAAGACAATCGTTAAAAGTTTGTAACTGGTCAAAGCGAGCAGCTACCGGAGAAAGAAGATCAGGAGGTTGAATGAGTACGAAGGTATGGATGTCAAGGAGATTATGAATTGTTTATGGTAATGGTTTAAGGAAATGAGCAGTGGCACTGGACGAGAGAATGAAGATGGCCGTGAAAAGAAGAAGGAGAAAAGAAGAAAGGAAGAGAGAATATATTAGGTTAGGTGTTGAAGACTTAAGTTTTGCAGATGATTGCCTCCTCAGTCAAAGTAGCGATGCAGAAAGACTTGGCGCGATACAGAAAGACGTTCCACTGTCACAGCCTACCAGCTCGAGTACCTCTGCAGAAGCATCTGTCCGCGTGTTCCTATATGCCAAGAAGCGCGACACTACTGAGTGGCTGCGGAAATCTCGGATAGTTGGGAGCGCACGCAAACGTGAGAACGTGACGCACAAGGAGCTCCACAACTCCGATACTTGCGGAACCAACTCAAGGAGCCGTAGGAAGACTTTACCGTAGATTTAGGATATAGTTAAACAAGTATTTAAGCATATGGTTGTAATTAGTTCATGGGTGCATTCGAGATTATCTAGAGAGGAACACCACCTTTGAGAGAGAAAATATTCTTGAGAGATCTTAGTGAGATAGTGTCAATTAGCTTAGGTATTTATTACCTAGAGAGCACACATAGAACATTCCCCTTTACTCCTTGTTACGCATTGATCAAAGCCGAGAGTAGGGCGAGTGTTGGGAGAGAGAGTACCTCTGTCGAATCCCAAGATAGGAAGATAGATTGTAATTCACATTGAGTTTCAATAAAAGCAAAGTCCTATCTTGTCAATTTAAAACAAAAGCTTCCGCGTTATTAGTTTCTGCATACATTTATTCTTCAAACAGAGTTGGTCTGAGACTAACACCTCAGACCTACTCGGTCAGTACCCCGATCACATCAAGTGGTATCAGAGCCTGCGTTGGCTGACAAATCTCTCAAAATGGCGAAAATCTCAAACACCAACAACCATAACAGAATGCAAGTGGAGAACCCAAAGCTAACTTCTGCACCTCTAGTCTCTGAATCAACAACTCTGGACGGTAGTGACGAAAGGCAATTTCCGAGTACCTGAAGGGAAAGATCCCAGCTCCTATACTGCTGAAGAGCGCAGATGCGTTGAACTAAATGCCCAAGCCGTACGAGTCATCTACACTAGTCTCTCTCCACCCGAAAGAAGAAGAGTGTATCACATCAAAGTAGCCAAAGACATCTGGGATCATCTTCGAGCTGTTCATGAAGGAAATACTGAGCTTCGAAAGTCAAAAATACAAGAACTGAAGATGGACTACGAAAACTTCATAGGAAAGCCTGGAGAATCCCTCAGCGACATGGTTGCACGATTTACTGAACTCACTGCTACTATGGAAGAGCTGCAGATTGGAGAGTCAAATGAAAATATCAATAACAAATTTCTGGATAGTCTGGGCGAGGAGTGGACTGAGAGTGTTATCTCTACGAAGGCGTCCAAA
The DNA here is from genome assembly GCA_023374045.1 of Limonium bicolor. NCBI lineage: Eukaryota > Viridiplantae > Streptophyta > Magnoliopsida > Caryophyllales > Plumbaginaceae > Limonium > Limonium bicolor. Next base: position 202,991,048 of record CM041778.1, read on the forward strand.
AGTCTAGAGAAATGGGCTTTGACTGACTTGGGATCCTATCTTCAGTCCATCAACAAATACAAGATGAATATCAAAAATAGAGGTAATACTTCTCACTCAAACCATGCAGTTTATTTTTCCAACGTAAATCAAGCTTTGCTGGTTAAGACTACACCCAGCCAGACAGCAGCTCACCAGAATGAATCATTCCACTATGAGACTACATCTCCAAATCAGGATTTAATCTAGCAGCTTCGGGACACTCTGATTGACGGCATAATAGAGGAAGGATCAGCGAACACCTTCGAAGATATGGCCATGCTGGTCAAGAACTTTAAGAGATTCATGCGAGATCGATCAGAAAGGAACAGTCCAAACAGGTTCAGCCAAAATCAAAACCGACATTATCAATCCTACAACCGTAATCAGCCAGGCACTACTGGAACTGGAGATCGAGTATGCTTCAAATGCCTGAAGCTGGGGCACTACGCCAACAACTGTCCTCTCAAGAAAAAAGATGATCGTGAGCAATCATCACTGATAGCAAATTCAGCATGGGGAGACTCTGACTCAGAAGAACCTGAGATGGGAACGTCAAGCCTAATCTACCTCATGGCTCACAAAAGTCAGGTATGCAAGAGTCCCTCTTCAGAGGTAACTGAATATTTCTCAGACTCATGTGTTATTCCCTCTTTAGATTTATTTACTTACTACATCGACCCAAATCATCCTGAATTTGAATTAACTGAAGAACAAGAAAGAATAGCCTCTCTTTATGAAGAAATTCATGTGCTAAAGGGTCTTGTCAACAACGATCGTCTTAAATTGCAAAAATCTGAAGAAAAGGCCGAAAAACTTGAAGGAGAGTTAAGAGACGCTCACAGCCTCATCAACTCTTTAAAAACCCAAGTTTCTTCCCTACAGAAAAATCATTCCAAAATTCCACAAAAATTCTTCAACCAATCACCTTTGTTCGTGAGGTTGCTGCAATGCAAAAGCCAAAATTCTTTGAAAACAAACTCCGTGAGTCAAAAGAAAGACAAGTTCAACTTGAGAAAGAGGTCGATTCCCTGAATATTGCCCTTAAAAAGGCATGGATGGAATCGGTCTCATCATCTAATCCTCCTCATTGGCTGAAAAACAAAGGTAAAGTTAATCTGCCAAAAATGGCCTCAAAACCCAAAGATCTTCAAAGAAGGAAACTCCAAAAAGAAAAATTTGAAAACAAATTTCATTGGCAAAAGAAGTATGTTCATCTACCTTCTTTACTAATTTGTGGTTACTGTGGCTACGACAGACACATTCACTCATCGTGTCATAAGCTTGGCAAAGATTTATCTTTTAATATGCAATGTTTACATACTCTGTCTAAAGCACGACATAGTCATAGCTCCTTTTCAAAGAGGGAACCCAAGTTCGCCTGGGTTCCCAAGTCTAACTTCTGATTATCTTGTAGGGAGAGACTGTGGACAATGACTCTTGGTTTCTAGATAGTGGATGCTCACGCCATATGACAGGAGACCCTGACAAGTTCACGACTCTCTCTCAACACCACGGGGGAAAAGTCACTTTCGGCGACAATGCTCATGGTGAAATCATTAGTATTGGAACCGTCGGTAATCCCTCTCTCTTTAAGATAGAAAATGTTAATTTAGTAAATGGACTTGGACATAGCCTTCTAAGTATCTCTCAAATATGTGATCTCTCTAATGTTTTTCTTTTCTCGGCCTCTGACTGCAAATCTTTGACGAGCAAACAGGTCTTCTGAAAGCCACTGGTATAAGGGTGAACAATCTTTACAAGTTATCTCTTGAAAACCCTAACCTAGATGGTACTCTTTGTCTTAGTGTACAGGACAAGATATCTCCTATGGCACTTTCGTCTAGGTCATGCACACGACAAACTACTAAACAAAATCAAAAACAGAAATCTTGTAGTGGGACTTCCTCAGACAAACTTCTTCCAAACCGACACCCTCTTTCCTGCGTGCGTACAAGGGAAACATTCTAGAGCAAGCTTTCCAGGTAAAACAGAAATGTCTACATCATCTCCGCTGGACATGCTACACGTGGATCTATGTGGACCAATGCGTGTTCAAAGCAAGAGTGGTAAGAAGTACGTTCTAGTCATCGTCGATGACTACTCACGCTGGACATGGGTACTCTTTCTTAAGAACAAGTCGGAAACATTTTCTGAATTCGAAACTCTGTTCAAAATGATTACTATAAAACTGTCCACTAATGTCAAGACAATTCGTTCTGATAACGATACAGAATTTTGCAATATCCAGTTTTCAGCTGCTCGTACTCCACAACAAAATGGAGTTGTAGAACGAAAGAATCGCACCCTGGTAGAAATGGCAAGAACAATGCTCATTGATTGTAACCTTCCAGCCACATACTGGGCAGAAGCTATCAACACTGCAGCATACATCCTAAATCGAGCATCAATTCATCCATTCATTGGTAAAACCCCATATGAGATTATCAAAGGCCGTCCACCTTCAGTAACACATCTACGGCGCTTTGGATGCAAGTGTTTCATACACAACAATGGAAAAGCTCGGCAAGTTTGCTTCTAAGAGTGATGAAGGAATCTTCCTTGGCTACTCATCACAAAGTCGAGCTTACAGAGCACTCAATAAACGTACATCTTGTCTTGAAGAAAGTCCTCATATTCGTTTTGAAGAGCTCTCTAACTCTAGCGACTGTGAACACAACCCAAATGAACCACACGAAGATGTCTCAGATACTACCTTCATTGAAATACCAGTAGCTACTATTCCTGCACCACAAACACCTCTTGCAACAGACTCATCCTCCGACAGCGATGACGACCCTGATGACTCATTCAAGGATGCCTCACCTACTCCCACACGGAACCACTACCTCCACCAAAAACACAACGACAACCACACCTAACAATCACCAAACACCAGATCCCTCCACTAGTCTTCCATCAACCTCCGCAAGAAAATTTCAACAAGCCTCCGCTCACCCAATTACTCAAATCCTGAGTGATCCATCCAAAGGCGTTCAAACACGTAGTGAGATCCATCAGAATCTCTGTGCCTTCAATGCTTTTCTATCCACAATCGAACCTAAGAATGTCCACCAAGCTCTACAGGATCATGACTGGATACTCGCCATGCAAGAAGAACTACATTCTCTGCAAAGACACTCTGTCTGGCGACTTGTTCCGTGTCCAACCAACCATAAACCAATTGGTACCAAATGGGTGTTTCGCAACAAGTTAGATGATCAAGGGAATATCTCTCGCAACAAAGCCAGACTGGTAGTTCAGGGATACGCTCAAGCTGAAGGAATTGATTACGATGAAACTTATGCTCCAGTAGCTCGAATTGAGGCAATTCGAATACTCGTGGCCTACGCAGCTCATCGAGGTAAAAGCTCTACCAAATGGATGTAAAAACTGCATTTCTACATGGATACATCGACAGAGATGTATATGTTGCTCAACCACCGGGTTTCGAAGATCCACATCACCCGGAGTATGTCTACAAGTTAGATAAAGCGTTATATGGCCTAAAGCAGGCACCTCGGGCATGGTATGAGCGTCTTTCATCTTACTTATTGTCCCATGGATTCATTCGAGGTAAAGTTGACAAAACTCTTTTCACTCTCACCAAAGGTGAAGACATACTCATTGTGCAAATATACGTGGATGACATAATTTATGGATCCACTATTCCTGAACTATGTTCATTCTTTTCTGATCTCATGAGTAAAGAGTTTGAAATGAGTGCTCTTGGAGAATTGAAATTCTTTTTAGGTCTTCAAATCATTCAACAAGAAAACGGGACTCAAATTCATCAACAGAAATACATTCACGAGCTATTAATTAATTACAAGTTGCAGGATTCAAAAGCCACACCCACTCCAATGTCAGCAACAGAGAAACTACATCTGGATGAAAAAGGAATTGCCGTTGATGCTACACTATACAGAGGTATGATAGGTTCACTTCTTTATCTAACAGCAAGTAGGCCTGACATTCTCTATGCTGTATGTCTCTGTGCAAGATTTCAGGCAAACCCAAAAGAATCACACCTACAAAGCGTAAAGCGAATCTTTCGCTATCTGAAAAGCACCCAAGACATGTACCTCTGGTACCCAAGTACTCCTGATTTCACTCTAATGGGTTATAGTGATTCTGATTTTGCAAGCTCCTTACTAGACAGAAAAAGCACGTCTGGTACTGCACAATTTTTAGGACTTTGTCTTGTCGCCTGGAGTTCAAAGAAGCAAAACACGGTAGCCCTGTCATCCGCCGAGGCCGAATATGTCTCCGCCGCTACTTGCTGTGCACAGATTCTCTGGATACAACAACAACTACAGGATTATCTCATTCCCCCGACTTGTACTACAATTTTCTGTGACAATAATAGTGCTATTGATTTATCTAAAAACCCTGTTCATCATTCCAGGACAAAGCACATTGAAATTCGTCACCATTTCTTAAGGGATTGCGTTGAAAAAGGACAGATACAACTAGAATATGTTCCTACTTCAGATCAACTTGCAGACATATTCACCAAACCATTGCAACGAGGTCCTTTTGAAGCACTACGTTCACAACTAGGTATGACCCGTATGACTTAGCTAAGGTTGTATCTCCTTCTCGTGTTTTGTCAATATCTGAGTGAAATGCATGAATACGTCTGATGACCTAGTCTGTCTGTCAAAGAAACAAAACACCGGCGTAAAAACAAGAGTCTTTATTTTCTGATAAACCACCCGCGAAATTCTCGCCCAACAATCCGCAACAACCCAGCTCAACCAATCAGCCCACACTACCCTGACACACGACGTCTGCCTATATTCCGACGTCAATATCTTTCACTCCCCTCGTCCAATCCTACCCAACCCGATTTCTTTGCCTCTCTTCGCCTTCTCCACCCTATTGCCTACTACAATCAAACTCCGATCGCCATGGCTTCCAACCCTAACCCTAAGCACAACACCATGTTTTCCGACGCCGAATTACCTAATGATCCTCTGCTCCTCCAAGCTCTAATCAACAAACTCACCAACCTCCAAGCCAAACAAACCCCTACTTCCACCTCCGACTCAACCGCCGTAGCCCCCGCCATGTCCATCGACACTCAACCCATCAACACCACTTTACCCACCGTTCAACTGAACCACCACCATAGTCCACACTACGGCATCCACCCGATCAGAAGACACCCCATCTCCAACCAAACAATCAAACCCCACCACCCCGATCATACCCACCCCTGACACCATAACCAAATCTCCGACCAAACTCCAGTTCGGATCCCTTCCACCCACTGATGAAGAAACACAGAACCCACAACCCAACTCTCCTGCTAAAGAACCCACTGAGGTACTTGACCTCGAAGCCCAGCCAGCTGCTCCTGAATGTTCACCCCCAAAGAAACCCGCCGTGCTAAATCCAATGTCCCCCGCCCTCCAGCTACTCGAACCCTTAGATCTCGGGCCAAATATCCTCAGTCATCTTCAAAACCCAGTTCTGAAGCTCCTGTTCCTGCACCATCCCCTATAGTCACGGCACCGCCAACTGAAGAAAAGCCGCGCAGCACCACCAACTCGTCAACCCAGGCGGACTCCGACACGGCAACGACTTCAACTAGAAAGCGACTCCGTCCTCGCTCGAGTCTGTCCCACCATCTCCTGCTCAACGTCTAGGTCTGATCGATACACACTCTGCCGTCTACTCCTTACCAGCCGACGATTCTGCTGAGTCCCGAAACCTGGTAAAAGGAAAGCTACTCGACCTGGACTGGCTCCACTCGATGGAGTTCGACATGTTCGAGAGTTTCGCTTTCAAAACTGGATCCATCTCTTCCACGGCATTCAGACCTACCATGAAGCAGAGGCCTATCAGTTCTACCAAAATTGCGTCATCCGCAAGGGGAAAATAATGACAGAGGGTAGCAGCGATCGAGAATAACCTCGCCACTCTATCCAAGAAGATTGACATGCTCATCGACGTCCTCAATAAAAACCACAAACAGACGATGAACATCTTTGCAGGGGGAGTCCAGAAGCTGGCGGAGGAGTTCCGGGAAACCTTTGCTGAAACTCTGGAAGCGGCTAAGCAAATGGATGGCGCTGGGACTTCGGGGGAAGATGGAGCACGGGATGAGGACACAGGAATGGATGGAGGAGATGACTAACTCTTTACCCCACCCCTTTTAACCCCTAGGAAGAACTGACTTTTGAATACTCTTGATTTGCGTTGGTGGTTTGTTTTACTGACTTTTTCGGATTATGGTTTTTTGGATATTTTATGCGGTTCCCCTGATGTTGGCAAACGGGGGAAGCGGTGTATCCCGCGGCTGGTGTCTGCGGGTAACTATGTGTGGATACTGAGTGCCTCTGACGGCCTCATCTGTTTTGGATTGGTCGTTATTTTCTGCAACGTAGTATTTGAAGTAGTTTTCGTACTATGGTTTTTATCTGTTCTTATCAACTGCATTACCTTAAGGGGGAATATGTGTTTAAGGGGGAACAAACAGCAAGTTGTTCTCTCGAGATAGTTGCTCTGTCTTGTTGTTTATTTTTGTTTGCAGGAACATTCTATACAAAACCTCAAGTCTACGCTGGATACACTGAGTTTGCCATCATCAGCAAAAAGGGGGAATTTTTTGAAGACTTAAGTTTTGCAGATGATAGCCTCCTTAGTCAAAGTAGCGATGCAGAAAGACTTGGTGCGATACAGAAAGACGTTCCACTGTCACAACCTACCAGCTCGAGTACCTCTGTAGAAGCATCTGTCCGCGTGTTCCTATATGCCAAGAAGCGCGACACTACTGAGTGGCTACGGAAATCTCGGATAGTTGGGAGCGCACGAAAATGTGAGAACGTGACGCACAAGGAGCTCCATAACTCCGATACTTGCGGAACCAACTCAAGGAGCCGTTTACAGGAAGACTTTACCGTAGATTTAGGATATAGTTAAACAAGTATATAAGCATATGGTTGTAATTAGTTTATGGGTGCATTCGAGATCATCTAGAGAGGAACACCGCCTTTGAGAGAGAAAATATTCTTGAGAGATCTTAGTGAGATAGTGTCAATTAGCTTAGGTATTTATTACCTAGAGTGCACACATAGAACATTTCCCTTTACTCCTTGTTACGCATTGATCAAAGCCGAGAGTATAGCGAGTGTTGGATGAGACAGAGTACCTCTGTCGAATCCCAAGATAGGAAGCTAGATTGTAATTCACATTGAGTTTCAATAAAAGCAAAGTCCTATCTTGTCAATTTAAAACAAAAGCTTCCGCGTTATTAGTTTCTGCATACATTTATTCTTTAAACAGAGTTGGTCTGAGACTAACACCTCAGACCTACTCGGTCAGCACCCCGATCCCATCATTAGGTTTTACTGGTTTCTAATTTATTTCATACCCCTCAATTACTAATATATCTCCCATAATTAAAAATAAAATCTGCATTATCCCTATTCTAAATATCCAAATAAAATATAAATCCAAGTATTAAGAATGTAGTTAGTTAAACAATAAGAGCCCGCTATAATGATACTAATATACCAATGTAAGTAGTAATTAAATAATTATCATATACTGCTAGATAATAGTATATTAAATTATAAGGGTATTTCATTTTGTATCACCCATGATTCTACCAAAATATAACATATGAAATTTTAGAGAAATACCAAAATATATACTACAAAGGTTTAGAAAATTAATGTCGCAAATGGAGAGAGCACGAAAACCTTATAGAAGAAGTCCAACAATAGAACCAATTTATCGTACGATAATAAAACCAAAACCGCAATATTAAAACATGGCAATGGACCATGAATCAATATTTTTAAATAGACATTTCTTTTTCCGAAAACATAAATATACACATTCCCTTTTATCAAATATATATGAAAATTTCAAAAGTGTGTATAATGATAAAATAGCTACTATGACAAAAATATGTTAAATTAGTACCATATTAAAATTATCAAACCATAGTAAATAAAACAATAATTACAATCAACAACTACAACATAATAAATTTAAATATTGAGTTCACAATTAAAATAAAAGGTAATTAACAATTTACGACGTATATGAATTATGCTTATACATATACACACGTAATAATCAAAATAGATTGTGCCATTAACAAGACACCATTAAAATAATAGTAAACATAATCTTAATATGTGCTACGACACAACAAAAGTAGAACAAAGTGGAAAGTTGCATTTAGTAAGGAAGATCTTAACATAAAACTATAACAAATACTATTCAAAGGGAGCTTGAACCTGAAAACCCTTGTTAGTATTATAGAAATTATGTCGTAAAGGTAAAAAATAATAGAGCATTTCAAATCGACTACTTCGAGACATCTACAAAATCATATAGTTAAGCAAGCCGCGTAAAAATATACAACTATTTGAATACTTACATATAAATTACCAAACTAATATACGTGTATATGAATCCCCAAACCAGAATATGTATTTATTAGTCGTGCTTCCGCACTAGAAAATAATTATACTTTTAATAGTTTGAAAGTGTAGTTACACACATACATATATACGCATAACTAAATCAATAGATTTAAGTGTGATAATAGAAATCTGCTACGTGGGTGATACGTAGTGTGTCGTCGAGTTCAAATTCATATAATCATCTCAAAATATTAAAGACGCGTATAAAGCTGAAACTGTTACCAATTTTATAATTAAATTACTGATGAATTCGCATAAGAGATTTGCACAAAAACCAACAATTGAAATCGATGATACAGATGTTAAAGCAATATGAATGACAATTATGAATAGGGCATCAGTTAAGTCAAACTAATATCTAGAAGTGAGTGATAGATGTAGCCGATGATACTAATATAGTAATTTTTGGCAAACACACCCAAATTGAATTTGTTTATCACCTACCTTTGAATAGTAGTCAGAAAGTCGTTGTCAGATTTCCTGAACTGAACATTTCAAACTATAATGGGTTTTTGAGAAAGACGGCTAATAGGGTTGTAAGGATGTCACCGTTCTAAAGTAGGGAAAAGGTTTGTTTATATAATGCTAATAGTTGGGAAGATAATTATTCTTTCCTTTTTTTTCTTTTTTTTTTTCTATTTGGAAAATTCTAGAATATGGATTGCAGTGGGATTTAGTAGGAATCTATAAGATAAAATATAAGGCGGATAAATATATATTTTTTAATATACCATGTAAAACACTCATTCTAAATTCATTAATTAAATTATCATAATATATAAAGTCGACAAGCAACATTTTTCTTTACGAAGAAGTTATATATACAATATGTATTTTTTGTAATGTATAAACCAAATAATTATTACTCTATATAATATACTAAATAAACTAAATAAACTTATCAAAATTAATAGTAATAAATCATCTAAATTCTCGATAAACTTGCCAAAAAAAAATAGTAATAAATCATCTAATTTCCTGGTATTTCAAGTACCCTTGATGATTAGGAGCATAGCCCAAAAACACACACTCAGTAGACCGAAAGGATAGTTTATGAGAGGATTGAGGCTGAAGATTGGGCTAGCAGCTGGAACAGCCAAAATCTCTTAGCAGTGTGTAATCTCGAGATTTGCCAAAAAGAAGGTCATAGGGAGTGTGGTTGTGAATGACAGAAGAGGGAGTTCTATTGAGGAGAAAAACAGTTGTTCTGAAGACATATGTCCAGAACTTAAGAGGTAAACCAGAGTGAGCCAGAAGAGTTAGTCCCCCATCCACCAAATATCTATTCCTAACTTCAACTACACCATTCTGCTAGTGTGAATAAGGACAATTGATTCTGTGTGAGATACCATGAAATACCCCAAACTTATTAAACATGGATTAAATACCTAATCACATTAATTAAGGCCTAAACATGCCTTAAAAGTCAACTAAGAACAACAGTGGTCAACACAAAACAAGATATTGCACCCTTCGACTGTTAAGGGTAAATAAATACACAAATGAACTATGTAGGACCTAAAAATTTGTCCTAAGCATATTAACATATTACTAAACATATTACAATTGTTGGGCAACACTCCAACACAAAGAAAAAGCACTTTCATGCTTCAAGGTCAAAAAGGGCAAAAATATGCTCTAAGAAACCTTAAAGGTCTAATGACCTCTAAATGATATAAAATTGAATTACATGATCAAATATCATGTAAGGAACACAACAAGACCGTTGTCAAAGAAAACAGAGCTCATAAACACCAGGCAACACAAAATGTGCGCTAAAACTCCTTAAAGCACGTTTTTGTGAAATTGTCTTTTAAATGGGCTAAAAGGTTATAATTACCTTTAAATATAATAAAATATCATATTATATGATATTAGGAATTTAATTCCAGAAATTTACGAAATTTTACAAATTTAATATTAAAATATTAATAAAACCCTAATGTGGGGCCCGTTTGGGTCAACATTGACTAAGTTGGTCAATGTTGACCATTGACCACGAAATGGACTATAAGAAATCAGATAATTAAGTCTCTTAACTGACCAAGGGACAAGAGACATGTGACAATTAAATAAATGCTCTTACTTTTACATAAAATAACAAAAAAAGACAACTTTACCTTATAAAACAAAACAAGTGGGCTCCACTTACCTTACCCATGTGAGCCAGCTGATTTGGAGCCTCCATTTGCTCCTCTTTTCCCTTGCATTTCGTGGCTCCATGCTGGTACAAGACAAGAGATGAGTCACACATTCATTAAATGGACTAAAGTAACATTATAACTCCATTTTCAATCAAAATTTGAATCAAACACTACCCTACCTTTGCCAATCAATTTCGGCTGCCCCCTCTTGCTTTCTCCACTGATTGAACCTGCAATTATTCAACCCCAATCAGACTTGATGAGTCATCAAGCCACTTAAACATAAAAAATGCAAAAAAAAGGTGTTTTAAGGAAAAACTAGGTCATTTCTCTCATTAGCTCCATTCCAAACGTGGAGCTCACTGCCCAACTCTCCCTTTGGCTCCCCTTGACAGTAGGTAAGGTTCCCAAGCTCCATTGATGAGAGCTCAAGCTCTAGGTAAGCTCTTAAGGCATAAAAATGCCCATTTTCTTCATCTTTCTTTCCTTTTTCGATTGATCTACACTCCAACCTTTTCTATACATCTATGTAGAGTGATTTGGAGGTTAGAGGAAGTGTTGGTCTCGTTCATAACCAGATCTAAGAAGGAAAGTTCAAGTCTTGACCATTTAAGGTAAAAATGTGCTTTAAGCTCATAACTTTTGATTCCCTTCAAGTTCGGCTGTGAAACATTGCTCATAGCCTCCACTTCATTCCCTTTTCATGTGGAATCTGTTGGTAAGCCATTTGTAGCAAGGGTGGTCGAGATCCAAAGGAAATACCCTCTTTTAAGGCATTTTTCCAAGGTAAAACCTAATAACAAGAGTATTTGTTGAGATCTAGCTATTTCCTATGTCAATATGGTGGATCTAACACCTTGTGGTGCGTTTGATTCAGGTCGAAACCATCTTGAACTCTCCTTGCATTCTTAAGGTGATTTTTACCTTAAATCTTACATTAAATTACTCCTTATGATTAGATCTTGCTTGGAGACTAACTAGGCCTTGTTTTCTGTTTGAAAACATGTAAAACAAGCTGTGGAGAATTTATACTCAAGGTGGCCGAACCAAACAAGGCTTTACCTAAGCTAAATCAAGGTATAAATCACTTAAAACCATAACTTGATACATTAACACAAGTTTAAGTGTGTGTATATCAATTGCTGTGAGTGAAGGAGAAAAACAAGGTCTTGTTTGACCTTAAAATGTTTAAGGAATGGTTTAATAAATTTTATAACTAATTAAACAAGCATAATTGTCAAATTTAAGACATTATGTGGAAATTTGGTAATTAAATGGAAATTATATGGTGAGGCCGAAATTTTATAAGTGTTTTGGGACATTTATGTGTAATTTATTTTGCAAGCCAATGTTTGTAATAAGGCCATGTATTTTAGGCCATTTTAATTATGCATTTACAAGCTTTTAATTAAGTTTAAGTAGTATAAATGCATTACCGAAAATAAATGGGGTATTTGGTGTAATTAAATTAAATTTAGGGACTCTAGAAAAATAAAGCCGAAAATTGGAGTTAAAAAGGAGTTAAAATAAAGTTTATAAGCTTTTATAAAGTTTTGGGGTTAAATGGTGAATTCTAGAAAGTTTGGGTACTAAACCGTAATTATAAGGAATTGTTGGTCAAGGAAATATTAAGGAGGTCAACCTTGACCACATGCTAGGTTTTGACCAAAATAAATAAGTTAGATAACTTATTTAAGGTTTTATAAAAAGATAAGTAGCTTATGGTAATATTTTTATGACATATGTGGTAAATATGTTATTACCAAAAAAATAAAGGGTGTACAATGGTATTTTTAAACACCCATGGGCTATTAGGAATTTTTAAGAATTTATTGGGTTGTTTTTGGAATTAAAATAAACTATATATGAATAATATATAGTTATTATGTCATTATGACACTTTGGAGAAAAATAGATGGTGGAATGGTAAATACCAAGAGTATATGGGTTAATAAGGATATTTATAACCCTTTGGTAAAATTTGAAGATTTTTAGAATTATATAAGAGTGTCTATTGAGATATGTGTATAAGATATGATTTTAATGATATGGTAAAACTATATGTTATAAATAGAGCCAAATGGTAATTATAGAATAGCACAAGGGCTATTCGGAATTTATGAAAGATAACCATGGGTTATACTTCTTTTAAGTTAGAAATGTTATATTGAATGGTATATATAACATGGCAAAAAGAAAGGGGTGATTTTGTAAATAAAGGAAACTATGGTTTATGGAAAGAATAAGATTTTCTTATGGTGCCTAAGAGGCAATACAAAATAGTTTTGTATAAAAACTATAGGTTATAAGTTAAAGGAAATAAAAATATCATAGCAAATGATATTAGTATTTTGGGTATAACATTACATAATGTTGTGTGGTCAAAAAGGGAATTTAAATAAATTCAAGGGCTATACCGAACTAATAAGAGTGGAAAGATGAATTTTAGACTAAGGTCTATAATGTTATAAATGTTATGACAATGATATGGTTTAGATGGAATTAATATAAGGAAGGGTACTCACATAAAATAATGTGACAAACTATAAATAAATGGGATTTATAAACTAAGGTGTTTATGGAATAAACCTTAGGAGTTGTAATTATACAACATAAGATGTTACATGATATTAGGATAATAATCTTAATATAGTTGTATAATATAAAACTAATGGGAATAATCATCTAATAAAAGATGATAAAATGTAACATAAAATATAAGAGTTTATGAAACTCATGAGAAACCTACGTGGTAAAAATATATACATACACAAGAATAATGTATATAAGGTGGATATATATTTTGGTTGAAAACCATATGATTTAATGGTGGTGGTTATTTTAAAAAAAATATAGTTACGAACTATAAGTTATGAATTTTAGAATGCAGTATAAACAAGAATGCATGCATACATGCAACTATAGGTTACGTACCTAAACTAGATGTGGATAAGATTAAAAGAAATATAAGGAATTGAACTTAACGGTTGAAATAGTTTTGACGTACGCGTTTTAAGTAACAAAGCCGACTGTTTTAGAAAAACCTGTAACAAACAACCGTAGAAAACAGGGGTGAACTGTCGGGGTTACTTATTATTCGGAAATACCGGATGTAGTTAGTCATGGAGACTGACTTATAGTTTTATTACCGTTTAGTGTATACTTCTGACAAGGACGCTTGACGAGCTAGCAGATTACACGGAGCATAGGATCTTGCTGATTCATACTCCACCGTAATACAGTCAGGGTGAACGGTATGTAAAGGGGTTTGCCGAGTTGACCTAAGGTTGCTCCTTGGGCTCGGATTTGGTTGATATAACTTGTATGTTGTTATGTGTCTCTGGTTGTCTCTGAGGGTTTCCTCAGTTCAGACTTCTGTGCGATCTGTGATAAGATTGTTTGTCTGAATGTGTTAATTAATATGCATGAATTGTATATTTATAGCTGCTTATTATTTACTGTTGTTGAGTTAACAGTATTGGTTCGTATATATGAACCTATATATAAAACGAACTAGCGGCTATGGTGCTATCTTATGAAATATAAGGAAACGTAAGTAAAACGTTGTAGCACTATGATAATAACACATACATATTATCTGAGACTTTGTACTGAGCATTGGCCTTTTCTATACGCCGCTCTCGTATCTAACACTGGATCCCGAGTTTACAAACTCCGGATTGGACTAATGACCTTAGTCTGCTGTGTTAGAAAATTTGGTAATGCGATGCGATGGTATAATTAATTAATTAATGGAATGGAAGGAAAGCCAAGAGGATGTGGCTCTTGGTGCGCGCTGTGTGATCACAAAAACGATACCAGGATGTCCGCGTACGGGTCCGTAAGTATCAAGAAAATTCCCGTGAGCTAGAATGGCTCGTTGGTCGGAGACTCTACCGTTGGAGTGGCTACTGCCGTGGGTGACCCGCCATAATATATGGGTAACTAGAGACGTGTCGTTTAACGAGACATTGTCACTAGGTATAACTGAACAACTAAACAATTGAGACTTATACAGTGGAAACAATACCATGGACGAGACTTAATACTTGTTTATTATTCTCGTTGTTTCGCTTGTTGTTCATTGGTTATACTTGTGGTTATTTTATTGTGTGTTGATGGTTGGATGGAGCCTACAAGGCTAAGGTAAATCAAATATGAAAACTGTACGCTACGGCGAATGTACATTGTACATTATATTGCTATTACTCGATACGTTCGATATATAAATGTTGTATGGAATATTAAATGAATGTCTATGGATATTTGGATGGATGGTTAAATTTGTTATGCATGTTTACAACAGTATTGAATATAACTGTAAAATGGAAAGCATGAAACCGATCTTATAACAAGATGGTAAAATGACAAGTGACCATTAGGGTCCAGGCCCGGCATACTCAGCGTCTATCGCTGATACTACACCATTTCAGGTTGTTGATCATTGTCGGAGCTGAAGAGCAGGAACAGGGTAATTGAAGATGGTGTATGGTCTTATGGTAAGGTTGTGTATTTTCAGGATTGGGTAGATGCTCACTTGCCGATGTTTATGATTTATGGATTTAGGTGATGTATAGGAATTTCTCGTTATCACTGCGGTTAGCAGTTTATGTATTTTGGAAGTTGGATGTGGTTTGGCTACGTTGCTCGCATGGGCGAGTAATGGCCGGTGACACCCGAGTGAGTTTGTAATAGTTATTTATTTTACCGCTGTGAGACGTTTTTATTTATTGCTACGTGAGGGATTATATCGTGATTATGGAGAGGGGTGTTACAAAAGTGGTATCAGAGCGGAGTACCGCTCTGATGACGAGAAAGTAGGTTAAGACAGTGAGCTTAGGACTTGGGAAACATTGGGAAACATTTGGGAGATACGAGACGATTCGTCTTAGGAAGATATTGTGTCTAGAACGCAAATTGCGTGACAGGTTAGCCTTTACGGCAACTTAATATCTATTGGTGGTGTACGGTAATTTTACCGAGTATTTATGTGACATACTGTACTACAGATGTCTGGTGGAACTAGAGGGCGTGGTACTGGAAGAGGGGAGGCGGTGACCCCGGTATTCCAGGAGTTGCTGAGACGGTTGCAGCCGTTCTTGCACAGCTGGGTACTCAGATAGGAAGAGCACCAGCCCACCCGCCACAGCCCAGGGAAACAAACTGGCTGAAGCCAATTACAGAGACCCGACCACCTACATATTCTGGGGAACCAGACCCCGTAGCTCTGGAGCGTTACATTGTTGAACATGAGAAGGCCTATGAAGCTTTACAAGTACAAGACGACAAGAAGGTCGCCATTGCTGCCTTCCATCTGAAGGATGCAGCCAACACTTGGTGGAGGTTGGTCAAGGACCATCACCTGGCTACGCCCGACTTTTCGTGGGCTGCCTTGGTAGAATTACTGAGAGGAAATACTACCCGGCGCACCTAAACAGAAGAAGCGCCAGGAGCCGAGACACTGACCCAAGGAGGTCTGACCGTGGAGTATTACGCTCGATTCATTGGTTCGCTGGACTCCATCCCGGTGTGGATTACTCAGAGACCGTGAAGGTCGAGAAGTTCCGGGGAGGAGTATTATTTCGCATTCAGAGGCGATGGGTGCTACCCTCTACACTACCATCCAGGTGCTAACATGAAAGCCATAAAATTCTTTACTTACAACATTACCAATTAACTTTGTAAGAACTTACCAAGGAGATTTCAGGAGTGTTATGAGGCTGCCTCGAGGACTGAGCTAATGCTCCAGACTCGGGAAGAGACTCTAGGGGCAAAGAAAAGGAAGAACCCTGAAGGAGAGTCTGAGGGTGGAGGAGCATCTCCAGGAGGAGGCCAGAGAAAGGGAAAGTAAGGACTTATCCCACTCTAAATTGTTTACTATAATAAATACCTTATGAATGCTGAACCAAAACCTTGAACAGGAAATTCTTTGAAAAGAAAGGGCAACAGGGTCACAAGGGAAAGAAAGGGAAAGAGCCCGTCCTTCAATTGACCGGCCCCAGCTATGGCTAAGCCTCTGAGATCTGCACCTCCTAAGGGTGAGAACACCTACCCCTTAAATTCAAATGTAATCTTAATCTTTATACCGCCAGATTTTAACTTAAACTTAAATACTACCATTAGGCACCGGACAGCCCCAGCGCCATTTTTACTGTAAGCGTTGTGGGAAGGACCACCCAGGGGTCGACTGCGAAGGCCGCAAAGTCGAATGTCGGTGCTGCCACAAAGAAGGCCATAGGGAATTTGAATGCTGGATGAACCCAGAGAGCCGTAACAGGCCACCAAAGAATACTCAAAAGACCTAGCTGGAGGATCTGGAGTACCACGAGGCGGTCAGGATGGCCAGACATCTACTGAGATGGAGCCCTGAAGGGCAAGGGAGTAAATAGGGCATGAGTACCCTAACTCCATGAGACCGCTGGTGGAAGACTTTTACTTACTATGTTGTGTGCTTACTGTGAATGTTAAAAGGAGCTATGTTATAAGTATGTGGGAGTGTGTCATTGACCACTCGCCTTTTGTGTAAGACTTTGGGATTAGATATGTGGACTCGATGCGAGCACCTTGGAAACATGACGGATTATATATATGAACAGGATGTTTAAGCTTACATTACCATGTAGCCTATACTCTACGACACAGAGTCAATGAGACCGGAAATTACTGAACCAGAATTTCCACCTGCATGGCGCACTTGCTATTGCAAGCGCTATGACAAGAAAACCACTGAAATTTCCATCTGCCTTGCGCCACTTGCTACAGCAAGAGTGCAGCGACAGAACAGCAACAGTAACAAACTGCTGCAAATACAACAACAACTACTACTTTCTAACTTTTTATAAAAAAAACTGTCTTTCAAACTTTTTCATTCAAACCTGAGATTAGAAAACCTATGTAACCTTGGAAGGACCGATAGTCCAACCACTGCAACTGGACACAAACTATAAACCACTATGACTGTAAACACACCAGTTTAAAACGTTCGAGGAAGTTTCAGACAGGGCTATTAGCCAAATATCATCAGAGTATATTGCATTTAATGCTAATCACTACGTGATACATGTTTAGTCCTTATAGACAAGCATACCCTTTGTAGATGCACCACGTCAGTGAGGATGTTGGGAAGTGAAGAGCCAAGTTGCTCAAACTATTATGCAATCTGCAATGCATCCAATACATGGATGGGGGACGAATATGAATATGGATGAGATATGATCAAAAAAAAGAAACAGGGAGAAAAAGGAAAATGGTTGACTCAATGAGATCAAAAAAAGGGGAGAAACAAGTTTGCAATATAGCACGGATTTTACTTACACCGAGTTGAATAATACTAGTTTATAATACAAGTTACCACGGTTGCCACAAAGGCAATATCACTTATTACAGGATAACTGATAACATGAACTATTACAAAAAAAAGCAAGCAAAGAGAAGAAAAAAAGAAGAAGAAAGTAGAAGAGGAAACAAAAAAAAAGAGGATATCCATCAAAGGGAGATTGACAACAGAATACTTCACTAACCGTGTGACAGACATTACCAGTTTACTAAACGAGTCATGGGACGACCGCACTCCGTTAGGAGCATGTGGGCCTGACAGACTTATTTATGAGTTAGTCGGGTAAGTAGTAATGTATCAGTACGGTACCCCATGCAAGTAGACAAGTAGTGTTAGGAACGCGAGAAGTAGTCAACTCCATTCTACGGACAGTAAGACGGATTACCTCGAAGATGGACGAGAAGAGCCGCAGTTAAACCAACGGGCTAAAAAAAAAAAAGAGAACCTTCAACAGAGAACAGTGGACAGTATACAGAGAAGACAAAGGAACATTCAAGGACAGGAACCAAAAAAAAAAGAAAAAACAAGAAAACCCATTATGGACGAAAATATGTAGAACCCTCATAAGGATCAAGCAAATGCTTGCAATCCAGAGGAAATCTACCAGATGATATGGACATAAACGCGTGACTACGCAAGGAGAAAAGATAAAGCTATATGATAGCAGATACCTTAAGCAAAGAACAATGGATTTGGAATGTACCACTCACAGGATAATTCGCACATCTTATCTGTTTGACTCATGAGATATTAGCTGTTGAGCGTTTACGCCTCTGCACTCTGTATGACTGAGTGTTTTGGTATTGCACTCGTGCAGTTATTAATCTAGTGGGAACGCAGAAAGATAAAGTGGATATCAACACGAGTGTGTAAAAAAAAGAACTATAACAGTGTGTTACTCCGGAGCAAAACCACCGGAGACATGGATGACAACATATGACAAACATCATCATCTTGTGGACATTTACGCTGGTACGTCTTAGTATTACAAAGACAAGTGCAAAGGCACTAAGTACTAACAATGGCCAATGTCATAGTATACCTCAACTGAATATCAGTGAGAAAAGACACACGCATGTATGCTAGTGATCCAAACAAGTGGATTCACAGCAATGGAAAAAAAAGAGGCAAATTGAGCCTGTGTTCATGGGTCTGCACCTCATACGGAGCGAGTGGGCCCATTAGAATGAATTTGGGAGAGAGCACAAATTGTTTAGTGCCACATCCCTTACGAATTGTGGAGCCCAGAAGGGCTAGAGTCACACCCGTCTCTCTGATATGAGGATAATCCACGAGTTGGTGAACTCTTTGAGAGCCAAGTATCCAGCGCTCCTTGTTGAGCGGCTGTTGTATACTTGTGGGGTACGGGGGCGTAACCCTTTTTAAGGGGGGTAGAGCCTCTTGGCTGTGCACATGTGTGCACTAAGTTTTGTGTTGATATGCATTGCATACAAAAAAAAGAGAATTGGTGGTGTGCGGGGCATACGAGGTTTGTTTGGTTAGTATGTGAATTATTTAGTATGCATAGCATACAGTGAATTGGTTTTGTTGGTTATGGTTGGTACGCGGGGCGTGCGTTGTTTGGTTTGTTTGTGTGTGAATGTACACTTGTATGTACGTATCTTACGAGATACCTGTATGAATGTTTGTTACACCATGTGTGTAACACTTTCTTATGCTATTTGTGATATGTATTCATATTGCTTTATAGAATGATTACATATGGTATCGCCTAGATACGAAATGAATCATTAGATATGGAATGTGGAACAATGGAATGTTATGGACACCTCAGGAGGTTGTCAGGTTGGTAGAACTGATAGGAAATGATGGTGCTGATGGATCACCTATATCCATATATGATTGAACTAACGCCACAACGTGATGGCTATGTGCTGTATAAGCGCAACACAAGTGTGTAAATGATATATCATAGATATACATTATGGGAATAATGGGTAGTTATACATTATATACTTACCTATTTGATTAAGAGACTTCGGGACGAAGTCTTTTTAAGGGGGGTAGACTGAAATACCCCAAACTTATAAACATGGATTAAATATAATCACATTAATTAAGGCCTAAACATGCCTTAAAAGTCAACTGAGAACAACAGTGGTCAACACAAAACAAGATGTTGCACCCTTTGACTGTTAAGGGTAAATAAATACCCAAATGAACTATGTAGGACCTAAAAATTTGTCCTAAGCATATTAACATATAAACATATTAAATTGTTGGGCAACACTCCAACACAAAGAAAAAGCACTTTCATGCTTCAAGGTCAAAAAGGGCAAAAATGTGCTCTAAGAAACCTTAAAGGTCTAATGACCTCTAAATGATATAAAATTGAATTACATGATCAAATATCATGTAAGGAACACAACAAGACCGTTGTCAAAGAAAACAGAGCTCAGAAACACCAGGCAACACAAAATGTGCGCTAAAACTCCTTAAAGCACGTTTTTGTGAAATTGTCTTTTAAATGGGCTAAAAGGTTATAAATACCTTTAAATATAATAAAATATCATATTATATGATATTAGGAATTTAATTCCAGAAATTTACGAATTTTACAAATTTAATATTAAAATATTAATAAAACCCTAAGTGGGGCCCGTTTGGGTCAACATTGACTAAGTTGTCAATGTTGCCATTGACCACGAAATGGACTAAGAAATCAGATAATTAAGTCTCTTAACAGACCAAGAGACAAGAGACATGTGACAATTAAATAAATGCTCTTACTTTTACATAAAATAACAAAAAAAGACAACTTTACCTTATAAAACAAAACAAGTGGGCTCCACTTACCTTCCCATGTGAGCCAGCTGATTTGGAGCCTCCATTTGCTCCTCTTCCCTTGCATTTCGTGGCTCCATGCTGGTACAAGACAAGAGATGAGTCACACATTCATTAAATGACTAAAGTAACATTATAACTCCATTTTCAATCAAAATTTGAATCAAACAACCCTACCTTTGCAATCAATTAGGCTGCCCCTCTTCTTTCTCCACTGATTGAACCTGCTTCAATTATCAACCCCAATCAGACTTGATGAGTCATCAAGCCATTAAACATAAAAAAATGCAAAAAAAGGTGTTTTAGAAGAAAAACTGGGTCATTTCTCTCATTAGCTCCATTCCAAACGTGGAGCTCACTGCCCAACTCTCCCTTTGGCTCCCCTTGACAGTAGGTAAGGTTCCCAAGCTCCATTGATGAGAGCTCAAGCTCTAGGTAAGCTCTAAGCATAAAAATGCCCATTTTCTTCATCTTTCTTTCCTTTTTCGATTGATCTACACTCCAACCTTTCTATACATCTATGTAGAGTGATTTGGAGGTTAGAGCAAGTGTTGGTCTTGTTCATAACCAGATCTAAGGAGGAAAGTTCAAGTCTTGACCATTTAAGGTAAAAATGTGCTTTAAGCTCATAACTTTTGATTCCCTTCAAGTTCGGCTGTGAAACTTTTCTCATAGCCTCCACTTCATCCCCTTTTCATGTGGAATCTGTTGGTAGCCATTTGGAGCAAGGGTGGCCGAGATCCAAAGGAAATACCCTCTTTTAAGGCATTTTTCCAAGGTAAAAACCTAATAACAAGAGTATTTGTTGAGATCTAGCTATTTCCTATGTCAATATGGTGGATCTAACACCTTGTGGTGTGTTTGATTCAGGTCGAAACCATCTTGAACTCTCCTTGCATTCTTAAGGTGATTTTTGCCGTAAATCTTACATTAAATTACTCCTTATGATTAGATCTTGCTTGGAGACTAACTAGGCCTTGTTTTTTGTTTGAAAACATGTAAAACAAGCTGTGGAGAATTTCTACTCAAGGTGGCCGAACCAAACAAGGCTTTACCTAAGCTAAATCAAGGTATAAATCACTTAAAACCTTAACTTGATACATTAACACAAGTTTAAGTGTGTGTATATCAATTGTCGTGAGTGAAGGATAAAAACAAGGTCTTGTTTGACCTTAAAATGTTTAAGGAATGGTTTAATAAATTTTATAACTAATTAAACAAGCATAATTGTCAAATTTAAGACATATGTGGAATTTGGTAATTAAATGGAAATTATATGGTGAGGCCGAAATTTTATAAGGTTTTTGGGACATTTATGTGTAATTTATTTTGCAAGCCAATGTTTGTAATAAGGCCATGTATTTTAGGCCATTTTAATTATGCATTTACAAGCTTTTAATTAAGTTTAAGTAGTATAAATGCATTACCGAAAATAAATGGGGTGTATTGGTGTAATTAAATTAAATTTAGGGACTCTGATAAAAAAAGCCCGAAAATTGGAGTTAAAAAAGGAGTTAAAATAAAGTTTATAAGCTTTTATAAAGTTTTGGGGTTAAATGGTGAATTAGAAAGTTTGGGTACTAAACCGTAATATAAGGAATTGTTGGTCAAGGAAATATTAAGGAGGTCAACCGTGACACATGCTAGGTTTTGAACCAAAATAAATAAGTTTAGATAACTTATTTAAGGTTTATAAAAAGATAAGTAGCTTATGGTAATATTTTTATGACCATATGTGGTAAATATGTTATTACCAAAAAAATAAAGGGTGTACAATGGTATTTTTAAAACCCATGGGCTATTAGGAATTTTTAGAATTTATTGGGTTGTTTTGGAATTAAAATAAACATATATGAATAATATATAGTTATTATGTCATTATGACACTTTGGAGAAAATAGATGGTGGAATGGTAAATACCAAGAGTATATGGGTAATAAGGATATTATAACCCTTTGGTAAAATTTGAAGTTTTTTTAGAATATATAAGAGTGTCTATTGAGATATGTGTATAAGATATGATTTTAATGATATGGTAAAACTATATGTTATAAATAGAGCCAAATGGTATTATAGAATAGCACAAGGGCTATTCGGAATTTATGAAAGATAACATGGGTTATACTTCTTTTAAGTTAGAAATGTGATATTGAATGGATATATAACATGGCAAAAAGAAAGGGTGATTTTGTAAATAAAGGAAACTATGGTTTATGGAAAGAATAAGATTTTCTTATGGTGCCTAAGAGGCAATACAAAATAGTTTTGTATAAAACTATAGGTTATAAGTTAAAGGAAATAAAAATATCATAGCAAATGATATTAGTATTGGGTATAACATTACATAATGTTGTGTGGTCAAAAAGGGAATTTAAATAAATTCAAGGGCTATACCGAACTAATAAGAGTGGAAAATGAATTAGACTAAGGTCTATATGTTATAAACTGTTATGACAATGATATGGTTAGATGGAATAATTAAAGGAAGGTACTCACATAAAATAATGTGACAAACTATAAATAAATGGGATTTATAAACTAAGGTGTTTATGGAATAAACCTTAGGAGTTGTAATTATACAACATAAGATGTTACATGATATTAGGATAATAATCTTAATATAAGTTGTAAATAATACAACTAATGGGAATAATCATCTAATAAAAGATGATAAAATGTAACATAAAATATAAGAGTTTATGAAACTCATGAGAATTACCTACGTGGTAAAAATATATACATACACAAGAATAATGTATATAAGGTGGATATATATTTGGTTGAAAACCATATGATTTAATGGTGGTGGTTATTTAAAAAAAAAATATAGTTACGAACTATAAGTTATGAATTTTAGAATGCAGTATAAACAAGAATGCATGCATACATGCAACTATAGGTTACGTACCTAAACTAGATGTGGATAAGATTAAAAGAAATATAAGGAATTAAACTTAACGTTGAAATAGTTTTGACGTACGCGTTTTAAGTAACAAAGCCGACTGTTTAGAAAACCTGTAACAAACAACCGTAGAAAACAGGGGTGAACTGTCGGGGTTACTTAATTCGGAAATACCGGATGTAGTTAGTCATGGAGACTGACTTATAGTTTTATTACCATTTAGAGTATACTTCTGACAAGGACGCTTGACAAGCTAGCAGATTACACGGAGCATAGGATCTTGCTGATTCATACTCCTCCGTCATACAGTCAGGGTGAACGGTATGTAAAGGGGTTTGCCGAGTTGACCTAAGGTTGCTCCTTGGGCTCGGATTTGGTTGATATAACTTGTATGTTGTTATGTGTCTCTGGTTGTCTCTGAGGGTTTCCTCAGTTCAGACTTCTGTGCGATCTGTGATAAGATTGTTTGTCTGAATGTGTTAATTAATATGCATGAATTGTATATTTATAGCTGCTTATTATTTACTGTTGTTGAGTTAACAGTATTGGTTCGTATATATGAACCTATATATATAAAACGAACTAGCGGCTATGGTGCTATATATGAAATATAAGGAACGTAAGTAAAACGTTGTAGCACTATGATAATAACACCTACATATTATCTGAGACTTTTGTACGGAGCATTGGCCTTTTCTATACGCCGCTCTCGTATCTAACACTGGATCCCGAGTTTACAAACTCCGGATTGGACTAATGACCTTAGTCTGCTGTGTTAGAAAATTTGGTAATGCGATGCGATGGTATAATTAATTAATTAATGGAATGGAAGGAAAGCCAAGAGGATGTGGCTCTGTGGCTCTTGTGCGCTGTGATCACAAAAACGATACCAGGATGTCCGCGTACGGGTCCGTAAGTATCAAGAAAATTCCCGTGAGCTAGAATGGCTCGTTGGTCGGAGACTCTACCGTTGGAGTGGCTACTGCCGTGGGTGACCCGCCATAATATATGGGTAACTAGAGACGTGTCGTTTTAACGAGACATTGTCACTAGGTATAACTGAACAACTAAAACAATTGAGACTTATACAGTGGCGAACAATACCATGGACGAGACTTAATACTTGTTTATTATTCTCGTTGTTTCGCTTGTTGTTCATTGGTTATACTTGTGGTTATTTTATTGTGTGTTGATGGTTGGATGGAGCCTACAAGGCTAAGGTAAATCAAATATGAAAACTCTACGCTACGGCGAATGTACATTGTACATTATATTGTTATTAGTCGATACGTTCGATATATAAATGTTGTATGGAATATTAAATGAATGTCTATGGATATTTGGATGGATGGTTAAATTTGTTATGCATGTTTACTACAGTATTGAATATAACTGTAAAATGGTAAAGCATGAAACCGATCTTATAACAAGATGGTAAAATGACAAGTGACCATTAGGGTCCAGGCCCGGCATACTCAGCGTCTATCGCTGATACTACACCATTTCAGGTTGTTGATCATTGTCGGAGCTGAAGAGCAGGAACAGGGTAATTGAAGATGGTGTATGGTCTTATGGTAAGGTTGTGTATTTTCAGGATTGGGTAGATGCTCACTTGCCGATGTTTATGATTTATGGATTTAGTGTGATGTATAGGAATTTCTCGTTATCACTGCGGTTAGCAGTTTATGTATTTTGGAAGTTGGATGTGGTTTGGCTACGTTGCTCGCATGGGCGAGTAATGGCCGGTGACACCCGAGTGAGTTTGTAATAGTTATTTATTTTACCGCTGCGAGACGTTTTTATTTATTGCTACGTGAGGGATTATATCGTGATTATGGAGAGGGGTGTTACATACCATGATTAAGGAGGAGAGATTTTAGAGCAGTGAACTCTCCTCCTCCATCAGTTTGTATACTTTTTATTGTAGTTGAGAAAACATTTTTTGCCAACTTCAAAAACAGATCAAATAGCAAGTAGACATCAGATTTGCGAGCCATAGGGAATATCCAAACATACTTCGAGTAGTCACTATTAGCAAAAAATAACAAAATCCATCAACTGAATGTATATAATCAGGGGCCCATACATCAAGGAACAAAAGTTCAAAATGGCATTAAACTTATTTAGACTAGGAAAATGAGAAAATGCATAGTGTTTGCGTGAAACATATGCATTACAAACGAATAAAGGACTAGAACAAGTGAGAGGCAGTTTATTTATGAGGATAATGCTAGTAGTAGCAGGTGGTGAGGGATGCCTATGCCTTTGGTGCCAAATGTCTCGAGAGGCTCTAGAACCTTGCAACAATCATGTGTAATTTACCATTAGAGCCAGAGGAGAGGGAAACATATACACTCCATCTCTAACCGGTCCTTGAAAAATAGGAGTCTTTGTTTGAAGATCCTTCAAGACAAAGTAAGTAGTAGAGAACTCAAAGTAAGTGAAATTATCCTCACACAACTGTCTTTCTGAAATCAAGTGTTTGTTTAGATCAGGAGTATAGAAAATGTGAGGTAAAACAAGTGATTCGTTAGGATGAGAAATGGAACCTCATCCCTGATGGGAGATGGACAGGGATGATACATCTCCTAGAGAGACTGTATCAGGACCATTGTAATTTGTGGCTCCAAGATTTAGCCTAGAAAAATCGCCAGGGAAATGATGATGTGGTAGTATCTGGCATCTAGTCACTATGATTTTCACTTCCAGTTGCAGTATCCACAAAGGTAGAGGGGGATTGGACTCTGTTTGTAGCAATGATAGTAGATGTCTGTTGTATGGCCCTTTTTCTTATAGATCTGACATGTAGATCTAGTATCTAGTGATCCATTGAAATACTAAGCATCTTTTCCAGATCCACACTGCTGGAAAAAAAGGAATAAATAACGTTGTTATTTGTCTTTTGGAACGTTTTATAACCGTGTTTTATGCCGGCGACGCAAATGGTCGGGCCTTTTAAAGAACGCGCTGTAAGCGTTATTTATACATTAATTTAAAAAAACGCTTATCCCTAAAGTGTTTTTTAAGTGAGTAAGGTGGCGGGAATCTACGAGGCATAAAGAACGCTTTCAACTTGAAGCATTCTTTATGTCCGACTATAAAAAACGCTTGTTTATTATAAGTGTTCTTTACAAATATTTATAAAAAACGCTTATCAATATAAGCGTTCTTTATGTCATTTGGCGCGAGAGTATAAGAAACACTTATACATATAAGTGTTTCTTATATGGTCCTTTTTTATATTTTTATTTTTTATACAATTTATTACCCTACGCATAACACAAAATTAAATCACAAAATCATTCAAAACCTGTTTGTATTGATTATACCATGTCAACCAAACTGGAGAATTTTAATTAATAGATCAACAACATTAGTACTTTGTTTGCAATATAGCGCACATACGCTTAAGTGTATATAGTATCGATCAACTACAGCATTTGTAACTAGCTAGTTAACCAAAATACTAAAAATGGTTTAAGTACTTCGATCATAACATGTACAATACAACCATTTGAAAAAAGAAAAGATATATAGATCATGACTCCTGACTTCTTCTGATCAATTTAGTGTATTCAAACACATGTGTGCGCCCTCTCCTTATTGACAAACTTCAGATCGATCGGCTTGTGAATAAGTATTGAGAAGAAATCAACAAGCTGCACAACAGAATTATAAAAGCGATTAAGTACACCATTTAAACTTATCCAAACATGCGCAAATAATTAAAATCACCAATTCAAACACAAAAGTACTTATAATACGTACCTGAGAAGAAATTTCCAATTCGCTAAGACAATTGTTACCTCTGTTGAAGATGAAAGTACTGACGATCATGATGATTCTTCTGCTGATACAAAAGAGACAGAAGAAGAAAAATATGGTACAAAAGAGACAGAGGCAGATACATATGAAAGGATGAATGAGAACTCAGAAACAGAGAGGTTGAAGAAATTGGCTAAATAGTTAAGTGAGGCTTCCACGAAGTAGAGTCCGGTGGCGATTAACGAATTACCGGCATACTTCATGACCTTGAATGAAGAAAACAGTTTTCTAGAGTAGTTGTATCAGAAGGATAAGAGGAACCTTAGTCGATTAAATGGTGGCATGGGGGACTATATGAAGATAAAGTGGGACCAGATCGCTCGGTTGATGAGTTGCATGACTTATGGATGGAAACGGAGGTGGAGAAGGTAGACACTTCTCCATCTTCAGTTTGGGTTGGATTCGCATCTTCTTTCAGTTTTGATCATTGATAAGTCGGAGAATCTTCAAACACTTGGACATGAATGTCTGTAGATTGCATGCAGTCAATTGGAATACTAGCCACACATTGTTGGTGTGGGGTGCATCATACCTTTTAAAAGAAACTAGATGAAAAACTCTTGGCAATTAAAAAGATTGAGAGATTCCCCCTAAGTATGATTCCCCCTGAGTTTGCATGTTAAGCGACTTTAACAAATGATATCAATAAGTGATAGTTTTTATGCACAATAAGTGACAGCTTTTACGTTATAATGTAACCTTAGTAGATAACTTTCTACTATGGTTATAGTATAACATAAAAGTTGTCACTTATTGTGCATAAAAGCAGTCACTTATTGCTATCAAGAAACAAATGATAGCAATAAGTGACAGCTTCTATGCACAATAAATGACAGCTTTTATGTTATACTATAACCATAGTAGAAAGTTATCTACTAAGGTTACCGTATAACATAAAAGCAGTCACTTATTGTGCATAAAAACTATCACTTATTGCTATCATTTGTTAAAGTTGCTTAACATGTAAACTCGGGGGGAATCATACTTAGAGGGAATCTCTCAATCTTTTTAATTGCCATGGGACCTTCATCTAGTTTTTTTAAAATATACGATGCACCCCACATCAACAGTGTGACTAGTATTCCAAATGACTACATGCAATCTACAGACAGTCATGTCCTAGCGTTTAAAGATTTCTTAGACCTATCGATGTTCAAAACTGAAAGAAGATCCAATCGAAACTGGAGATGGAGAAGTTCCTAGCTTCTCCACCTCCGTTTCCATCCATAAGTCATGAAACTCATCAACCGGGAGATGTGGTACCACTTATCTTCATATAGTCCCCTATGCCACCATATATTGACTAAGTTTCCTCTTATCCTCCTGATACCACTATTCTAGAAAACCGTTTTCTTCATTCAAGGTTTTGAGTATGCGGTAATTCGTTAATCGCCACCGGACTCTACTTCGTGGCAGCCTCACTTAACTATTAGCCAATTTCTTCAACCTCTCTGTTTATGAGTTCTCATTCATCCTTTCATCTGTATCTGCCTCTGTCTCTTTTGTACCATGTTTTCTTCTTCTGTCTCGTTTGTATCAGTAGAAGAATCATCATGATCGTCGGTACTTTCATCTTCAACAGAGGCAGCAACCGTCTACATCGGCCAAATTCGTCCGACTTTTTATCCGATTTTCTCTGTGATGTTTCAGTGCTGTCCAGTTCTGATGCTCGGTCTACTGAAGCTTCTACAGCATACATACTAGTCAGAGGTGACTAAAGGAATCGAAAAGGAGAGAAGAAAGGTCGTGAAGGAAAAAAGTTGGTGGGCCCGTCCGAGTTCAATTTTTTTTATTATAGGTTGATGACGATCGAAGGTCATAGGCGCTAGCCAAAAAATGTAAAGGGATACTAAAAAATAACTACAAGAAATTAAGAAGCTGTAAGTAGCGCTAGAGGTCTCTAATATGGCCAATGGTGGTCATATAGATTTCCAAAACATTAGAGGGTTAATTGGAATGCCTAGCTTGACCGGATAACAAATCTGAGAAGAATGTGAAGGAACTTATAAGTTTTGATGTTGGTATTGGTAGAAACGTAGATAAACTTCTGGGTGGATGTTAAGGTAAAGCAATATGGGGAAGGGGAATACGTCAGGCAAGCTGCCGTAATGCTATGTCTTTGTACTAATTAATACATCCTATAGTCATCTAATATTTGCACCCTAGGTTATACTATAATATAATATATAGCATTAATTAATACACCCTATAATCATAACCAAATTAATATTGCCATATATACTATATTTGTATGCATGACGAAACGCATTATATTACACATTAATTCCCAAGTCCATTAATTGTACAACCAGCAAGTAAAAATCAGCACATAGTACAACAATATGCACCCTTGATTAGCAACAATCAACACATAGTAAAAACCAGCAAGTCCATTGGTCTGCATGCAAAATTATTCCCAAAACACACACACGATTTCACGCCTTTAATCCTAAACAAACAGAGTATATATGTTCCTGATTAATTAAAAAGTTTGGTTGCAAGCACACATAGGTTAACAACTAATGCGCGCGCCACAGTTTGGTTTGCATGCAAATTATTCCCAAACAACACACACAATTTTCACCCCTTAATCCCAAACAAACAGACGCCTTAACCCAAACAAACAGAGCATGTATTTTCCTGATTAAGAAGTTTGGTTTGCAAAAAATACCTCATCAGCCCAAGAATAGAGCGAAAGATCTAGCGCGCTGTATGTTGTTCTTTCGCTAGTTGGGGTTGTAATCCAGAGGCGGCGTGCGTGCGATAGGGCATATATGTCCTGTTCGTGTGATTTTGCAAACATTAATTACTAATCGAAAGATTATATATATGACAAAAAAGGATAGGCATGCATATATATATGTATATATTTGTTCGCAGATTGAGGGCAAAATTACCGATAGCGAGAGGCGCCGATATCGATCTATGCATGCATGATCCTCTCTTTGAAGAAACAACACCAAAAAACTCCATGTTCTTAGATTTAAGCCTTAAAGAACACCTTGTCTTGTAGAACTGATAACTTTCTCGTCCTAGCTCCAAATCACAAGCTTGATAGCTCGTTGGAATCCTCTTTTCAAGAGATTTGCAACCATAGCTCACGAGCCCCCAGATTCTCAAGAAAAACCACTAAGAAGTGCCTTTGATTCTCGAGGTAAAACATTGCCTTCTTGAAAACTTCTTATTCTTTAGTTTTTGTTACAGTCGATTGGCATGGGATACTAACCCATCTTATTCTTCATCTTATTGTATAATTTTGGGGACAATTCCTTTAGCAAATTGTTGGCAAAAATTCTAAGGAATTCAAACTTAGATATTAAGCTAAAAGTTTAATATACAAGGTAAATCCTACAACTACCTATTTCAAGGTTCTAAATATTGATCTATATATGATCTAACCTATTGTATACCTTGTTTATAATTGCCGATTTTGTTAGGTGTTAGATTTAATTTTTGGCACCTAAAATGTTAATATTTTGTAAATCTAAAATAAGATTTATAACCCTTATGATATAAGCTTTAATATAAGCTACCATAATATATAAGAAAAGGTCATATACTATGATTTAAGGGGTGGCTGAAAATTAAGAGAGCTTATGTGAGTTAGGAAAATTATATAACTAAGTTAAATTAAAGGAATTAGTATATTTGAGAGTAAAATGTAAATTTTGAGAAGTTTTAGCTATATATTATAATTGCCGAAAATATATAGGAGTTATTATGAAATTTATGAAGTTTAGATGATGGGAAAATAATTGTAGAATTAAGTTTACAATTTATAAAGAGTATAAGTATTACTAGAATTTATAAGGTTTTTGGTATATTTAAAGTTAATAAAAGATAGTATATGTATACTACAACTTTAGATAATTAAATCTGGTGATTTAGAGATGTTTAAAATGATTTTTGATGTTCAAAAATCTGTAGGAAAATTAGTTACGAAAATTAGAAATTAATTAGAGTTAAATTGGTTAATAAATTAGGTAGGATAAAAGAAAAGACCACAAGCGTAAAATGGTAATTTCCCTGGTCAAACATGGTCAAACTTGGTCAATGACAGTTTGTAAAATGTTTAGAGGAGTTAGAATAAAATTTGTAGCAAAGGATTAGATATTAAAAGGATAAAGGAATAAAAAGTTAAGTTAAATTAACTTTAGGGGTAATATGGTAAATAATGGAAAGTTAGGGGGTTTGACCACAAAAGACTGGTCAAACTTGGGTATATTTTGGTAATTGACCAAAAGTATAAAAGAAATTGACTAAGTAAGACTTTAGAAGAAATTAGAAATAAAAATAACAAGTTAGAACTTATTATGAATAAAATTGAGATTAAGAGAAAACTATGGGTAAGTGATATAAATAACACATTTTTATGTGTTTAGAAGGTTAAGGAAATTAAATAAAGAATTTAGAAACAAGTTGTAAAAGAAACAGAGTTAAGACGGGGTTAAACGAGACCCGTATATAAATTAAGGTATACGAGGGGTATAACCGTAATTTAATAAGTTTAGGAGGAATCAATACTTAAGGTATTTCTAATGAAAGTACAAGTTATATTGGAAAAAGAAATAAATACGTATGAACGGACGTATACGAAAATTTTGAGTGTACATGAATAGTACTCGTATACGTGTATACTATACGTATACATGAATAGTAAATATATATACATGAATAGTAAATATGTATACGTGAATAGTAAATACGTATACATGAATAGTAAATATGTATACATGAATAGTAAATACATATACATGAATAGTCAAATACGAGACATATACGTGAATAGTAGAATACGTATATGTGAATAGTGAAATACGGTGAATAGTGAAAATATGAAAATTAAGTTATTTAACCACGCCGTCCTAATGAACTATAGGAGCGGAGTAAGGTGACTAGAATAGTCGAGACGTCATCTGGGAGTGGACGAACATCGATAGGCTAAGGTATGGGATTCTTGTAGCTTGTTTGCTAACAAGGTCTACCTCGGTTTGTGTGTTATATGTTATTGTGATACGACCAAACAGGATTAAGCATAAAACCGATTTATTGTATTGTTGTTGTGCGTACTTGCACACTAACACGACTTGATTCAGAGATTGTTCATTAACTATGTTTAGTAACAATTGTATAAGGTTACGAATACTCCAAGTTGTTAGTAGGTTAATACCAAGAGAGGTTTAACTAACCAATTGTCAATGAGACTTCAAATAACTGGAACTTGTGAGGAGAGGAATCCGGGACTGACTTCGGTCATGCATGTTTAGGATAGGAGGTCGGCATCTGTATCAGATCTGTCTTCCGCCTAGGGTCGACAAACTGACCCGACCATCTCGAATGAACAGTTCGAGATGGGAGGCAAATTCAGGAGGTGCAGGAGGGTCAAGCCTACACCCCTCATAACTTAAGAATTAATGTTTATTAAACCAGTGGAGCTAATAACTCATTGGCTAGGGTTACTTTGGCCCGACAAAAATAAACATATCAGTTAGAGAACAACCAGTTCTTTTAGGAGAACGGTTGACACTTATAAGGTATGGTCAAACACGAGAACTAAACAATTCTCAGGCCTCACGAGTTAGGAATCTAACTTACTCATTGATGGGCGTCCATTACGACGTTTGATTTATTTGAGCCGTGAACGTTTCACATAAATATGTTGTTGTTATTGTACTTCTTATTATTATTTGTATGAATAATCAATTGCATGTATACGACAAAGTAGTCGTGTGTATCCTTGATAGCTTGTGGGCTGCACGTTTTTTGTACCAGCCATGTGTTGAGCCCCTTGGGGCCTGTGATTTAAACTTTGCAGGTAGGTGCCAGACGAGGACCCAACCTGAGAGTAGGAGTGGGTAGAGCGCTAAGGGTTTAATTTGCATTACGAGTGTGCATGTACACTCGCTTTATAAACTGTGGTAGTAAGTTGTAATAATAAGAGAGATACTTAAGACTCGGTATTGTATTTTGTTTTAAGACTTGTACGCACTTATGTTTGGTACACTCGGGTCCGTCAGACCATAGCTCGAGACTGGAATAAGCCTAGTTAGTCACGTGGGTGACTAACGGCGGTAACACCAACTTTTAGTATTTCTTCCGCTGTGAAATACCCCTAAATTAATTTAAATTAATTTAGGGGATTTCTTTTATTAAACCTTTAATAATACTATTAAGTATTAAATTCTTATATGGAATTATGAATATTAAATTATTATATGGAATTATGAATATTAAATTATTATATGGGGTTGTGAGATTTATTTAGGGGTTTTCTCCTAATTATTATATATTATGTATATTATATGAATTTAATATAAGATTTATAAGTCAATAAATCTTGGGGAAATTTCTAAACACTCCAAATATATTATAAAGATTTTAGGAAGTGTTGGAACATTGTTTTGAAACATAAAAGTCAATATAAAATTCTAGAAACCTTAAAGCTTATTAAGCCTTGCTAGAGTTGACTTTTTGAGAATGGTCAAACCAGGCCATGAAACCTAAACCAATAAATAGGTTATGAAAAACCATGAAGATCGATAAAAAGAACGTCAAAAACGGATCATCCTAGCCAAAGTTATGCTAGATGGAAGTTTTGAATCAAAATTTTAAGAGATGCCACGTGTCACTCTGTAAGGGGGCGCTCACACTTAGCCGATTTCTTCCCAGATTTTCGTAACCGATTTCCCTTGCTTAGCCCTAACTTTAGACGGCTATAACTTTTACATATCTCAATATTTTTCCATGCCGTCTTTACCACTCTCTTCTCCTACAATTCCTCTTTTCAACCATTACTCATACAAACCCTAGATCCTTCTGAGTCAACCGGAAAATCGAGCCAAAGTAGCCACCTTGCGAGACTGTTTCCAGAATTCCAGACTTTTCTTCGTTTCCAGGTAACTTGCGTCGGTCATAACTTCTTCGTTAATCAACCAAAATTCGATTTCTTTAGCTCGTTGTAAAGATATCTAATCCCTCTACAACTTTCGTGTTTATGCCCAAGTCCAATTCATAACCAGTTGGGAGATATAGAGGCCTAAAGTTTCGGTCTTGCCAGCACATAAAATAATACCGAAATAGAGAGGTAAACTCATGTTTTGTGACTTCAATTTCTTTCTGTGTGATGAAAGTTAGGATTAGTGCTTGCTATCATTGTGTAGATCTATATTTCTTCTTTCTAATGAGCCCAAGAACATGGCCTAACTCGATCTAGAACGTATTTTATAGATCTCCAAAGTTCACTACTCGAACAGCTCAAAGTTCATGTTTTTTCCAGATTTCCGATTTCAAAATCACCCAAATTCGCACACTTCGGTGAGTCTCCGATCAAATTGCTCCGATAATGTTATTCGTAGTCTTGTTTTCGACCTAATCCATGTTCCAATTTAGTCAATTACGTGTTAGATTAGGAGGATTTGTGGAAATTGTTTTCGAATTGAGTTCAGTAGCGGATAAGAACCCTAACTTTCGAATTGAATTCGAATTCCATCGTACACTGCATTATAATTGGGGAAAAAGGTATCATTAGAACCGAAATTTGATTACGAAACTATAGAAACAAGAATCACTCAATTTCGTTCTGTGGATTAGGAGAAATTGTCGATTTAGTACTCGGGGGTCGAAGTGTAGTCGCTGATGAACTCGCTGCATGTCGGCCGTCCGATGATCGTTAAGAGATTTGGACGGCCGAGATTAAAACGTTTCAGATTTAGTTATAATAAATCCCAGTAAATAACCCTAACTTGTTGAGTTAATTTAAATACCTTCCCGAAGCTATTTTGACTTGAAATTTTAACCATAGATTCCTTATTTAATCTAGTTTATTTTGATGTAAATTATTATGGTTTTGGAGTTTTTAAACATAAGTTATGATTTTTACAAGTTACGGGTTTCTGGAATTATTTGGCAAATTAAAAAGATATTTTTATGAAATAAAAATTTTATAATATGTCTAAAATGTTATAGTTGCTGTATATTAAATTTGGGAAATTTTGGGCAATGGTAAAAGGTTTTAAAAATTGTGTTTATGAGTTTTTCATAAGAATAACTTATAATATATGGTTTTTAATGTAATCAAAATTAAAGTGTAGTTGATTAATGAACTTTATAGGTTGGGGAAAATATAATAAGACTAATTAACATTTAATACAGTATGTTTATAAATATTTTGGGTATTAACTTTAAGTGAAGTAAAAATTGTTACATATATATATTTATATGAGAGAAATAAAATAGAAGCTTATATTAAATCAAGGAATTTAACTAAACTACATTTTATTTATTATATAATATGGAAGCTAATATGTTTAACAAAAACTAAGGGAAATACTTTATTTTATAAACCATAAATCAGTTGTGGATATGTCTAAAAGATATTAAATATAATTAAATACAATAGAATTTCTTAAAGAATGTTCTCGATAAATCTTAATATATGTAGATATATATATTTATATAATACAATAAAAATAGATAAAGGAAATAACATTCCTTGTAAGAAATATAATAGGAAGGATATATATATACGATAAATTAATAAATAAAAGGAATAAAATACCTTATAGAAAATTTAATATGAAGGAATTATGAGTTAAACTAAACTCTACATAATACTAATAATAGAATACTATTTGAGGTGGTATTATTTTATGGTTATGAATTGAGTTTTTAGTTACCTTTGAATTTCTAGGATTTATATAAACAGTATTAAAATACATGTATATATTTAGTCAGTGACCACAATGTAAATCTATAATTGGGTTAAGAAATTAAGAAGTTGAAATTTAGGAATATTTGTAATTAGGTTACATAAGTGTTACACAAATAGATCTTATTATATAATTAATAATAAAATGAATGAAATACTTCTACATTTAAATGTTCTTACTATATAAACAATAATAAAATAAATGAGTTACGTTTTACATCTAAATGTGAAGGGGATAAATAAGTCTAGATTTAATTATTTCTTAATATTTATAGTATTGAGTAATAACTTAATATTTTAAGATAAAATCATTAAAAAGGGATTATGATATAAAACTACATTAAACTATGATTAGGAAATTAATCTAAATAATAGTCCCTAAGTTTCTTACAACTAGTTAAGCCATATAAATACATTTAATACCAATATTCAGGATGTGAGTAAATAGTTAAGTAATGTATTTAGTAGTTAGAATTTATAAGAAGGTTTGTAAATAGAATTTGATACTTAAAATCTTTAAACCTTTAATTAGATGAAACTAGGTTACATAAGAGACTATATTGATTTACCTTTTGACACTGGAAATATTAATGTGTCATTTGAATATAAGGTATGGAGATTGTTCAGAATATATTATCTTATTAAGTAATTGATAATTTCACTTACGAACTAGAATTTAATTCTTTGATAAATTCTACCTTATGCTAAGATATAATGTCCATCCTAAATACAATAAAGGAAATTAATTTATTAGTTGTTCCTTTGAAACCTTTGGTCTTGTAAGTAATATAAAATGTATTTTAAGACATAAGTTTATTAAAATTTAGTACAAAAGGATTATACATACTCTATGGAGAGAATGTGTGAAAAATTAAATACTTGGGAAATTAAAATGTAAGTAAGGATACATAAAAAGGGTTATCTTAAACACCTTATTATATAGGTAATAATTAAGCGAATAATGTACTTTGTGGATACTAAGTAAAGAGTTGGAAGGGTTTGAGTTAATTAAAAATATAGTTGTCTAGGATGAAGGTAGTTGCTTAACATCTTAAGACAAGGTAATTAAATGGTTATAATATTAAGTCATTCTAAAGTAAAGATAAAGTAATTGAGTCTAGTGGTTGTCTCTAAACTAAGATCAATGAAGTTGTATGAAATGCATCTACGACACTATAATTCCAATATACAGGTTGTAGATCTTAATTAAGTTTAAGGGGAAAATTTAATCATAATGGATTATCCAGTAAAACTGATAAAAACCTAATCATTACCTTATGAATAATAGTATAGTATTCTAGGATAAATCCATCATAGGTTACAATACGATGACTGTCCTAAAGTAAGAATAAAGGTATTGAGCTTAGAGTTATTATTGAGATTCTAAGATTAATTGAGTAATGTAAATACACTTAAGATATAAAGTCTTAATGGGGAATTCGGTTAAGTATTAGTAAAGTGGATAAGAGTGGAAAAATTAGCAAGTGTTAGAAGAATACATTCCTTCATCTTACAACCTTGGGCTATACAACATTCTAAAACAAGTCAAAGGCTATACTTAACATTAAGCGAAGGGCTTACAAGATGATCGAGGTTTAGAAATGAGAGTGAGGAATCTTTAAGTTTAACTTAGGGTATGAGTTATTGATGATAGATTACCTTTAATATTCTTCAGAGTACTGTTGATTATTTACGCAAGTTGTCTAGAGCTGCTACAGCGTTATCCAGGTACGATTACTCGTACTCAGCTTGTTGTGTTTTGGACTCTGTGGAATGTTTTGTACGATTTCTCGTACTCCGACATTTTTGATGATTGACTTGTGGGATGTTTTGGAAAACGCTAACTGACTTTAAGAGGAATTTTAGAAAGGAATTGGGTTTGTGACTAACTCAGCTTGTGTGACTAACTGAGCCTTGAGTATGAAACTTACATGGGTATTGGTTCCTTCTATTTGGTGTCCCGTTAGACATTGACTGCTTGGGGTTTACGCTTCTGCACTCTGTAGGACTGAGTGTTTTGGTATTGCTCTGGGTAGTTGGTGATCTAGTGGGAATTTGGAAAAGGTCATTCTTGGAAATCTTTCTTTCGACGTGCGCGCGTCTTTAATGTAATCGCAGGGGGCTGTATATCCCTCGCCCATAGGGGCATTGATATTTGACAGCAGGGGGCTGTATATCCCTCGTCCACTAGGACATTGATATTATGACGCAGGGGGCTGTATATCCCTCGTCCATACGGACATTGATATTATGACAGCAGGGGGCTGTATGTCCCTCGTCCATACGGACATTGTATTTGCGGTGGGGGCCATCTCTCCCAGTTAATATTTTCCACTCTTGAGTTCTTGATCGGATACTGTGTGTGTCCGTCCTTGACATGAGTGATCTTGGCGGTGGGGGCCACTCCTAACGGGAATTGGGTTTAACTAAGGAAAAGGATGTCCACTAATTCATGGTGTGAATTTGTTCACTAACTTTATCTTTCAGTGATTAACTTTTGTTTTATCTTGATGTTTTGATTTGGTGATTGTGAAATGCTTTATTTCTCTGAGTGTTTTAAGTGTTTGTTTTCAAGTTATTATTTATTTAAGAGTTGTATTTTAAGTTGTTTTTGGAGGATCGTACCAGTTCCATTCCAGGGAACTGACCCGCCCCTTCCGGGGTGGGCTGCTTGGTTTTATCTTGCAGGTACGTGTGATCTTACAGGTGGCCACGAAGAGAAAGAGTGATTGGGATGGGATTAGGCTTGGAGAGTTTTTATGTTTTATTACTTCTTATTTTTGTTAAGTTTTCTCGTGGTTCAGGCCGTAGCTTTTGTGGATTGTAAGTTGTAAATTGGTGAGGTTTGGTGCCGGGTGTTTGGAACCCGATGATCTGTACGCCTTTAGTATTTTATTTCCGCTGTAATTATGTTAAGTAGGGGCGTTACACGCTGTGTTGGAATATTGTTGCAGGTTTGTTATGTGATGGTTCAGGTTTAGCAGTTGGGGTGTTACAAAAAGTGGTATCAGAGCCTACTACGCTCTGATGACTAGAGTTACCGAACTAGAGTAGGTACCGAGTTAGAGTAATAGTCATGGGTTTGGGTGTGAGATAGTAGTGTGAGGTAAGTCAGATAACCACTAATAAGTGTGGACTGTCTTACTGTTTAGAGGATTTTATAAACGCTTAGGCCAAAGCCTTTGTAATCACGAGCTTACTGTGCATTTATACTTATTCAGATGTTAGGAAGAAGAGGACGAGGCCGTGGCGAAGATGAAATTAGGCTGCTGAGATCCCGGGTGGACAGACGATAGCTGAGATCGTTGCTGCCGCCCTGGGGCACATGGGCTACCAGCCCGGTGCGAGACCGCCTGCTCCACCACCACAGCCCCAGGAGCCAAACTGGGTGAAGAGTCTCGCTGACCTTCGACCCCCACCGTTTAGAGGGGAGACAGATCCCACCAAACTTGAGGTGTACATCTCAGAGCTGGAGACCGCCTTCGAGACTCTTGATATACCTGCAGGAGCCAAGGTAAGGCTTGTTGCGTTCTACCTGAAGGAAGCGGCGGGCGATTGGTGGAAGCTAGTTAGGGCCGATCATGTGGCCAACCCCAACTTTGGCTGGGAGCAGTACGCGGCCTTGCTGAGAGCCAAGTACTACCCCACCCATGTCCAGACTAAGAAGCGTTTAGAGTTGGACGCGCTGAAGCAGACTGACAAGATGACGGTGGATGACTACTATTCTCAGTTCACCGCTCTTATCCGTCTTCTACCAGGATTGGGATATTCAGACCAGATTCTGGTCGACCGCTTCTATGGCGGGCTGAGTCACCGACTACGCTATGGCATGGGCCTGGCAAGCTACACTACCTTGCAGGTAAAGAAAGTTGAGATTAGTTAAAATGAATGAACGCTATATAAGAATGAATGTGAGACTGATATTTTTAAGAGCAGGAGTGCTATCATGTCGCTGCTAAAGTTGAAATCACCGTCCAGCTGAGGTACGAAGATCAGGCACTGAAGAGAAAAGTTGCTGGAAATAGCTCTGACAATCAGGGGCAGGGAGGACAGAAGAAAGGTAAGTACCAGCCCTCATCCTAGAAAGGCTCAAAAGGTAACCAACCTAAGGCTGCTGAAGAGCCCCAAAAGCAAACCTACAGCATAGCAGCGAAGCCTCTGCGCTCGCCTGCACCAAAGGGTGACAAGTAACTCCTTAAATTGAGTTAACAGTCAGAGATCAACCTTAAAATTCAATTACTAATGTTGCAAAGCAAACAGGTACTGAGACCGGCAAAGGGACCGGCGGGGGATATAAGCGCCGCTTCAATTGTCGCAGGTGCAACCAAGACCACCCTGGAGTTGATTGTGAAGGCAATAAGGTGGAGTGCAATTTCTGTGGTGTGTACGGACACTAAGCTTTCGAATGTTTCAGAAACCCCGAGAGTAAAGCCTATAGGCCTGGGTGGAAGGCCAAGGGCAAGGGCGTGGCCGCTCTGAATCCTGGAACCGACGGTCCAAAGGTGACACAGCCAGTTGCTAACAGGGGACCCCGGGTTGTCCAGCGATCAGGGCCGCCTGCACTACACATGGTGGACTGGGAAGACGAGGATGAACCCTCATTCAAGACCAGGTACCACTACAACCTATTAGGAAGGAAACTATATGCTTATCGCATTTCATGCATGAATCAGTGACTATATG
The DNA here is from genome assembly GCA_023374045.1 of Limonium bicolor. NCBI lineage: Eukaryota > Viridiplantae > Streptophyta > Magnoliopsida > Caryophyllales > Plumbaginaceae > Limonium > Limonium bicolor. Next base: position 203,031,915 of record CM041778.1, read on the forward strand.
TTTTGAGTGAGTTTCTAGTTAGTTAATTAGAACTCATGTAAGATAAATTATTACCACCTTAGGAAACTTCAACATTTGTTATCCAATACCTTCAACACCTAGCTTAGAAGAGATCGACCTAAGGATTCACGAATTCCCAAGGGAGCAGTGTCAGGTCATCCGGCCAGGTATGATCTTATTAAAAGGATACATGTCACCAAAGGCACAAATCGCCATCATCAGGAGATGTAGCCAGCTAGAAGTGGGACCGGGAGGTTTCTATACACCGGAATACCCTGGAGGATCGAGAATGAAGCTAAGAATGATGTGCTTGGGTAAGAACTGGAACCCTTGCACCAACACTTACCAAAAGACGAGAGCAGTGGATGGAACAACACCACCAGGGATACCTGAGGAGTATCATACGGTTAATACACAAGCCGTAGGGATCGCACAAGAACTTGAGGCAGATCCAATCCCGAACCTTGAAGCAGACCTCTGCATTATCAACTTCTACGAAAAGGAGGGACGACTTGGACTACACCAAGATAAGGACGAGACAGCGGAGTCTCTTAACGAGGGATACCCGTAGTGTCTTGGTCCATTGGAGACGACGCCGAATTCCTATATGGCGATCAGAAGCGCGTAGACCTTGCCCAGAAAGTGGTACTTAAGTCAGGAGATATTCTAATCATGGGTGGGAAATCGAGAATGCTGTATCACGGTAAGAGGATTAAGTTGAATACGGCACCATCGACGGTAATCAATGCCACACACATGAGACCTGAACACCTGAACTTAACCTTTAGGAAGTACTAGCCATGTAATACACTGAAGTATTGTAATAGAAAACTCATAATGTAAAAGGATGGTTTAAATAATATCAGTGCTGATTACTCGTTTTCGACTCGTATTATACCATCAGTACTTCTGATCCTTATGAAATACATACGTTGTGGATTCGGTTCGGAAGGTGCGTTAAGCTTACTCACTGAGGCACAGGCCGATGAGAGCGGCACCATCCTCACTGGTACCTTTCCGATCAATGGCGTTGATGCATCAGTACTATTAAACTCAGGGGCCTCGCATACCTTCGTTTCATCATCATTTGCAAGGAGGTTGGGGCTAGACGCTGACGAGCTGCCAGACTTTACGGTTACGCTCCCGTCTAAGGAGAAGGTTCGATGCACTCGCTATTACCGAGAAGCCACTATCCGAATTAGAGGAGAAGACTTTCCTATCACCTTGATTGAGTTCAGAGATTTAGGGTTAGATGTTATATTCGGGATGAACTGGTTGGAGCACAATGGTCGTATCCTCTGCGCCGAGCACCGACTGCTACTCCGGAGTCCATCTGGGGTTACTATATCATACCGCCAGAGACCCAGAGAGCCTTCAACCAAGATCATCGCCGCTATGGCCATGTGTCGAGAGCTGAGGAAGAAGAAAGAAGTGTACCTCTGCTATGTTCGGAATATAGAGAGAGATTCAGAGTTTGACCCCAAAGTACCAGTGGTGTCGGAATTTCCCGACCTCTTTCCAAGGGAACTACCCGGCATGCCACTACCACGAGAGGTAGAGTTCACCATCGAGCTGCTACCAGGAACAGGACCGATAGCCAAGGCGCCTTACCGCATGGCTCCAGTTGAGATGAATGAATTGAAAGAACAGCTGAGAGACCTGCTCAACAAAGGATTTGTGCAGCCTAGTGTATCACCATGGGGCTCTTCGTGAAGAAGAAGGATGGCAGTCTCTGCCTCTGCATCGACTACAGGGAGTTGAATACTGTTACAATAAAGAACAAGTATCCACTACCACGCATAGATGATTTATTTGATCAATTGAAAGGGGCATCTGTGTTCTCCAAGATTGATCTCAGATCAGGGTATCATCAGATTCCTGTTAGAGAGAAAGATATTGAGAAGACGACATTCCAGACGAGATATGGCCACTACGAGTTTACAGTGATGCCGTTTGGTTTGTCGAACGCACCGGCGATATTTATGGATTTGATGAACCGTTTGTTCAGGGAACAGTTGGACAAGTCAGTTGTGGACTTCATCGATGATATACTCATATATTCAGGGTCGAGAGGTGAACATGAAAGCCACTTGAGATAAGTTTTAGAGATACTAAGGGAGAACCAGCTTTATGCTAAGTTCTCCAAGTGTGAGTTTTGGCTTGACCAGGTCTCTTTCCTTGGTCATGTCATCTCAGATGCTGGGATCTCAGTGGATCCGGCAAAGATTGACGTCGTGTGCACCTGGCCAAGACCGAAGTCAGTTACCGACATCAGGAGTTTCCTCGGCTTGGCAGGTTATTACAGGAGATTTGTTAAGGACTTTTCTAAGGTCAGTAAGCCAATGACCAGTTTGATGAAGAAGGATGCACCGTTTGTATGGACAGATGACTGTGAGAGTTCATTTCAGAGCTTGAAGGACTCATTGACTTCTGCACCTGTTATGACTATCCCAGACGGTACAGAGGGATTTGAGGTATATTGTGATGCATCAGGTAAGGATTGGGTTGTGTACTCATGCAGCATTGCAAGGTAGTTGCTTATGCCTCTCGCCAATTGAAGAAACATGAGGAAAACTACCCCACGCACGATCCTGAGTTGGGAGCTATAGTCTTCGCCTTGAAGATATGGCGCCATTACTTATACGGAGTCAGTTTGACAGTCTACACCGACCATAAAAGCTTGAAATATATATTCACTCAGAAGGAGTTGAATATGAGACAGAGAAGATGGTTAGAGTTCCTGAAGGACTACGACATTGACCTCCAGTACAAAGAAGGGAAGACCAATGTTTTTGTAACACCCCTACTCTATTCGGCTCCTAATCAACTTAATAAATAATTTAATCGCAGCGGTAAACTCAACAATTGTACTACTGGTGTTACCGTTCTTACTCGCCCATACGAGTAATAATGTGCTTACTGATACATTCTTAAATACGAAACATTTTCCCACAGTGACAACAAGAGATAGATCTAAACTTCCCGAACCAATATAAAATACATTCACAGTGAGCATTCTAAGTATCCAAATCCAATACACGTTTCTAGGTTCGTATCAAAATGCAACAGTGCATGTTTAAATAACTATAATCAAACTACCCAGCGTGTCACTCTCTTTGTCGACACCGGAAGCTTGCATACCTGAAAAAATGTTTGTTTGTGGTATGGAATCAGCCCCTGCTGAGTATGTTACTACATGACCGTCATGCCCCTCAGACCCTCAGCTATTTGGTCGAGAGCATGCAATTCATTTTCATGCAGATAGTTTTATATAAAACTGTAAAGCAACAATATATATTGCAGTGAACTCAAATATTGAACAAGCCCGGCTTCACACATCGCCATCTTAATATACCAACTGAAAGCGTTACAACGCTTATATGAGTACATAGACTCCAATCCAACAAGCACTTAATAATTCATAGTTGAGTACGTCGACTCGCTCGACCAAAACAATCCACCATAAACCACACACGAGCACAGCGACTCGACTCATCCAGCTCACAACATAAATATAAATACAATGATTCAATTAATCCAATTCAAAACGCACATGAGTACAGTGACTCATTTAATCAACACATTTAACATACCACACATAACCACAAGCATAACCAATGAACAATCGAGGCGAAACAACGAGAAGTATAAACAAGTATGGATTCCCGTCCTTGGCATACCAGCCCAAATAACGTTCGCCTAATGTACGAGCTAATATAGTCGTTCGTAATTGTTCAGTCACGCCTGATGACAACGCCTCGTTAGAACGACGTGTCTCTAAGTTACCTATCGCCTATGGCGGGTCACACATGGCAGTAGCCACTCCAGCGGTAGAGTCTCTGACCTACGAACCATCTGTAGTCCGTTGGAAATTTTATCCAGATACTTACGGTTACCACACGGTATCCTAGTATCGTTAATGCATCACAGTTCACAGTAAGAGCCACATCCTCTTTGATAAACTGATCTATACCATCGCATTCGTTTTACTATTTTTCCTAACACAGCAGACTAAGGTCGTTAGTCTAATCCTGAGTATGTCAACTCGGGACCAGTGTTAGATACGAGAGCGGCGTTAAAAAGGCCAATGCTCCATATACAAGTCACAGATAATATATATATATATCTTATTATCCCAATGCTACAACGTTTACTTACGTTCCTTATATTACACATATAAGATAGCATCATTGCCGCTAGTTCGTTTTATAATATGTTCATATATACGAACTGTACTGTTATCGTTCAGCAGTAATAATAATAAGCAGCATTAATATACAACTCAAGCATATTAATTTACACAAGCAGACATTCAATCTTATCACAGATTTTCACACAACGTCTGAACTGAGGAAATCCTCAGAGACAATCAAGCCACATAAATAACATACCGTTCACCCGGATTGTATTACGGTGGAGTATGAATCAGCTAATTCTCTGGAGATCCTCAAGACGCCTTTAACAATCTATTAATATGCATCACACTATGCATCAGCATCTCATATTAACAATACACTACGGCACCCCGTACCGTTATTAATCTACCCCGGTTTTTTCCCCTCTAGTAACTAATAACGTTTGTCGGGTTTTCGGTTTAACTCGGGATTTAGGAAAAACGCTATATCACATGCGTGGTTACGTCGAGTATGTTAATACACTTAACTTTAAACGTTTATTATCGCATGTAGTTTAATATACCTTGTATATGATATAGTTTATCATTATATTGCATGTATAATCTTAATCATGTATTATACATCTCACCTTAGTTTTTATTTTTCTAAGGTTAGTTTTTCCAAGTGTAATGTTGTATAATTCATATGTACAAATACTTTGAATTATATAATCCTTATTATTTCATGTACACTCTTAACATTAGAATTCCATATCCAATGTTTATAATTCTTTTCCCTTTATCTCATATCATTTAAATTGTGGTAGTATATAGTTATTGTACTATATTATATTTTCCACACTATAACATATATTTATTTACATATATGCATTATAGGACTATTTATTATATGGTAAATCACTATAATACATATTCATTCTTTTTAATGAATACCCCTTATATTATAAACGTTATAACCCTTATAACATTAAAAACCATATTATAAATTTCATTCAAACATATTAATATTTCCGAACAGCACCTATATTTCTCAAATATTTACAAAATCCACCACATAATTTATATAATGTTATATTATAGTTATATAACATATATTTTGACATTTATGTCATTAAAACAATTATAACCTATAGTTATAATTTCTCCAAAATACCGAACAGACCCCATGGTCTATTTAAATTTAATTTCCACCACTTAACTTTCTATATTCACCAATTTACCCCATTTTTTAACATATAGTTTCTAATATCACCAAAACTATATATTATACATATATCTTCATAAAACCTTATATATAATCCCAAAAATTACCAAACTATACCAAAAGGTTATAAATATCATTATTAACCTTATACTTTCTCTAAATCTCGGTTTTACCACATATGTTACCCATTTGTAACAATGTTATGAAATATCTTATATTATACTTAGATAATTCATATAAACTCCAAATTTACCCAAATCAACTTCTAAAAATTCCTAATAATCTAAGGTTTGTACTAAACTCCATTTAGTACCCCTAGTTTTCGGAAATCACAATACCACCCCAAGACTTATAAATCTTTTACAATTTAATTACTATCTTAATGTAAGGTAGTATTTTAATTCCTTAAATTCACCAAACTTGGTCAAAGTCTCCTATATAGTCAACTTTGGCTTCTAATACCAAATTGGACCCAAACCTTTCGGTAATTACAAAACATAACCTATAGTTTCTATTTTTACAATTTTGTCACAAAGCTTCATAAAATGTTATAATTTTTATTAAATTCATTTAAAAACCCTAAGTTCCACTAAATTAAGCCCACGGCCTAATAAAATGCTAGTAATTACCGTTTGACCCCAATTTAATTATATAAGCATAAACTTAACTAAATAAGCTTTAAACTTAAATTAAAATGGCCTAATGGCATGGCCTTATTACAACTTTGCTTTGTAGCATAATATTACACATAAATTGCTCAACAATATTACATAAACTCACGGCCTCACCATAGTTTTATTATTTTTCCACATGATGTAATAATTTGACCATTATGTTAATTAAATCACTTAAATGACTAGCTTAATTTATCTTAGCCATTTTTTTCCATTCTTAGGTTAATATAACCCATATATATGATTTCACTCATGGCACATATATTATATATGCTAGGAATAACATAAAATCATAAGTTTAAGGTGTTTATACCTTGGTTTACTCTTGTATGAACTCGTCAGCTTGAAGAAAAATTCACCACATCATTTAGACATGTTTAATAAACCAAAACAAGATATGGTTATACTCCAAGCTTGAGCTTAACCATAAAGAACAATTAATGTAAGATTTAAGGCAAAAATCACCTTAAAAATGCTTGGAAGGTTCCTAATGAATTCGGCCTAAATTAAACACACCACAAGGTGTGAAATTCATCATATAAACCTAGGAAACAACTAGACAACAACAAGCTGCTGTGGTAATAGGTTTTACTTTGGAAAAATGCCTTAAAGAAGAGTATTTCCTTTGGATTTCGGTCACCCTTGCTCCAAATGGTTAACCAACTGATTGAACATGTAAATATGAAGATTATGAGTGTATAAACTCACAAAAATCAGAAGAAAGAAACCGGATGCAAAGTGTAGAAGCTTAAGGTATGTTTTTACCTTAAAATGCAAATTTGGACAACCTTGGTCCCTAAACTTGCTTCAACCGAGATTAGCTCTTGTTCTATCCTTATAACACTGAGAATAAGCCATAGGAAAAGATAAACCACGAAATCCAAGTGTTGGTAGTGAAGGAATGAAGAAAAAGAGCTAAAATATGCCTTAAATCATTACCTTAGGAGCTTAATAGATTGAATTGTCTTCCTAACTCAAGAACACAGCTTGAGAGGTGCTGGGAGCTCAAAGGGCTCGGCTGGAATGGAGCAAGAGGCAAGGGAATGCAAGGTAAGGGTTTAAATGATTGAAAAGTAACCTTTTTCAATAGTAAAATGGTGATTCATCACTTAATGTATATATTTAGCACTTAATGCTGTGTGTGCTGTCCTCCCCCTTGATTGCCTGCCGACACCAAGCATATATGGATGGTCAATTTGTTGACCATTGACCAAACTTGGTCAATGTGCTTGAAAAATGCACTATTTGGGTAGTATTCACAAATAAATGTCATTTTTGGATTTTTATTTTCAAACTTGGATTTAGACTTTAAAATATAGTCTACTATGTCAAATTAATAATTTAAATGACATACTCCAGTCTTTAAAATGACAAAAAGTCATTATCTTAGAGCTCATACACAAAAACATGCGTTAAGGTGTTTTAGAGCACATTTTGTGTCACAGGGTGTTTCTGAGCTTAGTTTTCTTTGAGAATAGTTTTGTTGTGTTCCTTACTTCATTACAATACTTAGGAATCCACTTTGGATCCTATTTGAGGTCATACAATCTTCATGGTGTCTTAAAGCACATTTTTGGCCTTACCGATCTTAAAGCATGTTTTGCCTTGTTGAGATCTTTTAGATTGTTCCCCAATAGTATTTAGATGTTTATTAACCATCTTAGATCATTAGTAGATCATTTAATTAAGTTTTTAAGGTTAGGGGTATTTCATTCTACCCCCCTTAAAAAGGCTTCATCCCCGAAGTCCTTACTCATATACAGTTCACCTAAGGAATCCAGTTCCACTAAGTAATCAATCAGATCATCTCTAGGGAGTAACTCCCACTAGGTTTAGACCTAGTCTATATGTATCATGATTGATACTGCATTAATTCTCATTCCACATAGTCAATAATCATGACACATTCATTCATAAACAACACTAAACAAGGTGCAAAGCTCATTTATACACAGCACTAGACAAGGTGCAAAACTCATTTATACACAGCACTAGACAAGGTGCCAAACTAACAAGAAGTACTCAAAGGTGTAGGGGTACTCCACGCACCCCAATCCATATGCTAGTATCTCGCGTGAATACCTCTACACCACTCAACGTGCAAGTGTATGCATATGTTTAACAATGGCAAATCACAGGGAAGCAGTCATGAAGACCAGGACTTGACGATCCCCAACCCCATGCTAACCAACGTCAACTACCCGTGGACACACCGGTTTAATAACGAAGGACACTGCGGTCCACGGCTCCTCGGACAGTATCACCTAATTTCCTCAATCACCCGCAGACACACCGGTCTACTGACAAAGGACTCCACGGTCCACGGCTCTTCGAGTGACGCCCTAAATTCCAATTCCTATTCATATCTGTGTCCACTTGTAGGAAGTTTTGAGAGTCATTCAACCCCGACGTGGTCGGCGTCAGTGTCGAACTATCCCTCACCTCAATTTGTGTTTGGTTTCCCTTGATCGGACCAGGATCAAGTTCAACTTCCCATGTCAATTTCAATCAATTAATTGTTTATTCATTTCTAATATTGTTTCCTCTTGTTACTTGCCACCTTGTGTTCAATAGATACACAAGTCAACTAGTGTAATTAATCCAGTCATTGGCGTATAGGATCATGTATCCTAACCATGCATCTAGTTCTCTCGACTTATTATTATTCATACAACTCCTAGAGTATTTTCTTCCACCAAGTTACACTTCGGTCTCATGCCGATTCACTCATCGCACTTCAACAATCGGTTTCATACCGAGTCACAAACCACATAATACGGAGCTTTCTACTCCTTCTATCCGAAATCTCTCATCAGAGCTACAAGTAGTCCTACTTGAATTCTCACATCAGAGCTAACAAGTTAGGCGTTATGTGACTATTGTTCGCAATATTTGCGTAAATAATTGGAAATAGGGTAAGAACAATCTTATATGTACTCCCTTCCCTATTCGCCATAACTAATGCAAACTAAAATATATTTATGTTCATACACATAATACATCACAATATTACCTCAAGTAATATAACACAATCACAATACTTGTACTCTACGTACAATAATAGTTTGCAGCACGTGTACCACGCGTTACGTACTCCTACGTATTGTATAATTAAGGCGTGCGCAATCGCTCTACCCCCCTTAAAAATGATTACGCCCACGTAATCTACGAATCTATCATCTTGTAGTAATAAGTTCAAGATGTTCCATTCCTGTGGAGTTATTCGTGCACTAATGTGCTTCATATTTCATTATCCCCCTTTTTTTTGGGTGGGGCTTTAGCCCCTCTGGCTATACAGCCTATCTCGGTTAGGTGTATGTATATTTATATACGGTTTGATCGGGAGATGTAAACACATCATTTGTCTTCCCCAATCCAGCTAGGTATGTCAAACCTATGCAATATGGGCCCACTCGCTCCGCAAGCCGTATGCCCAACTACTTTATGGTTAGTTTACCTCTATTAGGTAGTACTTCCAACTCCACGTGACGGTGTTTTCTACACGGTCTTCCATAATTATGGGAATGGAGTAAATTATTCACTGTGTGGTATTGTTTGTCACACACGCTTATTATTTCAATTAGCTATTTATTTATTCTTCCTGTATTCTATACATGTTCATGGTATACTCCCAAGGGTTCATGTCACCCTACCGAACTAACCTTCAGTTTAAGGGTTGTCGAGCTATGCTCTAGCACCTAGTGTTTGTAGTAATTTCCCTTAAATGTCAAAACGAGTCTGATATGCGCAACTAACTGGCGCTTCATGACTCAAAGTTATTCCTCAGGAATGAGTTCATTCCGTAGGTACCTTATAGGTCCTCTTTTGCTGGTGTGAACTCGAATCCCTAGTGTGTTGGTATCTTAGTACCCACACGTATGGTTCATCCCTTTTCTTGATAAGGGGAATCCATTGGTTTATCTGATCTTTCATGTTCTGGTTCATACTATCATAGTTGGGTTAATAATTTATTGTAATGGTCGCTTGTTGCACACCATGAACCAGTCGATTTGACGGTTATCCGATATTGTGGTTTGCATGGAGTATTTAGTCTCCAGCTTAGAGTATCTCCTGTAATGCTCGCTTTTGCCCCTTGTCTGTTGTAAACATACAATACGACTGTGGGTTTTTGCTCGGCATACGTTTTCTGTTAGCCCTAATTGGTACTAACATACTAACATTTTTATAGCTTGAGCATGTGGTTATTTTTGTTTAATGTAACATTATCGCAGCGCCCTTAGCGCAATATATGTAACTCTTTCTGTGCCCCCTTTTTTTTTGGTGGCATCAATTATCTTACTAAGGTTGCTCTACATAACTTCCTAGAATACCCCAATTCTTTTTTTTTTCTCATTTGCGGGTTCACCTAGCCTTTACCATAAAATAGGCCTTGACTTCTTTGTTAAAATCTCTAAACTTGTATTCTGACTTATTTACTATGGGATTGTGATCTTATGTTTTTTTTTCTTTTTAACTATCTTGATTTTCCCAACCTTGTTGGTTGGACTGAGATTTCTCTCATCAATTCATGGTTTACCTAGCCAGAATTCCATTCACTGACTTAGACACAGAGTTGATTACCTCCTGGGTCCTCACACTACTCGTTTACATACATGGGGTACCATACTGATACATTACTACTTACCCAACTAATTTAATATAGGTTGTCAGGCCCACAAGCTCCTAGGAGTGTGGTCGTCCCATGTCGCGTTTAGTGCACTCGTAGTGTTCGTACCCGGTGGTTATCGTACTCTTAGTCCCGGTAATTTATGTTGAAATAACTAGGCAGCCAATCCTTAACCTTTAATGTCAGAATGGCCCTACAGGGTTCTTTGGGTTCCTTTATTAATGTATATTTTGTTTACCTTCTCCAAGATAGGTATTTGCGAATTATCGCCCTACTACTGGTTTCCACATGCTCGTCATCCGATATCTGTGAGTGGGGATCAGTAACTACTTACTATTTCTCCCGTTCACTCCTAGGCTGTTAACGCCTTCAGATATGAGTTTTAAGTTCCCAAACTCCACCCAATCTATTGGGTTACACCCTTTGGTGTATTCTGGACTCCATGATAAAGGCTCAATGTTTATTCTTATAGTTAAATGACTGTTAGTCCTGCTATTTAATTTAATCCTAGTTGGTTTTTATATTTTCCTCTAAGGTTATGATTGGATACTCACAATTTAGTGGGTCCCGTTCATCATCGCTCTACATTGTGTAGTTCTTACTCTTATTCAATTCATATTTCCTCCATCCTCTTCGAGGTAACGGTATCTTCCGTCCTCAGGCATTCACTGTTTAGTCAATATCCACTGCCCCCGTACGGGAGTCTAGCAGCATAATGGATTACAACACCCCCGGTTGTGTGGTGCGGGCATAACATCAGCCCCTTTATTGCACGTTTTCACCTGCCTAACTTTTCTTACAACTCAAAATATTTTGCCATAACGCACTTGTCTATTATTTTCATCTACTCAGTTTGATAGGTTTTATTTAAAGTTTTTGCTTTAGCTCACATCTTGCCCTCTGGCAATGTTCAACGGTAGTGGTTAAACCACAAGTGTCGCGCATTCCTAAATATGGTTATGCTGGTCCTGAAGACTCGACACTCCCACCGGTAATATTGACGTTAATGTCCATACCGGCTGGGTTTAGGCTTGTAGGCACTAATTACCGTTATTCTCACTTACTCCCTTTTTATTCAACTATATGTATATTTTTTTGGTTTAATGGTCAGACCGGCTAGGTCTTCCCGAGGTTTATCGACCTCAACCCAAGGGTTTGTACCCCTGCCTTTAAGAAGGCTGTCCTGCTTTATTGCATACGGACTTACATAAAAGTTTAGTGTTTATTGGTAACCGCCTGGACCACTCGGTCCTTTAGGGATATTACCGTCTGCACTTGCTGTAGCAAGTGCGCAAGGCAGGTTGAAATTTAATACTTTGGTTAGTGGCACTTGCAGTGGCAAGTGCGCCATGCAGACTGAGCCACCTACGGTGTGTCAGTGTAGTGATTCCCTAATTGGGTTTCTATTCTTAGAAGTTTTACTAATTACTATAGTCTCACCCCACCCCTTTCCTACCATTTACTGGTAGTAAGGTCTTAATTTCCTCTCGAGGCATCGCATGATAGCGACTTAGCGAGTTCTTGTTCCTACAGTTTCAGGATCTCTCTTCATGCACGTCAGGCCTTCATGAACCTTCAGTATTGCATGTGTAGAGTTACTCGCTTCAGGTGAGACTTCTAATAGGTTATCCATTCCATCTGTTACATATCTCATAATCTCTTTTTTTTCCGTTTCTATCTCTCTTCCCCCAAGCGCACTAATCAGTGCTTTCCTGATGTAAGACAGGGTTGCCTTGTTTATAGCAGCTAGCCCCATTAGTCCTACGGGAATTACTCCTTAACCTTGGTTTAATATTCATTTGGTACTCGTATGGTAGACATTACGTTACCAGGACCCCCGGTCCTAAACAACTCATCAAAAAAAATCTTATTTTCCAAACTTAATAGTTCTCATAGTCCACATCGGGTCTTCCCGATCAGGAGTGTTATCTCCGTGGTGTTTCTCATTTCATTGTCTAACTAGACAGTACTCTAGGTACGGGCTGCGGCGGGTGGGGTACCATTACAAATTTCCCGGGATGTTCTCCCATCAAGTGCGAGCGGTTCATACCGTCTTTGCGTTACTTGGGGTTGCTGGACCTTCACCGCCTTCCGCTGCTCCGTGTTCTTCCTTAGTACTATTGCCCTGACCTCTTCCTGTCGTATGTCAAGAGGACGGGTTAGACCTCATACTCGGTCTAATACCGCAGTCTCGGTCTTTAAATATTGAAGTGCCTCTACGGTTATGGTGTGCAAGTCTTAATCATTGCACAACCCCGCAAGGTCACGTATCCTCACAACGTTTCCCGTATTCCCATAACCTATGCTCACTGTATAAATCCTACTATCTCTTGTCATCAGAGCGGTACTCCGCTCTGATACCACTTTTGTAACACCCCTACTCTATTCGGCTCCTAATCAACTTAATAATAATAATCGCAGCGGTAAACTCAACAATTGTACTACTGGTGTCACCGTTCTTACTCGCCCATACGAGTAATAACGTGCTTACTGATACATTCTTAAATACGAAACATTTCCCACAGTGACAACAAGAGATAGATCTAAACTTCCCAAACCAATATAAAATACATTCACAGTGAGCATTCTAAGTATCCAAATCCTATACACGTTTCTAGGTTCTATCAAATGCAACAGTGCATGTTTAAATAACTGTAATCAAACTACCCAGCGCGTCACTCTCTTTGTCGACACCGGAAGCTGCATACCTGCAAAAATGTTTGTTTGTGGTATGGAATCAGCCCCTGCTGAGTATGTTACTACATGACCGTCATGCCCCCTCAGACCCTCAGTTATTTGGTCGAGAGCATGCAATTCATTTTCATGCAGATAGTTTTATATATAACTGTAAAGCAACAATATATATTGCAGTGAACTCAAATATTAAACAAGCCCCCGGCTTCACACATCGCATCTTAATATACCACTGAAAGCGTTACAACGCTTATATGAGTACATAGACTCCAATCAACAAGCACTTAATAATTCATAGTTGAGTACGTCGACTCGCTCGACCAAAACAATCCACCATAAACCACACACGAGCACAGCGACTCGACTCATCCAGCTCACAACATAATATAAATACAATGATTCAATTAATCCAATTCATAACACGCACGTGAGTACAGTGACTCATTTAATCAACATCACTAACATACCACACATAACCACAAGCATAACCAATGAACAATCGAGGCGAAACAATGAGAACTATAAACAAGTATGGATTCCCGTCCTTGGCATACCAGCCCAAATAACGTTCGCCTAATGTACGAGCTAATATAGTCGTTCGTAATTGTTCAGTCACGCCTGATGACAACGCCTCGTTAGAACGACGTGTCTCTAAGTTACCTATCGCCTATGGCGGGTCACACACGGCAGTAGCCACTCCAGCGGTAGAGTCTCTGACCTACGAACCATCTGTAGTCCGTTGGAAATTTTATCCAGATACTTACGGTTACCACATGGTATCCTAGTATCGTTAATGGATCACAGTTCACAGTAAGAGCCACATCCTCTTTGATAAACTTATCTATACCATCGCATTCGTTTTACTATTTTTCCTAACACAGCAGACTAAGGTCGTTAGTCTAATCCTGAGTATGTCAACTCGGGACCAGTGTAGATACGAGAGCGGCGTTAAAAAGCCAATGCTCCATAACAAGTCTCAGATAATATATATAATATATATATATATATATTATTATCCCAATGCTACAACGTTTACTTACGTTCCTTATATTACACATATAAGATAGCATCATTGCCGCTAGTTCGTTTTATAATATGTTCATATATACGAACTGTACTGTTATCGTTCAGCAGTAATAATAATAAGCAGCATTAATATACAACTCAAGCATATTAATTACACAAGCAGACATTCAATCTTATCACAGATTTTCACACAATGTCTGAACTGAGGAAATCCTCAGAGACAATCAAGCCACATAAATAACATACCGTTCACCCGGATTGTATTACGGTGGAGTATGAATCAGCTAATCTCTGGAGATCCTCGAGACGCCTCTAACAATCTATTAATATGCATCACACTATGCATCAGCATCTCATATTAACAATACACTACGGCACCCCGTACCGTTATTAATCTATCCCGGTTTTTTCCCCTCTATTAACTAATAACGTTTGTCGGGTTTTCGGTTTAACTCGGGATTTAGGAAAAACGCTATATCACATGCGTGGTTACGTCGAGTATGTTAATACACTTAACTTTAAACGTTTATTATCGCATGTAGTTTAATATACCTTGTATATGATATAGTTATCATTATATTGCATGTATAATCTTAATCATGTATTATACATCTCACCTTAGTATTTATTTTTCTAAGGTTAGTTTTTCCAAGTGTAATGTTGTATAATTCATATGTACAAATACTTTGAATTATATAAATCCTTATTATTTCATGTACACTCTTAACATTAGAATTCCATATCCAATGTTTATAATTCTTTTCCTTTATCTCATATCATTTAAATTGTGGTAATATATAGTATTGTACTATATTATATTTTCCACACTATAACATATATTTATTTACATATATGCATTATAGGACTATTTATTATATGGTAAATCACTATAATACATATTCATTCTTTTTTAATGAATACCCCTTATATTATAAACGTTATAACCCTTATAACATTAAAACCATATATAAATTTCATTCAAACATATTAATATTTCCGAACAGCACCTATATTTCTCAAATATTTACAAAATCCACCACATAATTATATAATGTTATATATAGTTATATAACATATATTTTGACATTTATGTCATTAAAACAATTATAACCTATAGTTATAATTTCTCCAAAATACCGAACAGACCCCATGGTCTATTTAATTTAATTTCCACCACTTAACTTTCTATATCACCAATTTACCCCATTTTTTTAACATATAGTTTCTAATATCACCAAAACTATATATTATACATATATCTTCATAAAACCTTATATATAATCCCAAAAATTACCAAACTATACCAAAAGGTATAAATATCATTATTAACCTTATACTTTCTCTAAATCTCGGTTTTACCACATATGTTACCCATTTGTAACAATGTTATGAAATATCTTATATTATACTTAGATAATTCATATAAACTCCAAATTTACCCAAATCAACTTCTAAAATTCCTAATAATCTAAGGTTTGTACTAAACTCCATTTAGTACCCCTAGTTTTCGGAAATCACAATACCACCCCAAGACTTATAAATCTTTTACAATTTAATTACTATCTTAATGTAAGGTAGTATTTTAATCCTTAAATTCACCAAACTTGGTCAAAGTCTCCTATATAGTCAACTTGGCTTCTAATACCAAATTGGACCCAAACCTTTCGGTAATTACAAAACATAACCTATAGTTTCTATTTTTACAATTTGTCACAAAGCTTCATAAAATGTTATAATTTTTATTAAATTCATTTAAAAACCCTAAGTTCCTCTAAATAAGCCCACGGTGTAACACCCCAACGCTAAATCCTTTCTTACTCCCTAATCATGCTCATAATTACCAGAATCGCCAGCGGAATACTTACTACTCCCGGCGGGTGATACAATGCCGTTAACCATCAAGATCAACAAGGCTACACTACTTACCATCTCAGTCTGATGATTAGAATAAATCATATACTATACTTACTTTACCCAAAATCATATACTTACTACTTACTTACATTCAAATACTTAGTTTACAATTTGATTACGAGTTACCGAATTATATGAATTACAATCCAAATGTATTCCCAAAAATGAAGAGTTTATAAAACCTCTCCTTACTATCCAATTAAAATTCATCATCCCAAAAAGGTGTACCACATGGTACACCGGCTACTCAAAAGGGCCTAGCCGTGTACAACTCGGTACACTATTCCAATTCCTACACTACTCCAAAAAGAATCACATGCTGCCCTTACTCTACCATCACGCCCTCGCGGGTACCTGTGGAGTAAAAACATTCCCCGAGGGGGTCAGCTTACGCTGAACATGATAACCGCATACCCCGCGTACTAGCGAGGGTACGCCAACTATTTGGTCGTATACATGCGGTTCGTTTCATACATACATACATACATGCTTTATACAATACAATTCAATACATTCATTTCAAGGCATACATTCATACAATACATACAAGCATGGAAGACAATACAAGTCCACCGTTATACTTACCGAATACTCACCGCATTACGGAGATACAATTCTCCAATACATACAAAGGTCCAGTTAGCCTTATTACACACCGGGTTAATCGGGTGTTCAATACTCTTTTACTCCGGGTCAATGACTTACAATAGTCAAGACCTATACAATACAATACTTACATACTACATACTTACTTCCAGTTAAGTCGGTGACCTCCGGGCAGGGAGTACTATCTCCCACCACCGGGCTTTAAGATGGCACACTAATCCAGGATGCTACCCATACAAAGGGAATTGGTCCAAGGAAAAGATCATAGCCAGGATTCGGTTCCAACCTCTTGTGGTTCCTTATCCTCACGCGTGGCCGAAACTATATCGGGCTTCTACTCATTCCATTTTACTCATTACTCATGTTAGGAGTTAGGTTGTTAGGAATAGTAGAAGTCCATACTTACTCCCATACATACATACATACCCAAGGCTCATACTTACACATACACTTTGCTTCCAATCATTCATTTCATGAATTATACAAACTATGAGTTCAAGAGCAACAAACAAGAACAATATAGTTCAAACACATATAAGTGCAATATAAATCTGATTCATGCATTTATCTTGTTGGTGATCACATAAACACACAAATCGGGGTAACCAAGTTAGGATACAGGGCATGAAGAAATCATACCGTTCACCGTCGCTTACGTACTACCGGGTCCTTGGGAGATCAACTATTTGATTTCCTATACATACATGAAGTAGTATGATCAATGATCTATTATTGATCTAACTTACTCCTTCTTTGCTACTTGCAATGCATACTTACTACTTTATTACTTTCTTACTCGGTTACAAAACCATACTCTTCCTATTACTCCTTACCCTGTTTATTACTCATTTACTTACTTTCTTACCATTATTACCTCATTAATGGTGTACTACTACATACATATGCATATAGGTACATAGGCATATATACATATATACATATATGATTGCTATAATCATATAATTAAAACATTTTTTTTTTTTGTAAGTTATGGGTCGACCGACCCACCGACCGACCCAAACCCTGGGTCGGTCCATTCCAGTAAGTTTTCGTCTTGAAAATTCTCCCGACCGACCCAGAACCGTTCCGACCGACCCATACACCTCTGGGTCGGTCCATTCCCGAGAGTTTCAGTCCCGTTGTCCAAGCTCCGACCGACCCACCGACCGACCAACCTCTGGGTCGGTCGAAGTCCGAAACTTCGACAACGAGAATTTTAATCCGACCGACCCACGACCGACTCACGGCTCCTGGGTCGGTCCGTTCCAGAAGGTTTGTTCTTCGTTAATTAAGCCCCGACCGACCCACGGTCCGACCCAGACTTGGGTCGGTCGGGTAGCAGAATCTGCTACAGACTTTTTTTCAATTCTTTTTCTTTCCCATTTTTCCCAATCTTCCTACATACATCCTAACATGTTCCAATACAAATTTAACACTCCAAATCGTGCTAATTCATTCCTCAAACTTAGTACTTAATCCTTACACCACTTATACATTTTCCTCACTTCTCCACAACACTTATGCTAGTTTGTATTTCACTAATGCTACAGATTTTGTTTACTCTATCATGCTACAGATTTTCATCTCAACTCTTACACTCCAATACTCCCTCAACTAATGCTATTCCTAGCATCCCAAATACATTACTCACACTCTAGTTCCATCCATATTTACAACTCTTTCAAAATCTGTTACAAGCACTAAACATCACTTTCAACTCTCCAATACTTCCTCCTCTTAAACACTTAAGTCCTCATTTCTACACAAATTTGGCATAGCCTCCCCTATATTCTAACATTCTCCACACATTATTTCAGCTCACATTTCCATTCTCACAACCTGTTTATCTATGCATTATATACACATTTCAATACCACTACAACACAATAAAAATCCTGCACACATACCCATTCAATACCCAATGTTTTCCCAAGTTTTAAACATCATTTAAAACTTCAAAACTGTTACATTCTCTTCTTCATCATACTACAATACTTACTACTCATTACTCAAATACATACTCATTTTACTTACTCAAAACTGTTACAATACAATACAAAACTAACCCAAGGTAAGAGCATACCTTGTCTTGCTAGTTCTTTCTTCTCCTTCCTCTTCTTCTTTTCCTTTTCTTCTCCTTGGTCTCGGTTTCAATGAGGTTCACACACCAAGTGCTACAACCCATACCAATACACAATACCAATTTAGCATTCATTTTTTATCCTAACCCTAGAATTTAAAGTTTTAGGGTTTAGGAAGAATATTACCTCTCAATGGTTGAATGTAGTTCTTGACTAGCAAGAGGACAATGTTTCTAGCCCACCAAAGAAGCCAAATCGGCTGGAGCAACAATGGAAGGAAGCATTCAAAAAACGAAAATTCATAAAATGCTAATGAGAGCTAGAAACATGGTTTTCGAACTTCTTTTTACCTCAAGATGTTAGGAGGTGAAGGTGCGTGGCTTTAATGGTGCTTCAAATCTCCAAATGGTGAAAACCCTCAAAATCGAAAAGGAGCTTTGGATTTTTGAAAGGATGAAAACGTTCTCCTTTGCGAGGGGATTACAATGGTATAATTTTGTAATTTTGGAGCAAGTTTAGTGGGTTAACAGAGGAGAGAAGGTGAGCTTGTGGAGTTTCTTCAAACTCCATGCTTGTCGCAGGGGAAGAAGAAGAGAGAATAGGAAGGAGGGAAAAAAAACGTGTGAGGAGGGTGAGGGGTAGGAGAGAGAGTCTAATTTTTTTCCTTTACTTATTTCTTTGTCTTTTAGTTCATAAGAGAAAAATAAAGAGAGTGGGGGAGATAATAAAATCGGCCCACATATGCACACACACTCACATTTCTATTTTATTTGCAAAGTGGACACTAACTTTGTTTATTTGCATTCTACCCCACAACTTACCGGTTGTTACAGTTTTCACTAACCGGTACCCGTTTTCCGGAATTTTCTCGTTTAATTAATTTTATTGGTTCTAAAGCTTCACTAATATTTATTAATGATTATTTGGTTGACCAAAATTGTTACGAGTCTATTTGACCCGCTTAAAGTCACGTTTTCCGGTTTCCTCGAAAAACGCGCTTTAAGGTTCGTTTATGCTTTTAACCCATTTTAAAGGTCCGTTTTCTTCGGGATTTGTTCCCTCGTATTTATTTAAGTGTAATTAAGCCTTTAAAAATATAATTAGCCTAATTAATCACTGTTTTTAATTACGGGGTATTTCAATCTACCCCCCTTAAGAAACTTTGCCCTCAAAGTTGCTCAAGGTTACCGTTTACCATTTCTACTCATTTGGCAAATCAATTGCCACAATGCATCCTACTACCACCTTACAAGGTGTTCACAATTCTTACACTACCAGCATCCACAATTCAAATACATGTACCACACTTACTCGAATACCATACACATACACATTCATACACAATACTCCATTCAAATACCATACAATACTCCATTCAGTTCATACATTCCACAATACACTTCACAATGTCATTCGTGTCATATACCGTACAACACAATGCATTACTCATTACATACATACCATACACATCGTCATACTACATACCAAATACTACTAGCACTACTTTGTGCCAATAAAATACAATTAGCACTACATGTGCCAACCAAAATACAATTACAATACATACATACTACGCAATGCTAACCGAAGCAATGCAAAAGCAAAAGGCTCTACCCCCCTTAAAAGGGGTACGCCCCGTACCCTCCGTGCTATACGGATACTAGACATCTAGTCTACAAATAATTCGGGTACTTCGCCTTCATGGCGTCCTCTAATTCCCAAGTCGCTTCCTCGACATCGTGGTTAGACCACAAGACCTTCACCATTCGTACAGATTTATGGCGAGTGTCTCTTGTCTTGGTATCAAGGATTCGCAGTGGAGTCTCGACATATCTCATCGTCGGCTCTAGGGATAGTGTTCGGGTTCTAATACATGAGAGGGATCGGCTATGTATTCTTGAGTTGTGATACATGAAAGACATCATGAACACGCCCCAATTCGCAAATGCTAGCCTATAAGCTACGGCTCCAACCCTCTCGGTAATGGCATACGGGCCTACAAATTTCGGGCTCAGTTTGCCCTTTTGGCCAAATCGAAGACACCCTTCATAGGTGAGACACGCAAGAACACTTGGTCGCCCACGGCGAACTCAAGGTCGCGTCGTCGCACATCCGCATAGGATTTCTGTCTATCTTGGGCTGCCTTCATATTGGCTCGGATTTGTTGTACCTCAGCTTGTACTTGTTCCAAATACTCCGGTCCTATGATGACCGCTTCGCTTGACTCATCCCAACACAACGGGGTACGGCAAGGTCTACCATACAAGGCTTGGAACGGCGACATCTTAATCGAAGCATGATAGCTATTGTTATACGAAAACTCGATAAGATGAAGCTTCTCAATCCAGCTCCCCTGAAAATCCAAGGCACATGCTCTAAGCATGTCCTCTAGTGTCTGGATGGTCCTTTCTGTCTGACCGTCGGTCTGTGGGTGGAAGGCGGTGCTAAGCTTCAACTCAGTACCAAGCGCTTCCCGTGTTGCTCTCCAGTATCTCGAAAGAAACCTGGTGTCGCGGTCAGATACAATGGTTTTCGGGACTCCGTGGTGTCGGATGATCTCCTTGTCGAATAGCTCTGCGAGCTTCGCCACCTTCCAAGTGTCCTTCATCGGTATGAATCGGGCAACCTTGGTGAGGCGATCGACTACTACCCAGATCATGTTGAGTCCTCCCTAGCAGGTGGGAGTCCAACAACAAAATCCATAGAGATGTCGTGGAATTTTCCACTCCGGAATGGGCATAGATTGCACCATTCCTCCCGGTCTTCGGTGCTCAAACTTCACTTTCTGGCAAGTGAGACACCTCAGAACATACTCAGTCACGTCTGATTTCATTCCTTGCCACCAGAAGTACCTCTTCATGTCTTTGTACATTTTAGAGGCTCCCGGATGGACATGCAATGTCGAACAATGTGACTCTCGCAGAATGCGATCCCTTAGCTCAGCATTGCTTCGGGGGACGCATAATCTGCCATTCAATCGGATCAGACCATCTTCATGCAATTCGAAGTCGTACTTTCGGCTCTCGAAGGTACCATCTGTGATTTTCTGTCTGATCTCTGTGAAGTAAGGGTCGCTCAACTGAGCGTCTCGCACCTCGTCAACCAAGCTAGAAGAAGCGAGTAGCGAATGGAGCGAGTGTGCTCGACGGCTCAGGGCGTCGGCTACCACGTTTGCCTTCCCTTCTTTATACTGGAGGTTGATGTCATAATCTGATAGGAACTCCATCCACCTCCTTTGTCTTAAATTCAGCTCTTTCTGGGTAAATACGTACTGCAGGCTTTTGTGGTCGGAGTAGATGGTGATGCTTACCCCATAGAGATAGTGTCGCCATATCTTCAAGGCGAAGACAATGGCTCCTAACTCTAGATCATGTGTCGGGTAATTCTCCTCATGCTTTTTCAGCTGGCGAGAAGCATAGGCTACCACCTTGCCATGCTGCATGAGCACGCATCCCATTCCCTTACCCGATGCATCACAATACACCTCAAATCCCTCTGTGCCCTCTGGAAGTGTGAGAACTGGCGCTGAGGTCAATGAGTCTTTCAGTGTCTGGAAGGATAGTTCGCACTCCTTTGTCCATACAAAGGGTGCATCTTTCTTCATCAGTGACGTCATGGGCTTAGCGACTTTTGAGAAGTCCTTACAAACCTCCGGTAGTAACCGGCTAAACCAAGAAAGCTCCGGATGTCGGTAACAGTCTTAGGTCTAGGCCATGATCGCATGCTTCGATTTTAGATGGATCTACTGATATAGCGCTCGATATGACATGAATGATTAGATGATACTGAATACCGCAACGGAATGATACCTGATCTAGCCAAAACTCGCATTTGGAGAACTTCGCATACAGCTGGTTCTCGCGCAGTGTCTCAAGTACTTTTCTCAAGTGGTTTTCATGCTCTTCTGGTGACTTCGAATACACAAGAATGTCGTCGATGAATACTACTACTGAAGTGTCCAGCTGATCACTGAATAACCGATTCATTAGGTCCATGAACTTGGCTGGTGCATTAGACAAACCGAATGGCATCACTGTGAATTCGTAGTGGCCATATCTTGTTCGGAATGCTGTTTTTCTCAATGTCTTGCTCTTTGATAGCAATTTGATGATATCCGGATCGGAGATCAATCTTAGAAAAGACAGATGCTCCCTTCAACTGATCGAACAGGTCGTCGATGCGTGGCAATGGATACTTATTCTTTACTGTGACCGCATTCAATTCGCGGTAGTCGATGCAGAGGCGGAGGCTACCGTCCTTCTTCTTCACGAAGAGGACCGGTGCTCCCCAGGGTGATACGCTCGGGCGTATAAACCCTTTGTCGAGAAGATCATGTAATTGTTCTTTGAGTTCTGCCATTTCTGCTGGTGCCATACGGTATGGTGCCCTAGCAATGGGACCAGTACCAGGTACAAGGTCGATTTCAAATTCTACTGCTCTCTGTGGTGGCATACCAGGTAGCTCTTTCGGAAATACATCAGGGAATTCTGATACAACTGATACATCATCACTGAACTCTGGATCTCTCTCCAGGTCTTGCACGTGACATAAATACACTTCGTGTCCCTTTCTGAGCTCCCGATACATTGCCATAGCGGAGATGACTGTGGTTGAAGGCTCTCTTGGTCTCTGGCGGTATGAAACAGTGACCCCAGATGGACTCTTGAGTAGCAAGCGGTGCTCGGCGCAGAGGATCCGTCCCTTGTGCCGCTCCAACCAGTTCATTCCAATTATAAGTCGAATCCCAATCCGTTGAATTCAATGAAGGAAATGGGAAACGCTTCACCTTTGATTTGAATGGTGGCGGTGTGATAATACTTAGTGCATTTTACTCGCTCCTTCGACGGGAGAGTAACCAAGAAGTTTGGTAGCTCATCTGCGTCTAGCCCCAACCTTGTAGCGAATGATGGCGATACAAAGGTGTGAGAGGCGCCGGAGTCGAATAATACTTTGGCTTCGATGCCGTTTACTGGGAATGTTCCCGTTAGGATGGTGCCGCTTCTGCCGGCTTGTTCTTCGGTGAGGATACTCAGGTTACCTTCGGTACCGAGTCCACAACCTATTGATTCATGAGATTATAAGTAAAGATGGTGGAACGCAAGTGGAATTTAATAACCAACACTGCTTTTATTGAATAACCAACCATCATACATACTGTGTCTCTAATACACGTTACTACTGGATTACATGATACTACAAGATTAATACTTTCTAAAGGTAAGGTTCAGGCGTCCTGTTTCATGTGTGTGGCATTGATTATTGCCGGTGGTGCCGTATTCAACTTGATCTTCTGGATCCCGTGATACAGCAACCTTGATTTTCCACCCATGATTAGGACATCTCCTGATCTCAATACCAATTTCTCTGCGAGGTCCACACGCTTCCGCTCGCTATACAAAAATACGGCGTCATCACCAATGGACCAAGACACTACGGGCACTCCTAGTTCAAGAGATTCCGCTGTCTCGTCCTTGTCTTGGTGTAAGCCAAGTCGTCCTTCTTTCTCATAGAAGTTGACAATACATTATCTGCTTCAAGTGCAGGGATTGGTTCATCTTCATACTGTTGTGCAATCTCTACAGCTTGTGTGACAAGCGTTTGGAATTCTGGGGGTATTGCTGGAGGTGTTGCTCCGTCTCTTGTTCGCGTCGTTTGGTATGTCTTGGTATAAGGGTTCCAATCCTTTCCCAAGCACATAAGCTTCAGCTTCATTGTAGCTCCACCGGGGAATTCGGGTGTATAAAATCCTCCTGGACCCATTCCTAACTCGTTGCATCGTCGGATGATTGAAATCTGTGCTTCGGGTGTCAGGTATCCTTTTAATAAGATCATACCTGGGCGGATGACCTGACACTGTTCGTTGTTGAAGTGGTGATTGGCGATGTCGGTCTCTTCTTGAGGTGAGTTTGAAGGTATTGGGTAACAAATAAGGAAGTTCCCTAAGGTGGTAAATTCATCTAGAGTGAGTTCTAGGCTTACTAATTCATTTCATGCTCAATACATACTTCCATGATACTTACTCATGCTCAAATTCATACTTCAAGTACTTACGCATTCATGCAGTTACTCATACAGATACTTTACTACTTAGACATGCTCTTCAAGGATTAAAGGTTACGGTAGTTACCTGGGCCGGACTTAGTCCCGGTCCCATCACGGTCTATGATGTGTAGGGCGGCTGCCTCGGTGGTGGGCCCTCTGCGGACCTCGGGATCCCTGTCCCTGCGAGTGTGCTGGGCATGAGCATCACCAGATGCAGCTTCCTTGCCCTCACGCTGCTTGTAGCCCTGGTAGTTGCCCTTGGCCTTAGAATTCTCCGGGCATGCATTGGCACGGTGGCCCGGTTTCTGACAAGTGAAGCAGCGGATCTCCCTTCCTTGGCAATCCGTGCCGGGATGATCCTTGTTGCAGTTACGGCAGATGTAGCTGCGGCCATCGGATTGGTTCTTTCCTTGGCCAAATCCAGAACCTATAGCTTTCAAGTTAGCAAGGTTGGTATACTTACAATACTCTACATACTTACAATTCACAAGTGTACTAATTCGGTTTCGGTTACTTACCCCTAAGGGCTGAGACCTCAGTGGCTTCGCTGCCACTGGTGCGGTGTAGGCAAGCTGCAATGGCTCAGCTGCCTTGCCCTTCTCAGCATGGGCACCGCCGTCTCCGAAGTGTTCTTCTGATGTGAATCTTCTTCTTCTTCCATTGGTTTGGTGGTTGTGTTGAGGTGTCGGGCTTGCGTTCTGTTGCTTGCTCATGCTGCGCTTGAGCGTGATCTCATCCCTCAGCTGGCAGTGATCTCCACTCGGGAGGCAGCATGGTAACACTCCTGAATTACTTAGTCATTAGGTTACACTTACATACGGGAATACTTATTTACATTACTCATGGCTTTTAAGGGTTCAACTTGTTTACCTGAAGGGAGGTAAACCGTGTGAAGCCCATGCCATACCGGAGTCGATGGCTCAATCCGCCGTAGAAGCGGTCGACCAAGACTTGGCCGGTATACCCAAGGTCGGGTAGAAGTCTAAGGAGAGAGGTGAAGGTGCGGTAATATTCATCAACCGTCATCTTCTCGGTCATCTTAAGTGCATCGAGCTCAAGCCTTTTCTTGGTCTTGACATGCTCGGGGTAGTATTTAGATCGGAGGAGAGAGGTAAATGCTTCCCATCCGAATGCCGGATCGGCTACATGCTCGGCCTTTATGAGCTTCCACCAGTCCATAGCCGCGTCTTTCAGATAGTACGCAGCTATTCTCACTCGGACTCCAGCGGGAGTCTCAAGTGTGTCGAAGGCCGTCTCCATCTCGGAGAGGTAGGCCTCGAGCTTGGCGGGGTCGCTCTCGCCTCTAAAGTTTGGAGGTCGAAGGTCAGCGACTGCTTTTACCCAATTAGTCTCACGGGGATGAGGTGGGTCGGGCTGTTGCTGCTGCTGCTGCTGCTGCTGGTTCTGCTGTGTAGCCTGTACAGCGGTGATTACTTCCGGTAGCATCTGTGCTACCGTGGCGGCGACGATCTCAGCTATCGTCTGCGCGCCCGGTCCACCAGATGTCTCTCCTCTAGGTCGGCCTCGACCTCGTCCTGACATCTGAACAAGTGTGGATTACATTAGATGTTGTGATACTATGACCTCATGGTCTTCATTCAAGCAATGGTATCGTCCTTGCAGACGTTAAGGGTATCCGTTGTTAACAACGGTAGTTCCTAGTTAGGGTTCTAAAATCCGTCTTAAGACGGTTGAAATCCTAACTCGGTAATCACTATACTTAGTACTTCTAATCATCAGAGCGAGACTTCGCTCTGATACCACTTTTTGTAACACCCCAACCGCTAAATCCTTTCTTACTCCTCTAATCATGCTCATAATTACCAGAATCGCAGCGGAATACTTACTTACTCCCGGCGGGTGATACAATGCCGTTAACCATCCAAGATCAACAAGGCTACACTACTTACCATCTCAGTCTGATGATTAGAATAAATCATATACTTACTACTTACTTTACCATTCAAATACTTAGTTTACAATTGATTACCGAGTTTACCGAATTATATGAATTACAATCCAATGTTACTTCCAAAAATGAAGAGTTTATACAACCTCTCCTTACTATCCAATTAAAATTCATCGTCCCAAAAGGTGTACCACATGGTACACCGGCTACTCAAAAGGGCCTAGCCGTGTACAACTCGGTACACTATTCCAATTCTACTATCTATCCAAAAAGAATCACATGCTGCCCTTACTCTACCATCACGCCTCGCGGGTACCTGTGGAGTAAAAACATTCCCCCGAGGGGGTCAGCTTACGCTGAACATGATAACCGCATACCCTGCGTACTAGCGAGGGTACGCCAACTATTTGGTCGTATACATGCGGTTCGTTTCATACATACATACATACATGCTTTATACAATACAATTCAATACATTCATTTCAAGGCATACATTCATACAATATATACAAGCATGGAAGACAATACAAGTCCACCGTTATACTTACCGAATACTCACCGCATTACGGAGATACAATTCTCCAATACATACAAAGGTCCAGTTAGCCTTATTACACACCCGGGTTAATCGGTGTTCAATACTCTTTTACTCCGGGTCAATGACTTACAATAGTCAAGACCTATACAATACAATACTTACATACTTACATACTTACTTCCAGTTAAGTCGGTGTGACCTCCGGGCAGGGAGTACTATCTCCCACCACCGGGCTTTAAGATGGCACACTAATCCAGGATGCTACCCATACAAAGGGAATTGGTCCAAGGAAAAGATCATAGCCAGGATTCGGTTCCAACCTCTTGTGGTTCCTTATCCTCACGCGTGGCCGAAACTATATCGGGCTTCTACTCATTCCATTTTACTCATTACTCATGTTAGGAGTTAGGTTGTTAGGAATGAGTAGAAGTCCATACTTACTCCATACATACATACATACCAAGTACTCATACTTACACATACACTTTGCTTCCATCATTCATTTCATGAATTATACAAACTATGAGTTCAAGAGCAACAAACAAGAACAATATAGTTCAAACACATATAGTGCAATATAATCTGATTCATGCATTTATCTTGTTGGTGATCACATAAACACACAAATCGGGGTAACCAAGTTAGGATACAGGGCATGAAGAAATCATACCGTTCACCGTCGCTTACGTACTACCGGGTCCTTGGGAGATCAACTATTGATTTCCTATACATACATGAAGTAGTATGATCAATGATCTATTATTGATCTAACTTACTCCTTCTTTGCTACTTGCAATGCATACTTACTACTTTATTACTTTCTTACTCGGTTACAAAACCATACTCTTCCTTATTACTCCTTACCCTTGTTTAATTACTCATTACTTACTTTCTTACCATTATTACCTCATTAATGGTGTACTACTACATACATATGCATATAGGTACATAGGCATATATACATATAACATATATGATTGCTATAATCATATAATTAAAACATTTTTTTTTTTTGTAAGTTATGGGTCGACCGACCCACCGACCGACCCAAGCCCTGGGTCGGTCCATTCCAGTAAGTTTCCGTCCTCTGAAATTGTCCCGACCGACCCAGAACCGTTCCGACCGACCCATGCACCTCTGGGTCGGTCCATTCCCGAGAGTTTCAGTCCCGTGTCCAAGCTCCGACCGACCACCGACCGACCCAACCTCTGGGTCGGTCGAAGTCCGAAACTTCGACAACGAGAATTTTAATCCGACCGACCCACGACCGACTCACGGCTCCTGGGTCGGTCCGTTCCAGAAGGTTTGTTCTTCGTAATTAAGCCGACCGACCCACGGTCCGACCCAGACTCTGGGTCGGTCGGTAGCAGAAGTTGCTACAGACTTTGTTTTCAATTCTTTTTCTTTCCCATTTCTTCCCCAATCTTCCTACATGCTTCCTAACATGTTCCAATACAAATTTAACACTCCAAATCGTGCTAATTCATTCCTCAAACTTAGTACTTAATCCTTACATCCACTTATACATTTTTCCTCACTTCTCCACAACACTTATGCTAGTTTGTATTCACTAATGCTACAGATTTTCGTTTACTCTATCATGCTACAGATTTTCATCTCAACTCTTACACTCCAATACTCCCTCAACTAATGCTATTCCTAGCATCCAAATTACATACTTCGCACTCTAGTTCATCCATATTTACAAACTCCTTTCAAAATCTGTTACAAGCACTAAGCTATCCCTTTCAAACTCTCCAAATTACTTCCTCCTCTAAAACCACTTAAGTCCTCTCATTTCTACACAAAATTTGGCATAGCCTCCCCTATATTCCAAATTCTCTACACATTATTTCAGCTCACATTCCATCCTCACAACCTGTTTATACTATGCATTATATCACATTTCAATACCACTACAACAACAATAAAATCCTGCACACATACCCATTCAATACCCAATGTTTTCCCAAGTTTTAAACATCATTTAAAACTTCAAAAACTGTTACATTCTCTTCTTCAATACACTACTACATTACTACTACTCATTACTCAAATACAATACTCATTTTACTTACTCAAAACTGTTACAATACACAATACAAACTAACCCAAGGTAAGAGCATTACCTTGTCTTGCTAGTTTCTTTCTCTCCTTTCCTCTTCTTTTTCCTCTTTTCTTTCTCCTTGTTCTCGGTTTCAATGAGGTTCACACACCAAGTGCTACACACCCATACCAATACACAATACCAATTTAGCATTCATTTTTTATCCTAACCCTAGAATTCAAAGTTTTAGGGTTTAGGAAGAATATTACCTCTCAATGGTTGAATGTAGTTCTTGACTAGCAAGGGGACAATGTTTCTAGCCCACCAAAGAAGCCAAATCGGCTGGAGCAACAATGGAAGGAAGCATTCAAAACCGAAAATTCTTAAAATGCTAATGAGAGCTAGAAACATGGATTTTCGAACTTCTTTTTACCTCAAGATGTTAAGGAGGTGAAGGTGCTTCTAATTGGTGGCTTCAAATCTCCAAATGGTGAAAACCCTCAAAATCGAAAATGGAGCTTTTGGATTTTTGAAAGGATGAAAACGTTCTCCTTTGCGAGGGGATTACAATGGTACTAATTTCGTAATTTTTGGAGCAAGTTTAGTGGGTTAACAAGAGGAGAGAAGGTGAGCTTGGTGGAGGTTTCCTCAAATCTCCATGCTTGTCGCAGGGAAGAAGAAGAGAGAATAGGAAGGAGGGAAAAAACGTGTGAGGAGGGTGAGGTAGGAGAGAGAGTCTAATTTTTTCCTTTACTTATTCTCTTGTCTTTTAGTTCATAGAGAAAAAAAGAGAGTGGGGGAGACTAATAAAATCGGCCCACATATGCACACACACTCACATTTCTATTTTTATTTGCAAAGTGGACACACTAACTTTGTATGTTCTTACCCCGCAAACTTACCGGTTGTTACAGTTTTCACTAACCGGTACCCGTTTTCCGGAATTTTCTCGTTTAATTAATTTTATTGGTTCTAAAGCTTCATTAATATTTATTAATGATTAGTTGGTTGACCAAAATTGTTACGAGTCTATTGACCCGCTTAAAGTCACGTTTTCCCGGTTCCTCGAAAAACGCGCTTTAAGGTTCGTTTATGCTTTTAACCCATTTTAAAGGTCCGTTTTCTTCGGGATTTGTTCCCTCATATTTATTTAGTGTAATTAAGCCTTTAAAAATATAATTAGCCTAATTAATCACTGTTTTTAATTACGGGGTATTTCACACGGCCTTAATAAAAGCTAGTAATTACCATTTGACCCAAATTAATTATATAAGCATAAACTTAACTAAATAAGCTTTAAACTTAAATAAAATGGCCTAATGGCATGGCCTTATTATAACTTTGCTTTGTAGCATAAATTACACATAAATTGCTCACAATATTACATAAACTCACCGCCTCACCATAGTTTTATTTTTTTCACATAATGTCATAATTGACCATTATGTTAATTAAATCACTTAAAGACTAGCTTAATTTTCTTAGCCATTTTTTCCATCTTAGGTTAATATAACCCATATATATGATTTCACTCATGGCACATATATATATGCTAGGAATAACATAAAATCATAAGTTTAAGGTGTTATACCTTGGTTTACTCTTGTATGAACTCGACAGCTTGAAGGAAAATTCACCACATCATTTAGACATGTTTAATACACCAAAACAAGATATGGTTATACTCCAAGCTTGAGCTTAACCATAAAGAACAATTAATGTAAGATTTAAGGCAAAATCACCTTAAAAATGCTTGGAAGGTTCCTAATGAATTCGGCCTAAATTAAACACACCACAAGGTGTGAAATTCATCATATAAGCATAGGAAACAACTAGACAACAACAAGCTGCTGTGGTAATAGGTTTTACCGTGGCAAAATGCCTTAAAGAAGAGTATTTCCTTTGGATTTCGGTCACCCTTGCTCCAAATGGTTAACCAACTGATTGAACATGTAAATATGAAGATTATGAGTGTATAAACTCACAAAAATCAGAAGAAAGTAACCGGATGCAAAGTGTAGAAGCTTAAGGTATGTTTTTACCTTAAAATGCAAATTTGGACAACCTTGGTCCCTAAACTTGATTCAACCGAGATTAGCTCTTGTTATAATCTTATAACAGTGAGAATAAGCCATAGGAAAAGATAAACCACGAAATCCAAGTGTTGGTAGTGAAGGAATGAAGAAAAGAGCTAAAATATGCCTTAAATCATTACCTTAGGAGCTTAATAGATTGAATTGTCTTCCTAACTCAATAACACAGCTTGAGAGGTGCTGGGAGCTCAAAGGGATCGGCTGGAATGGAGCAAGAGGCAAGGGAATGCAAGGTAAGGGCTTAAATGATTGAAAAGTAACCTTTTTCAATAGTAAAATGGTGATTCATCACTTAATGTAGATAGTTAGCACTTAATGCTGTGTGTGCTGTCCTCCCTCTTGATTGCCTGCCGACACCAAGCATATATGGATGGTCAATTTGTTGACCATTGACCAAACTTGGTCAATGTGCTTGAAAAATGCACTATTTGGGTACTATTCACAAATAAATGTCATTTTTGGATTTTTATTTTCAAACTTGGATTTAGACTTTAAAATATAGTCTACTATGTCAAATTAATAATTTAAATGACATACTCCAGTCTTTAAAATGACAAAAAGTCATTATCTTAGAGCTCATACACAAAAACGTGCGTTAAGGTGTTTTAGAGCACATTTTGTGTCACAGGGTGTTTCTGAGCTTAGTTTTCTTAGAGAATAGTTTTGTTGTGTTCCTTACTTCATTACAATACTTAGGAATCCACTTTGGATCCTATTTTAGGTCATACAATCTTCATGGTGTCTTAAAGCACATTTTGGCCTTACCGATCTTAAAGCATGTTTTGCCTTGTTGAGATCTTTTAGATTGTTCCCCAATAGTATTTAGATGTTTATTAACCATCTTAGATCATTAGTAGATCATTTAATTAAGTTTTTAAGGTTAGGGGTATTTCAGTTGTAGCTGATGCTCTGAGTCGACGAGCACACTCGCTTCATGCTATGGTTGCTAGTTCTAGCTTGGTTGACGAGGTGCGAGAGGCTCAGCAGAGTGATTCATATATGATGGAGATCAGGCAGAAGCTGATTGAGGGTTGATTCGAGAGCCAGAAATATGACTTCGAGTTACATGGTGATGATCTGATCAGATTGAAAGGCCGATTATGCATTCCTCGCAGCAGCACTGAGCTGAAGGAGCGCATTCTACGAGAGTCACACTGTTCTTCTGTTTCTATCCATCCGGGAGCTTTGAAAATGTATAAAGACATGAAGCGTTACTACTGGTGGACTGGGATGAAGAGTGACATTACTGAGTTTGTAGTAAGGTGCCTAAATTGCCAGAAGGTAAAGTTCGAGCACAGGCGACCTGGAGGCATGGTTCAATCAATGCCAGTTCCAGAGTGGAAGTTTCATGATATCTCCATGGATTTCATGGTTGAACTCCCACCTACCAGGGGAGGTCTGAACATGATATGGGTTGTAGTTGATCGCTGACCAAGGTAGCCCGATTCATACCGATGAAGGACACTTGGAAGGTAACGAAGCTTGCTGAAGTGTTCGATAAGGAGATCATGAGACACCACGGAACACCAAAGACCATAGTATCTGACAGAGACACTAGACTAGATTTCTTGTAAGGGTACGGGGCGTACCCCTTTAAGGGGGGTAGAGCCTTTTCGCTTTTGAGTTGTAAGCAAACAATCACATAGTGTTGATTGTTGTTTGTTGCTTACTTAGTGTTAAGTTTGAGTTTGTAAGCAAACAATCACATAGTGTTGATTGTTGTTGTTGCTTACTTAGTGTTAAGTATGTATCATACTTTATGACAGATCTTATGAGTCTGAACCTTAATAAATGAGGCAGACATTATGAGTCAGTAAGAGTATGTACTGTTTTGTGATCTATATGATTTTGTATGTGAAGTTACCTGTGTGTTCTAAGATATTAGATGCATAGGAACTTTGGGGACAAAGTTCTTTTTAAGGGGGGTAGATTGAAATACCCCAAACCTTAATATATTGAAGAACTATCCAATTATATTATACCAAGGCTATAACATGCCTTAGAAACACTAGAAAAGAGTTAAACAACAATGTACACAAAAAAACACACCTTAGCGTTTTAAACCGAAAATGCACCTTAGAGCACGAAAATGTGCTTTAAGGAAAAATGTGCCTTAAGCATTTGTACATGAAACTAAAAGGCTAATGAGCCTAAATACCAATAAGGAGTAAGGGAACAACAATAAATGGTCATAGGAACCATTACGTGTACACACAAATTAAGTATACAAGTCCACACAAAAAAACGGTACTAAACTGACGAAAGTCAAGGAGAAACCACTAAACGACTTGGTTAAATTGGAATGAGCAACATGCTATTTCACGAACAAAGTTTCTAAAGGTTGTAAATGTACTAAGAACACATTTAAACTAGCCAAAACAAATTGCAAAATCAATGTGAACCGGAAGCACATAAAATGTGTTTTAAGGCATTTTTGGCTATGTAACATACCAAACACATGGTATAAAGTCATTAGGAACGAGTTTAATTCATCTAATGTTACATAAATACAAGGTAAAACAAAAAATCAGATCAAAAGAGGGGAGGAGCTGCCGACATGGGTGTGAGTCACCAAGGCTAGTAATGCTTTAATTTTCTACTATTTCAACAACCAAGACTTCTTTGAATTGCCAAAGCATCTTGTCCCCTTAGTGAATCATTAATCAGACTCTCACCTGTCAAATGAGAGCTTCCAAGGTAGTAGCTCATCCTCTCATTGAAGAAACAACACCACAAAACTCCATGTTCTTAGATTTAAGCCTTAAAGAACACCTTGTCTTGTAGAACTCATAACTTTCTCGTCCTAGCTCCAAATCACAAGCTTGATAGCTCGTAGGAATCCTATTTTCAACAGCTTTGCAACCATAGCTCATGAGCCCCCAGATTCTCAGGAAAAACCACTAAGAAGTGCCTTTGATTCTCGAGGTAAAACATTGCCTTCTTGAAAACTTCTTATTCTTTGGTTTTTGTTACAGCCGATTGGCATGGGATACTAACCCATCTTATTCTTCATCTTATAGTATAATTTTGGGACAATTCCTTTAGCACATTGCTAGCAAAAATTCTAAGGAATTCAAGCTTAGATATTAAGCCAAAAGTTTAATATACAAGGTAAATCCTACAACTACCTATTTCAAGGTTCTAAATATTGATCTACATATGATCTAACCTATTGTATACCTTGTTTATAATTGCCGATTTTGTTAGGTGTTAGATTTAATTTTTGGCACCTAAAATGTTAATATTTTGTAAATCTAAAATTAGATTTATAACCCTTATGATATAAGCTTTAATATAAGCTACCATAATATATAATAAAAGTTCATATACTATGATTTAAGGGTGGCCAAAAATTAAGAGAGCTTATGTGAGTTAGGAAAATTATATAACTAAGTTAAATTAAAGGAATTAGTATATTTAAGAGTAAAAGGTAAAATTTAAGAAGTTTTAGCTATATTATAATTGCCAAAAATATATAGGAGTTATTATGAAATTTATGAAGTTTAGATGATGGGAAAATAATTGTAGAATTAAGTTTACAATTTATAAAGAGTTTATAAGTATTACTAGAATTTATAAGGTTTTTGGTATATTTAAAGTTAATAAAAGATAGTATATGTATACTACAACTTTAGATAATTAAATCTGGTGATTTAGAGATGTTTAAAATGATTTTGATGTTCAAAAATCTGTAGGAAAATTAGTTACGAAAATTAGAAATTAATTAGAGTTAAATTGGTTAATAAATTAGTTAGGATAAAAAAAATACCACAAGGGTAAAATGGTAATTCCCTGGTCAAACATGGTCAAACTTGGTCAATGATAGTTTGTAAAAGTTTAGAGGAGTTAGAATAAAATTTGTAGCAAAGGATTAGATATTAAAAGGATAAAGGAATAAAAAGTTAAGTTAAATTAACTTTAGGGGTAATATGGTAAATAATGGAAAGTTAGGGGGTTTGACCATAAAAGACTGGTCAAACTTGGGTATATTTTGGTAATTGACCAAAAGTATAAAAGAAATTGACTAAGTAAGACTTTGGAAGAAATTAGAAATAAAAATAACAAGTTAGAACTTATTATGAATAAAATTGAGATTAAGAGAAAACTATGGGTAAGTGATATAAATAACACATTTTATGTGTTTAAAAGGTTAAGGAAATTAAATAAAGAATTTAGAAACAAGTTGTAAAAGAAATAGAGTTAAGACGGGTTAAACGAGACCCGTATATAAATTAAGGTATACGAAGGGTATAACCGTAATTTAATAAGTTTAGGAGGAATCAATACTTAAGGTATTTCTAATGAAAGTACAAGTTATATTGAAAAAGAAATAAATACGTATATGCGGAGTATCATACGGACGTATACGAAAAATTTAGTGTACATGAATAGTACTCGTATACGTGAATAGTATACATATACATGAATAGTAAATACGTATATATGAATAGTAAATATGTATACATGAATAGTCAAATACGAGACGTATACATGAATAGTAAAATACGTATACGTGAATAGTAAAATACGTATACATGAATAGTAGAATACCTATACGTGAATAGTAAAATATGGTGAATAGTGAAAATACGAAAATTAAGTTATTTAACCACGCAGTCCTAATGAACTATAGGAGCGGAGTAAGGTGACCAGAATAGTCGAGACGTCATCTGGGAGTGGACGAACGTCGATAGGCTAAGGTATGGGATTCTTGTAGCTTGTTTGCTAACGAGGTCTACCTCGGTTTGTGTGCTATATGTTATTGTGATACGACCAAACAGGATTAAGCATAAAACCGATTTATTGTATTTGTTGTTGTGCCTACTTGCACACTAACACGACTTGATTCAGAGATTGTTCATTAACTATGTTTAGTAACAATTGTATAAGGTCACAAATACTCCAAGCTGTTAGTAGGTTAATACCAAGAGAGGTTTAACTAACCAGTTGTCAATGAGACTTCAACTAACTAGAACTTGTGAGGAGAGGAATCTGGGACTGACCTCGGTTTGTGTGCTATATGTTATTGTGATACGACCAAACAGGATTAAGCATAAAACCGATTATTGTATTGTTATTGTGCCTACTTGCACACTAACACGACTGATTCAGAGATTGTTCATTAACTATGTTTAGTAACAATAAGGTCGCAAATACTCCAAGTTGTTAGTAGGTTAATACCAAGAGAGGTTTAACTAACCAATGTCAATGAGACTTCAACTAACTAGAACTTGTGAGGAGAGGAATCCGGGACTGACTCCGGTCATGCATGTTTAGGATAGGAGGTCGGCATCTGTATCAGATCTGTCTTCCGCCTAGGGTCGACAAACTGACCCGACCTTCTCGAATGAACAGTTCGAGATGGGAGGCAAATCTCAGGAGGCGCAGGAGGGTCAAGCCCACACCCCTCATAACTTAAGATTAATGTTTATTAAACCAGTGGAGCTAATAACTCATTGGCTAGGGTTACTTTGGCCCGACAAAAATAAACATATCAGTTAGAGAACAACCAGTTCTTTTAGGAGAACGGTTGACACTTATAAGGTATGGTCAAACACGAGAACTAAACAATTCTCAGGCCTCAGGAGTTAGGAATCTAACTTACTCATTGATAGGCGTCCATTACGACGTTCGATTTATTTGAGCTGTGAATGTTTCACATAAATATGTTGTTGTTATTGTACTTCTTATTATTATTTGTATGAATAATCAACTGCATGTATACGACAAAGTAGTCGGTGTAGCCTTGATAGCTTGTGGGCTACACGTTTTCTGTACCAGCCATGTGCTGAGCCCCTTGGGCCTGTGATTTAAACTTTGCAGGTAGGTGCCAGACGAGGACCCAACCTGAGAGTAGGAGTGGGTAGAGCGCTAAGGGTTTAATTTGCATTACGAGTGTGCCTGTACACTCGCTTTATAAACTGTGGTAGTAAGTTGTAATAATAGGAGAGATACTTAAGACTCGGTATTGTATTTTGTTTTAAGACTTGTACGCACTTATGTTCAGTACACGCGGGTCCGTCAGACCGTAGCTCGAGACTAGAATAAGCCTAGTTAGTCATGTGGGTGACTAACGGCGGTAACACCAACTTTTAGTATTTTCTTCCGCTGTGTTGTAATATTGTTGCAGGTTTGTTATGTGATGGTTCAGGTTTAGCAGTTGGGGTGTTACACCTGCCTTCATCGCCCCAATGCCGGAATATAGAAGATCGATTATCGGGAGGGAAGAGAAAGAGGCGCCACCGCGGCAATATTGTGATGTTTCTGGGTACTGGTTTCGATTGAGAGGAGATAAAGCGGAAAGAGCGAGGTTTTTTACAGAGGGAGAGCAAGGTTTACAGAGTGAGAGCGAGGTTTACAGAGAGTGGGTGGGTAGGGGAACAGTAGCGATTAGACTAATGAGAAGACTGGGCGGGAGGGCGAAAACTATTTATAATTTAGGTAACATAAAGAACGCTTCACTTAAGAAGCGTTTTTATGCTACTTACGATCAACATAAAGAACGCTTCTTAGCTAAAGCGTTCTTTATGTTATCGCGCCCAAAGACATAAAAAACGCTTCTTTGAGAAGCGTTTTTTATACGTATCTCTTAAAGAACGCTTTGTAAGCAAGCGTTGTTTTTGTCTTTGGGCGTGATAACATAAACAACGCTTTCTAAGCAAAGCGTTTATTAAGATGTCCCGCCTATTATAAAAAAAACGGTTTACAATATAACCGTTTTTAAAGGGGCGTTGTTTATTCTTTTTTTCCAGCAGTGCCACCTCTTCCGGAGGAAGATCCACGCCCCTTGTTGTTAGTTACTCCTCTATTAAACTTACCTCTCCCTTTACCATTCGTATAATTCACCTCAGTAGCATTTAAGCAAACAGATTTTATGCGCTTAGTGTTCCTCTATTGAAGAATATCTTCATAAGTAAAAAGATAGTTGTAAATCTATTGGGGAGAGCAAATTTGTGTCCTAGTAATGATGTTAGTAACCACAGATTCATAATCACTAGGAAGTCCACGTAGAAATGATTGAAACTCCCTATTGGTTACTTTATGTCCGGTGATGGCAAGGGAAGAAGCAAGACATTTGGCTCTATTGAAGTAGGTAGTAATTGATTCATCAGATTTCTTGGATAGACTTGCCATCTGCAAGTGTAGCTGTTTGAGATGAGCAGTTGTTTGAGCTGAAAAGGACTCATGAAGTTCCTTCCATACTTCAACAGCTGTCTCCAACTCGATAACTTGGCCATAATAGTCGGGGATAGAGAAACGAGCAGGATCGACATTAGGATCTGATCTTGTTGAATCCATTTTACATAATCAGGATTAGGCAGATTGTTGAAAGTAGGCAATGGACATGGATGAGATCCATCAAGGAATTTGTACAAATTGTTTCCTCTTAGAAATGGCATTAATATTCCCTTCCAGATCCTGAAGTTGTCTTGTTGAAGCTTGACTAAATTGGCTTCCGCTGCTATAATGGACTGAGTGCTCTGTGTTTGTGTCTGTGCAGGTGTGTGTGGTGGTGTTTTTGAAATATTTAGAGGATCAAAAATGGACTCTGCTTCAGACATGGCTAAAGATGGAGAAAGAAGATCTAGATCCAAGAAAAGAAGGAATTTGCCTCAAATAGCCAAGAGACGCTCTGATACCATATTATAAAGTGAAGAGAATGTATTATGTATTGTACTGATTGTATAGAATGAGAGTTACATAATGTAATTTATAGAAATAACTAGAACATTAGTGGCTAAGGCCTAAATAGGTGTGGACTAAATGTACTTGGGCCTATAACATTTGGGCCATGTATAATGGACTATCTATTAGAGATTATGAAATGAGCTACGAGTATCATTTATCAATACTTCACCTATGCTTAAACACTCATATACAGTGAATGGACAAAACTAGCTCCTCACGTCAAAAATCGCTTTGGATCCTCAAAAGATAATTCTAGTATGTCCACACACAAGATCAACTTTAGAATCCTTACGAAACTTAATGGACATGTCAACTAAATTCAAAGCGTGGTAATTATTTCAAAAGAAGATATCTTGATTCACAATATTACTGATGATGCTTAATCCTCCTTAAATTATATATGATTATAAGTCATAAAATGTACTTTGATTTTGACACTAAGTCAAAGTAGCCCATTAATTGACAAAAGATAGCCAATGGAATTTCTCGTGCGAATGGCCTCTTACAACTACACATAATATCATACATTATGCTTCAACAGAGAAATAACAACAATGACCCATGCCTAGCCCCCCCCCCCCCCCCCGCGTGGCTTGGTAGGTAGTGGAGTGATACCTTAGAACCAAAGGTTCTGGGTTCAAAACTTACCCACTACCGTATTGTGAGAAAGGTTCATTTAAAGCCTTAGTATCACTCTCATGCTGAACTTTCAGCCACTTATAAAAAAAGCAACAATGACCTATAATGAAGTCAATCAATAAATAACCTTACCACCAAGGGTTAAATATAAGGAGTAAGAAACCTTATACAATCAAGGTTAGCAAAAATATAAATTTTTTTCATCTTGAGGATAGTATTCATGTTGAAGAGTGTCGTCTTTACCACTAGTGTCTATCATTTTTGGCAAGTTAGCAATAACAAATTTGTTTGTAATGTGGTTTTCCGTCTGCGTGCTTACGTTAGTGGCATTAAAAAATATATGGTCAAGGTGATGTGGTTTATGTTGAATTAGATCACCAAAAAGCTCTCAAACGAAGGTAGTGTTTGGATTTTGGAAAGGGATGGTTTCATTCATCAAGCTACAAGCTTATTTACAGGGAAGCAAATACAACGTAAACTACAATAGTCAAATATAAGGACTAACTACTACACATTTAATTACTACATAAGCTAGAATAGTGATGTACGGTGCCTCCCTTTATGCCTAGATCTTCTGGAATGGCTGCTGATGTTGTTTTTTTTTTTCAACACTCCCTCTCAACACCAGCTTCATCTCTTTTTATTATTCTTAGCTGGTTATAGAAATTTTCAAGCATGTTTCCACCCAAGCCTTTAGTGAATGGATCTTCAGTTTGGTTCTCAGTTTTGACGTACTTCTACTGAATCTCTTCCTACAAGACCTTTTCCCTGATGAAATGATAGTGTATCTCCATGCTATTGGTTCTATCATGGAAGACTGGATTATTCGCCAACCGTATTGTTGACAAATTATCACAATAAAGCACGATGTTGTACTTGGTTGGTTGATGCAAAACCTTTAATAACTGCATTAACCTGGCACTTTCTTAAGTTGACATAGCTGCTACTCGGTACTCAGCTTCAGTAGTCGACAAGGACATTGTCAGTGGTCTCTTGCTACACTAAGATGCTGCTCCAGATCCAGGCATAAAAACATAGCCAGCGGTCAAACGTCGTGTGTCTAGATCACCTGTATGGTTAGCATCACAGTAGCCAACTAGCTCACAATCTTCACCACTCTTATAGAATATACCAAGTTTAATGTACTCTTCATGTACTTAGTACTCGTTGGTCTGCTTCCAAATGAGGTTTCTTAGGATTCTGCATATAGCGACTTAACACACCGACTGCAAATGAGATATTAGGTCGTGTTAAGTTTAAATAGATGAGACCACCCACCGGAAGTCGGTACATCATAACATCCTCCAAATCTTTCCCTTCATGAGCATATATTCTAGCATTTAGCTCAATCGGTGTTGGGATCGGCTTGCAATTAAGCATTCTTAAATTATTCAACAAATCTTTGGAATACTTCAATTGATGAAAATAGATTCCTCTTTTGGTGCGATCAATCTATAGACCAAGAAAGTGCTTTTGTTGTCTTTCATATGAAACCGAACTGATAGAGTTTCTCGAGTCTGGAAAACTTTTTTTTCATTGTCACCACTGATGATCAAATCACATCCACATACACATTCACCTCTTTCCCTTCACTTTGCTTTGAAAAACAGGCTAGAATCTGCAGACATTATCGAATATCCATTCTGAGTTAAAAATTCAGTAATCTTACCATACCACGCCCTTGGTGCTTATTTTAGACTATAAAGTGCCTTCCTAAGTTTGCACACATATTCAGGATGATCTTGACTCTGAAATCCTAATGGTTGGTTCATATAGATTGCTCGATCTAACTCTCCATGCAATAAAGCATTCTTCACATCCATTTGACATAGGTTCTAATTTTTACTAGGTGCTAGTGCTAGTAGAACTCTCACAATTGTAAGCTTTGTAACTAGACTAAATGTCTCATCATAGTCCAACCCATACTGCTGAGAAAATCCATGAGCTACCAAACAAGCCTTGTACCTTTTGTTTGACCCCATCTGTGTTACGTTTTAGCTTGTACACCCACTTACGAGAGATTGGCTTCACCTCCCTTGGCTTGGGTACTAGCTCTCATATCTGATTGCACTTTAGTGCAACCACTTCCTCTTCCATTGCTTTGATCCACTATGGATTTTTGGATGGTTCCTCGAACGTCTTAGGTTCTTTCACATCTACTTCTTCAGCAATGGCCGCATTTGCATACTTAGAATTTGGCGTCTTGATCCTAAACAATTTTCTGGGTGATGTGACTCTTTTATAATCACCATCTTCATTTGGTTGGTGGTGAATATCAGTTCACCAGGGTTTGATCTAAGCCTTCTTTAGTACCACCATCTTCAAGTTCATTAGTAAATGGTGGATCTTGAAAACTCATCCTTAGATAACACTAAACTATTCGAGGACCACCATGAAGAAGACTCATCAAAGATGTGTAGCACTTCCTAGTTGATGAATCACAACACCTCCATCTTTTCTTCTCACTATTGTATCCGAACACTAAAAAAACCAACAACGAGCTTTATCTTCCATAACTTTTCAAATGGTGATAAAACGTCTAACCTTTGCTAAGGAAGCTTATTGATCACAAAGGCTACAGTATTCATCGCCTCTGCCCAAAATCTTCTCAGAACATTCCATAAACATTCTGGGGCGAGTAATTTTTTAATATTATTTATTAATATTTTTCAAATTTATTTTTAATTTTCAAAATTAGTAAAAAATTTCAATATTCATAACTATATTTAAAAATGATATTAGATATTAAATTTGACACAAAAATTCAATTAAAATTA
Source organism: Limonium bicolor (assembly GCA_023374045.1). Classification (NCBI taxonomy): domain Eukaryota; kingdom Viridiplantae; phylum Streptophyta; class Magnoliopsida; order Caryophyllales; family Plumbaginaceae; genus Limonium; species Limonium bicolor. The sequence continues at coordinate 203,074,610 of CM041778.1, forward strand.
AAATATATATTAATATATAAGATATTTATCTTACCTGTTTTATTTCAAACGTTTAAAAAAATTAGTATACTAAATTATATGTTAATTCTCGTAATATAGAACATTAGTTCTAAACTAGTATTTATTTTCTAAAAACTTCTTCTAAAAATTATTTTGAGTAATTCTAATATTATTTTAATTTGTAAAATTTGTAATAAAAAACTAAAAAACACTTGTATTATGGATGAAATGGTACATGATTACTAACACTGACATAATAATCAGTTTTACTTTTAACTATATTGCTAAAATAAATTATTAAGAGTATTCTTATCTAATATAGACTAAATTTTTTTTACAATATAATTCTAAAAGAAATATTACATATTAATAGAAATAAAAGTGATAATAAATATAATTTAATGATATCATGGTGATATTTTACAAAATTTTATGGGGGCGGATAAATGTCGATTAACATAAATAAACTATATAACAAAAAAAAACTAAAACTAACATATGTAAATACCCGAGGAAGTTGGGGGGGCACACCCACCCACCCCCCTTGTCTCCGCCTCTACATGGATCATACTTCGACATATCTCCGTCAGGTGCCTATTCTTTCTTTATTCTACACCACTTTGTTGTGAAGTGTTTAGACAGGTAAACCGGTGCCATATTTTGCAGTCCTTCAAGAAGCTTAAGTACTCCTCCGAGGTGTTCTCCTCCACTGTTTGTGCGTAAACAACAAATTCGTTTACCAACCTCTAATTCCACTGTCTTCTTGAACTCTTTGAACTTTTGAAAGAATTGAGACTTTTCTTTCATGATGTAGATCCACACATACCTCAAGAAATCATCAATGAAGGTCGTCATATACTTTATCCCACCGATGGAAGTTTGCTTAACCGGACCTAACACATCAAAGTAAACCAACTCGAGTGGTCCATTTGCTTTGAAACTGGATTCTTTGTAAGGTAGATTGAGTGTTTTTCCATACTAACAACATGTACATACAATATTGGTCTTTACCTCAAGCCGGGGAAGCCCCTTCAACATCAGCCTCTTCATCATCACATCTAACCTAGAGTAACTAACATGGCCTAACCGCGTGTGCCACAAGTCTACTATCTCATCCTTCTTGTCTTATCTATGTATACCACCTCTGTTGACATCACATAGATTGACTCTTGTGAGCCCTATGCCTTTTGAACCTTATCCTATGTTGATCGCGTTGATTAGGATCTGTTTAGGTTCTAGGTCCACATATAACCTAAGCTTAATAACCATGTTATAAAACTATAATTATTAAAACTAGGGTTAGCCCACTAGAACCTCTTATGAGTCACCACCTCATTTTAACCTACGCTATAACATGAAACATTAGAGTTCGGGTTTTTGGGGCTTGGTATATAACTTTTCTGGGTTCAAATTACTTTCACTACCCTTCTAAGTTATGTTTCCTCTACTTATGTCATTAACGTCGTATTATAAGGTTAATTTACCTAAAGTGTGCAAGCTTTTGTATTTTTGTGTTTTTTACATTTTTAGCTGAATTTAAAAGTGAAAATTAAACTAACCTAAATTAGGTTTTGGGGGCCGAATCAGGTCAAATTTGCTGTCGCCCGTGCCCACAGACCCTAATTTATCCAATTATACGACAAGTTTGAAAATTTTAAAGGTGTCGGACTCTAACTGTGTTTAAAGATAAATGCATTACCTGATTTTTGGTACCATTCATGGGTGCTCTGGGACCTCGAACAAGACATTCGTGGGCCCGGACACGCCATCCAAAGTCCTAGACCACTATCGAACGGTGGTTTTGAGAAGCTTCCTAATGGTGTTTTTGGCTCAAATTTTATGCGTAGGTAGTCTGAAAGATTCTAAGCACGTTGGTGGTTAAAAGTTTTTAATTTGGATTAAAAATAACACAAAACTTGGTAAACAAGTAGACACGCAAAAAATAACTAAAACTCAAAAATACAAAGATAAAATTTGAGTTATTTTGTTGGATATTTTTGTAGGGGAATGTGTGGAGTTCATAGGTTTAGGATTTGGTCATCTCTAACCGGTTTTAAAGGCTCCAAGTGATCGTCCTTGCTTGACGGGATTCTTTGATCGGTTTGTCGATTGTCCTCCAGTTGGGCAAGCTTCTTACTCCTTCTTCCTTGTGATATTTACCACGATTTGGTTCTGGTGTGCTCGTTTTTTTATGTTTGGAAGTCTAATAGGAGAAGGAATATTGAGTTTTTAGTGATTTCGAGACAATTTGGCAAAGTTTGGGTTTAGTAAGGTTGGAAAACGTGGGAGGCAAATTAAAAAGGGTAGTTTCTAACCTTGGGAAGGTTTCTAGATGATGTTAAGGCCGTTTAGGGAGGGTCTTTTCATAGAAAAAGCATAGCCAATTGATAAATTTTTTTTTATCAAAAATCTTTTTATGCGTTAAGTGAATGTGATTTAAAAAAAAAGGTTACAGGTAGAGAAAATTTTTGAAAAAATTAACCATAGGTAAAGGAAGATTTTATGAATTTTTAGAGTTAGAATCATGTTATTTTGGTAAATAACCATTATATTAAAATGTAACAATCTGGCACCTATCATAATTCATAACTTATTATTATAAATTCAAAACTATAAAATTTCAACAGGGTTATTCTCTAAAAATCATCTTCTATCATGTGTTAAAATTTCATGACATTTTGACTTGATTTGGGTATTTTCCAAAGGAGAGAGAAATTTCAAGAACGTTTGAATTTCTCTTTGAAATTTTGGGTTAAGGTTCCAAATAAAAATTTTCAGGTTTATGACCGTGTGTAGTCATTTTAATCATGTGACCATTTTATTTTAATTTTTTCCAACATTGTCTTTCTATTTTAAGGCTATTTCATGTATTAATTATTAAGAAAATTAGCTTATAAAATGAACTAAAAGTTATATTTCCAAAACTAAAATTATTTGAAAATTATGAAATGCCTTTCATAATGACTATGGTGTTTGAAAGTGTTGTGATGATTAACAAATCATATGAAAATAGAAAGTCCTGAGAGTGTCCTTGGAAAATCCTGCCATGGTGATTTTTTACCATTTTACCCTTGCCTTCGCATTTGTGCACTAGGGCCCTTCCCGAGGGTCAAAATTTTGGATATAACAACTCCACGTTTTGCCCCTTCATGATGGGATTTTCAATGATCTCAAGGTCACGATATACCTTCACATCATCTAGTCCGAACAAGACAAAGTGACCTGCTGATGTTAACTATGAAACTGAGAGTAGATTTTTCTTCATACGAGGAACATGGGATGTTTTTTCAAATATCATCTTAGCATCACCGGATTAAGGAGACACTACAGTATTACCGACGTGAGGTATCGGCAATGTTAAGTTGTTGGTTGTCACCACAACTCGACTTCCCTTGTAGTTTGTGAAGCTCTCTAACTATGTTACCTGTCATATGATTCAAGCAACCCGAGTCAACAATCCAATCATTGTCATAGTCGATTTGATTTGGTATTGTTGCTGAGAAAATAAGTTTTGCTTCATCTACTATAAAGTGGGCCTCCACATCCCATTTGCCTTCACTTTTTGAAGTAGTAGTGTTACTCTTCACACCCTTCTTCTCGGCCCAACAATCTTTCACTACGTGACCGGCCTTGTCATAATTATAAAACCTCCTTTCAAACTTGTGGTTATTGTCACGCTTCTTCCAACGACCACTCCTGTGCCTTGATAACTCTTCCCATTGTCACCATTCCTCTTGGATCCACCATCATCATGCTGCTTAGAACTCCACTTTCCATTCTTGATGCAGAGTGCCTCTTCTTCTTTCTTCACCGAGGCTCCTCCCATTTGCTCGGCCAAAGCTTCTTGGCCACCTAGCAAATTCTCGAATTCCACAAGTGATGGTTGATTTTGACATCATTGTATAGCAGCAATAAAGCTCTCGAATTCTGGTTTCATTCCATGGATGATGATTCGTCTCATCCTGATATCACCAATTCGAGTTTCTGGATCCAAATCTAAGATTTCACGGCACAACGACTTTATGTTATGAAAGTATTGTGCAACTGTCATGTTGTGTTGTGCAATTGAAAAGAGCTCACTCTCCAAGAGTTTCAACTTTGTGTCATTCTTTTTCGAGAATGACTCCACAAGTGTATCCCAAGCATCTTTAAGAGTCTTCATGTCTTGAAAATGCTTGAGAATTTCTTCTTCGACAAGCGTCTTAAGGTTGAACATGGCTTTGCCTGCTTTAATCTTCCACTTCCACATAGCATCTTCTCCTACTGGCGGTTTTACTTTGGTGTCATTAACTCCTTTCCATAAATCTAGTCCTTGCATATATGACATTATGCAAGTAGGTCAATAATTATAATCATTAATGTTGAGCTTTTTAACTCAACTGACAACTTTAAACTCAGTCATAACTCAATCTTTGTAAAATTTCCCGCATTTTTTTATTTTCTCTTATTTTTTTCACCCTCACTTTTTTCTCTTCCTTTATTTTTCAATTCATGTGACTCGTCACTCCATGCACGTGATTCACTTTTTCCCATAATGATTTGGATTTTTCTTTTCACCTAATTCTACCGATTTTCCTTCCTGTTGTCTCTCATCTTGAATACTTCCCCTCTCTCTGTTTTTTTTTCTATTTTCTTTTCCTCTCTCTCTTCCCTCAGTACGCCGACTCCAACTCTCCATTTTTTCATACTAAATCGACACGGGTGGATGTTGGGGGAGGCATAAAAATCACATCTATTGTTACTGGAGCTCAAGGAAGATGGAGGCTGAGTTTTGGGTGACTGATTAACTCAACTAAGACAAAGAATACTCAAGACTGATTTTGAAGTTTCAAGCTAACCACTTGGAGGAATCGGAAGCCTGTAGATAGTGGCTTTGATGCCAGATTGTTGAATTAGATAACCAAAATCTCTCGAAGGTAGTGTTTGAATTTTGGGAAGGAATGATTTCATTCATCGAACTACAAGCTTATTAATAAGTAAATACAATGTAAACTACTGTACTCAACAATTGTGAACTTGAATAGTAGAGGATGGTGCCTCCCTCTATGCCTAGATCTTCTAGAATTGTTACTGGTGTTGTTGATCTTCAACAGTTTACACTTCTAATTAGTAGAAGAAGCAAACAACTCCATGAATTTTTTTTTGAAACATACCTTACCATATACTGATATAATAACAATGAGAACCGGTTATTACAAACTATATTCAAGGATTGAACTGAAAAACATTAAGCACTGCCAAGCCCTAGCAGCCTCTACCAAATTCAAGCATGTCTTAGTAGACATCAGCTTGAGTAGAAAGGGCAACATGCATTCTAACCAACAAAAACAATCAGACAACCACCACCTTCACATCCAGGAAGATTATAATGCTAAAAATAGAGGACAACCAGCGACTACTAAACAACCAACCAGAACCCAAAACTAGTAGAGTCTCAAAACAAAAACTGCAAAAGCGTCATGAGGGCGGCAACCATGAGAACTCCAATCCTAGCAAACAAGTTCACCCAAACATAGTTAAACTAAGACAACAATCTAGACAAACCATAATTACATAGGATTGGATTATAAAAAGTTTTAGTAGATCATAAGATGACTAGAAGGCCAATTAAACACTAAATGAGGGTGGACTTTTCTTAACGATGCATGGCCCCAACCATCCTCGTAACCTTCTTCCCTTGCCCCTGGGAGAGTTGATCAGGGGCAGAGCAGAGGTGGATGCCATCTTCTTGTCTTTGCGGGGTACACCGTAGATCCTAGATTTCTTCCCCAGAGGCATTTACGAGCAAGAGGTTGAAAGGCCTTCTCCCGGCAGTGAGGGACAGTCCAAGTGCATAACTTTGAGGCGATATGCGATCAACTTGCTCGTGTGGGATTCTGGAGGTCCCCATGCCAAGCTCATCCTGAATCCAAACTAAGCTCTATGGATACTACAGGCTCATCCCGTGTGTTTGCCCTCTTTCGGATAAGAATAGACCTGTATCGATGATAAAACACCTCCGTAGAAATCCACTTACCGAATGGAAAGTCCTCCTCCTTATCGCATGCCAGGGAGCAAGAACAATGTCTTATTTGGTGAAGAAAGGACCCACATATGTTGCATATTAAAGGCATGTTAGCATATGATAGTGAAAAGACCATTAACTCGTCACCGAGAGAGTAGGGCATACAGCGGAGGACTGGAAGCGACAGATTCAAGAGTACTTTGATTGTAACGAAGTAGAAGTCTGGCATTGCTGGGTCATCCATCATACCTGTGAATCTTCCCAGCCTAGATGCCACATGCTCCGTAAAAGTTCAATTACATAAATGTCTTAGGAGATCATATATTCGAACCTAGCATGGTATCCATTTGAACTGTTGATCGACTAATGCCACGCCCGGTTCCAATCTTTGAATGGCCAGGAGGCAACCATCGATAAGCCAAGGTCCTCTAATGAGGACCGCATGCATAGTGTGGATGCAATCAAATTCAACAATGAAATAGGAGGGGGCTACCTTGCAGAGACGAAATCCTCCAAAGACACTCTAGAGGGCAAAGATAACGTTTCAAAAGACAGGAGGGCTCATGTCCTCATAAGTGAAGAGCCTACCCATTGCACATCTCTTAACAGCCCTGAAGGATGCAATTGTGTTATGGGCAACCATTACTAGTTCAGGAAGTGAGTATGGGGCAGGGTAACAAATGGAAGTCGTTGAGGGTTGAGAAAGAGATCGAAAATGAAGAGCATACAACAGGGATAGGAACGGGTGGAGGAGGAATGGAATATATGGAGTTGTCATTTTGCATGCGCCAAACACTTGTAAGCCTAAAATGATGACTGCACAAAACCATCATGGAAGGCGGGAAATCACGAGGGAGGGTGGCGATAGAGGATGTTTTTGGAGCGAGAGTTGGTACAAGCAATACATCCTCCTCATCATTATCTTGCATTACTGATGATCTCAGGGATCACAACACGGGTATGGACGACAAGAAGGAAAACGGGCATTACTCCCACTGATGGGAGAGGAAAGCTTACGGGCAATTTATCTAGAGTTATAAATCTTGGAATAAGTTAGTATCACTTATTAATACATGTTGCTATTGTTTTGCTTCCCTAGGCGCTTCTCTTGTATTCGAAGATTCCTATTTTTGGTTAGTACAAGTTTCTTACATGAAGATCAAAAAGTTTAATCATTAAATCAAAGAAGACTATTAAATGTTCTTAAAAAATGCGTACTATAACTTAGTCAAAGATAACAATGAATCTACTTAGGTAGCATTCGGCATGGCATATATGTCAGCATATATGTTGTGACATATGTTAATTTGGTCTCATTTTTTTATTTTATTGTTCTTTGAAAAGTCTACATGCACAGTTTTATCAATTTATTGTCAACATTATTACTCAACAATATAGGTTTGATATTAATACGCAACAGAATTAAATCCTAAATCCAAAGTATTATCCACACTCGCAACTAAACGAGTGCTAAGCCCTAAACAATTAACTGAATTACCAAACTATTATTATTATTAATAAACAGATTCCAACAATGCTATAATAGTCTTTTAATTAACAAGAAACTCGCAAAGTCTAAGATGAAACTGTTTGTAAATACTTAATCTAGTGGAGTTGTTGTCCCATCCCATATACTTCAGGAGTACCTGTGTCAGAAATCCACACAATCACATAAAGAGCCACGATAAAGTCTAGAGATTGAGTAAGTTACCACTTCACTCCGTAAAGACATTTTCTCTTTTGAAAACAACTTTAACAATATAACCACACAACAACATGCAAATCATTTCAACAATATTATCACACAACAGCAGAATAATCATTATATAATACTTCATGTTTGGTTCTTAAAAGCCAAAAATATATTAGCTAATTTATTTTAATTATCTTCCTTGTCCCAACACGCAACCAGGACAAAACAAACTTTCTCACTTTTGGGTACAACACGCAGCTGTAATCCGGACCCCAACACGCAGCTGATAATCCAACTTTCTCACTTTTGGGTACAACACGCAGCTGTAACTCGGACCCCAACACGCAGTCGGGGATCTAACTCGCCACTAAATCCTTAAGTGTGCTCACCCCCCCTAACGCGGCCCGCATTTATCATCTCATTCATGTGCTTAATACGGCCCACATGCACCATGGTTATTCTCTTTAAAATTCTTTTAATAATTATCATGATTCACCATTTAATCAATCAAAACCCACTTATACAACCATAGAATAAACTGTTTGATAAATCGTCATGATTACATAATTTCTTTTTATATATTATCGCATAAATAATTTCATAACAATTTTCCATTAACCTCTATTAGAAATAATATTCAAATCACCGATATCTATCACAGAATAATTCATTCACATAATAAAAAATAATTATCATAACACACAATAGTTCAATCTCAAACACAATCACACATACAAAAATTCATATCCGTTGTAAAAAATTATTTTTATAGAGCTAATAAAAGTTAGTGAATGCAGTAACTTACCTGGTATTTGGCTACGTTTCACTTCAACCAAGCACTCAATCAACTTTACTGCTCATCGTTTACAAATTCAGAGCCTAACGATATCAATAACAGGTATTTGTCAAATACCCGGAGACTTTAATTTAATTATAAATAAATTACTATAAATCATAATATATATAAACATTTAAAGTAATATATTATAATAGCATTACAAATTAAACATTGATTAAAACAAGTATTTAAATTAATAGTCTGTTAAATAAGGAAAGAAGAAAGAAAATGAATGAAAAATGATAATAAGACTGAATTTACTGATGAGAGTGTCGTACTAGGTTTGCTTTCCTTTTTGTCCGGTGGGGTGTTTGTGTATTTTTTTTCAAGTAAGAGCGTAGTAGGAATTTGTTTTCTTCCTTTTGGGTACGAACAGAGCTAGGAGAGAGACGAGCATCAGTCAAAACGGGATATAGATGAGTGTTTGAGTAGAGTAGGCAACATGCTATATTTTTGTCAGCAAACAAGAGAGGACGAGAGAGGAAAGATTTAGAAATATAGAGAGAATATTACCTATATTTTTCCATTTTAAGGTCTGGTTGAAGAGAAGAAGGCAACAGAGATGATTAAAGAGTTTTCTTTCTGTACTTTGTGTGTGATTGTCAGGTTGAGTGATATAGCAGATGAGGTGATATAAAGAAGGCTGGAAAGTAACCGAAGAGTGGGGAATATAAATTGTTTAATCATTACAGAAAATAGTTGTTCAATCAATAAGAAAATTAAACTCCTTAATGAATAGAAAAATAAGATGTTAGGAAATGTAGAAAGGTAAAGGTGATTTAATAAATAAGGTTGGAAATATGGAAAGTTTAAATTGATTAACTAAATAAAATCAGAAAATACCAAAAGTTGTAACCGACATATAGTAAAACTAACTTATTTGGTGTATGTAATAAAATTAATAGTTCATTTAAACTGTAACATTATTACAATAACTCCATTATAAACAAATAAATATGCTAAAATAATAAGAAATACACGAGGATCATTGTTATGACATTAAAAACCACAACCGACTTCTTTTTAAAACATGTTATTTTATTAAAATAATTTATTAAATACTATATATAATATGCTCATATATAGTATAATGTAGTCATAAACTATATAATATACTTGAAATCTATATAATATATTTGTAAACTTTATAATATATGTATTCTAAAATTTAGGGGTATTTCACAGTACATGCCGCTCTTTTCCTTTCCACACCTTCACTTCCGCTTCTCTTCTCCTCTTCGCAATTACTGTGACTATTGATTAAAAAACTACTTATCTTATGACATTTTTTACAAGTTACTTTATTTGTTACAAATTACATAATGCTTCATATAACTTATAAGAAATAGTACTACTTCTTATTAGAAGTTAGCCGAATTCAAAAGAAACCACATTAATAATACTAATTCACAATATACATTATTTATAATACCACACAGATTAATAAAAACAATAAATATGCACACTTGTTGATATATGAATCAAAATATTAAAATATTATACAAAATATGAATGTATATAAATTAATTAACATACAAAGTTACAAAAATATAATATATTATTAAAAGTTTTAAATTCACTAAATAAATTCACATAACATTATGTGAAAATTTGAAACTCTTGATCTCTTTTCATTACACTTTTATATTTGTAAGAATTACACAATTATAAAATAGTAATATATTTTTAGAAGTTGTAATTTTTACTTAAATAATAAAAATTGAAATTTTATTGGTTATATAAATATTTTTATTTTCTTTGGCTTCTTGTATAGGTTTATTTACTGTAAATTAAATACTCATAGTAATATATTGTGTGTGATTTTTTCCTTCTATTTTTTTCACAAAATAGTTTTAAACTGTAATATAATATTTATTATTGTAGTACAGAAATCGGTAAACACAATACACATAACTAACTTAACTAACTTATGTAGTAAATATGTCGCAATGCCAAACGACAATTTTCAAAACAGCTGCAAATGAGAACACAAAACTGCTAGCAATGCTGCAAATATGGCAGCACAAAATAACTACCCAAATATGCTGCAAATATGTTGTTTAAACAGTCATGCCGAACAGAGCCTTAACAACTTTACAATGAGCTTTTCTTGATCATAACAAGTAATTGCTTACAACACTCGCAATATGAGTTATGTTGGGGATTAGAATAAACTTTTAATGTAATTTAGGTTCTCACAACAAAACATGACATTATCATATTCGACAATGTAAACAACAATTTTAATAACACCCACCAATAACAATAATAAAAACAAAACTGTTAGTGTATGATTTTGATCAACAAATTAGTCGGAAATTGAGACCGAGACAACAACCCAAATATTGAGTCGTGAACCGACGTCAGTAGCCTAACAAGGTTCCTAAAAATCAGGCAGCACAAATACAAGATATATTCTATCTCTTTTAGATAGAAAAGACATTACAAATCTTTCTATTAGTTGCTATCAGATTTTATCTAAGTAATTTAGTTATGAGATAAATAGTCTTAATCTATTTAATTTAGTTATGAGATAAATAGTCAAGTGTGACTATAAATATAGAGGACCATTAGGGTTTGAAAGTGGAGGGATTACAAGAGGCGATAAGTGAGAGATTCAGTGCAGCAATCTGATTATTCCTGTAATAAAAGAGCGAAAGAATTAGATCCAGATTCACCAGTGTGCTTCAAAGGGGTTTGAAAGTAAGATCTTTGATCTTCGCGTGTGGTGGGTGTATCATCAATAGATATGTGATTGGGTAACAAATATTTCAAGTAAAGCTCCCTCCTTTGATTCTCGAGTTACTTTTTTCTCTGTTCCTCATTTTATTCATCGCGAGTCTCAGACTCAGATCAAATTGTTCTTATTGAGTCTTTGTAGGGAAAAACAATGTAATTTTTTAAAAAAAAACTAAAAACAACACTAACACCAAAGAAGTGTCTATTGGGCTTGAACAAATTTTCTCGTATTAGTAAGGTTGCTAGTAGAGACAATAGTAGAGTAAAATCTAATAAATAAGGGATGGGCTAGTCTCATAGCATGTAGAAAATGTAGGACTAGAAAGCTATGGGTACCTTTGTAATTTGTCTTTGCAGGTTTTGCTGTTAGCCGCGCTCTCTACGGTTTTATAGGTCTTGTGCCTCCAATTATAAAAAAAAAACTAACACCATCACCACCACCACAAATGAGAGTAATGTCAATAAAAACATAAACAACACTAATTATATTAACAATGACAACACCAAACACCACAACCAACAATAATGTCAACAACAACATCAATTAGAGCAATATTAGAAACAACTTCGTTAAAAAAAACGCAACCTGGACAATAACAGTGCAACATTAACAACATCATTATCATCATTAATAATGACAACATTAACAACAGGGCCGGCTTTAAAGCCGTGCAATCTGGGCAACTGAATAGGGCCCCTATATTTTGGGCCCAATTTTTATATATGTCTTTGAGATTTTGTCATAAGAAAATTATATATTGTCAAATGTATTTTGAATGGAGTATATCAAAACTTTATGTTTTAAATACATTCAAACATTATAAATGACCATTATTATGAATACGTAATTTATTTTTCTATATTTACTTAATTTAATTGATTAAGAGATCTCATTTAATATTTTAGAACAGGACCCCAAAAATCATTAAAACGGCCCTAATTAACAATAACATTATCATCAATAACAGGAATTATAACTACATATAAAACATCAGCCACAACAATAACACCAATAATTATCGTAAGATCGATCACATAATTTATAAGCCTCGAGATTATGTAATAATAATTTGAAAACGTAGAATTTGCATATATTTTTCAAACATATAAACAATTTTGCAATATTTTCCAGATTAATAACTCTAAATTATTAGAGGTATTTATCATCGGGCCCAACCCATGTCCAAGGTGTTTTATCTTTTCTCTATCCAAAAAATTGGAAATGCCACATCGTCTTGAATACCATGTCTGTAGTAAACGGCGTCCTTAAGTTGGGTAAAGGTAGTTTTTATTGGCGTCAAGTGGACCACGTCATCTCCCGCCAATTTAAGGGTGAAAATTTCCAAAGTAGCCCTGGGACCTCGTGACTTCCAGGGCACACTAGTCTTCCTATCCCACGGCCACGTAGAAAAACATAAAAAAAAAAAAAAAGGTAACGAGAGAAGCTTAAGGCGGTTCGTGGGTTACTGTTCTTCTTCCCCTACCCCGTTTCCTTCTTCCCACTCGTTTCGTTAGTTTTTCGAATACCCGCGTCTATTTTGACGGGCGAAGTGTTGGACACGGTCTGTTTTGTGCTTGACTGCTACTTAGTTTCTGTTAATTTTTTTATATGGCTCCGCAAACAAGAGGAAGGACTTCGTTTCCAAAGCTGTTGGTTGAGCATTCATCGGATGACGAGGAGAGTTCCTCCTCGGGAGAGGAGGACGAAGAGAGAATGTGAAGAGAAGAAGAAGGAAGAGGAAGGAGAAGAGAAGAGGGAGGAGAGGATGACTTGGGTATTGGAGGCGAGTGTGAAGTTTACTGGAAAAATCAAAGGAGGAAACTGCAGAAGCGAGGAAGACAGGGAAAAAGCCGATCACTATCAGTTTAAGAAAGTGTGCAAAGTAATGGGCGGTGAATTCTCCCCATTTCCGTTGAATTTGTGTATCTCATTCGGTTTATTGCTTAGCATCTGTGACAGTTTCCTTATAAATGTATGTGTTTTTTCTAGTTAATAAGTATACGTGATTTAATTACTCTCATAGGTGTGCAAAAAATCTGGTCATCAGGCTGGGTTTCAGGGGGCTACGTACGTTGATTGCCCTATGAAACCTTGTTTCTCTGCAAAATGCCCGGTAATGTTTTGCTGTGTTGTTTCTGGTCCACTCTATCTTATGATTCCGTCTTTAGTTCGAACAACTGATTCCTGGGATGCTGGGGTCTGTTTGTTTAATCTGTGTGTTATTATTCCAATTTCAAACCAGTGCAGTACAGACCATTATTTTGAAGTAGTTCTACGTGTAAAAGTTGGTTTCTATATCTGTCTTTACATCTGTTACTACTGTGTTAATCTCGAGTTACTTTGTATATTGTGCTTGGTTATGCTGACTTTCTCTGTATCCCTATTTAAGGCCACACAACCATGAGTTGCCCACACAGGGTAGCCACAGAGCATGGCGTTGTTCCAGCTCCTAGGAGGAATACTCGTCATTCAATTGATTTTGTCTTTGAACGTCAACTCAGTTCAAAGGTCCCTTCAGTAAGTGTTTTGCTTCTCGCCTGTCTTCCCTTTAGGACGGAAAATGCTAGTCCTGCAAACAGATAATATCATACTCAAACTTCTAGACAACATTGAAACATGATGCTTATGTTACATTTTTACATGGTTGTTCGTGATTTTTATCTACATGTAGGCTTGATGTTGCTTACTGATCAGTCATTGTCCTGTTAAATCTAATTACATTGTTAGAGTTAGTGGTTATTATTAGCTAATATGAATGAGATTTTAGACAATATGATAGCTGGATTGTTAGACAATAGTCAATATGGATGAGTTATTTGCTGATTAACCATGCTATTTCTATTAATTTGTTTCTTCTGCTCAGGTAAAACCTGAATTTCTGATCCCAGACCATCTATCCTGTGGAGTTATTAGGTATCACAGTAGACGAGTGACATGTCTTGAGTTCCATCCAACTAAGGACAATATCCTATTGTCAGGGGACAAGGTTAGCATAATCTGGTACTGGATTTTCACTCCTGCAATCCTCTAGTTGTCACCAGCATTTTGTAACACACGCCGACGAATGCATTTTCTTTTTTAAAGAAAGGACAACTAGGAATATGGGACTTCAACAAAGTCTCCGAGAAGATCGTCTATGGGAACATCCATAGCTGCATACTGAATAATATGAGGTACAAATCCCTCAAGAGATCCTGCTCTTACCTCTCCTTCCCCTGTTCTTTTTTGCCTCCATAGTTAAGTGGAATTGCTTCTATCTGGTTGAGACACTTACCTGTTGTGGTTACATTGTTTCAGATTCAATTCAGTTGATGATGGAACAGTTTATGCTGCTTCTTCCGATGGAACTGCTAGTTGTATTGATATCGAGACTGGGATCCCCCTGTCAATGATGGACTTGAATCCTGATGGGTGGAATGTGTGTAATTAGTATCCTTTAATGCTTCTTGCAATTTTAAGTTTATGCTTCCCTGAAATCTTTCAATAAATCCTGCCTCGTCATCTTTTCTAATTTAGGACAGACTGTAATTCCACCTACATGTTATTTTCTGTATTCTGGACTCATATATATGTTCAAGCAACAGATGTATATAGCTTCCTGATAGCATCACATTGATCTGCTGAATATTCAATTTATGATACGATGTACTTATTCAGGGTCCGAGCAGTTGGAAAATGCTGTATGGTCTGGATGTGAATTCAGAGAAGGGTCTAGTCCTTGTGGAGATAATCACGGCTTTCTCTACACGTGAGTCTTCTCGTGCTATCCTTCACCTGAACATTGGCCGTGAAGACTTGTTGAATTATTTATCTTCAGTTTGTTTATATCTGACCATCCATATCTTGTGAATGTGCTCTGCCTTGGAAAGGGTAGTTAATAAGGTTTGAGGGGAGACTTCATATCTTTCCTCATGTGGTGTGCCCATGAATGTATTGATCTTCAAATGTGTGTTCTGATGTTCCTTTGTTATGTATCCAGGCTGGATACTCGTACCAACAAGCGAACCGGAGAGCCCATTCTCATTCACAAAAAGGGGAGCAAAGTTGTGGGACTTCACTGTAATCCTCTTCAACCTGATCTGTTTTTGAGCGCTGGAAATGATCACTATGTAAGTATGATAATTTAATCGAAGAACTGACTTTCACTTAATTACTGTTTGAAGAATTATTTTAAGAACGGTAGATATGTGTGTGTTACATTGAGTTGGATATTTCTTCATTCTAGGCTCGGATATGGGATATTCGCCAGATACAGTCTAAAAATTCTCTAGCTGCACTGGAGCATCGACGGGTCGTCAACTCCGCTTATTTTTCTCCTCTTACAGGGAGCAAAATCCTTACCACCTCCCAAGATAACCGTCTTCGCATTTGGGATTCAGTATACGGAAATTTGGATACGCCAAGCAGAGAGATAGTCCACAGCCATGATTTTAATAGACACTTAACCCGTTTCGAGCTGAATGGGATCCAAAGGTGGTGTGAAATTTCTGAACTACTAGTTTTCTCCAAGTTCTTCATGTACTCACTTCTGTGGCTAATTGAAGTTGATTCTTTTTGCGTGACAGGATTCAACCGAGTCTCTAGTAGTTATTGGTCGATACATAAGTGAAAATTATGATGGAATTGCACTACACCCAGTTGATTTTATAGATGTAAGCACTGGGCATTGGTGGCAGAGGTGATGAATCCCAACATAACCACCATCAGTACCGTGAACAAGCTACATCCTCGCATTGATATCTTAGCATCTGGTAGCTCAAGGTCTGTCTCTTTTGCTTTCCGAGATCCAAATGTTTCACTTATCAGTTATATTTGTACTGTCATGCATACCGTGATTATGTCTTGATCTCCCCGGTTTTAACATTGTTGGTTAACTATGTTCTCTCTTTCCAGATCACTTTTTATTTGGAAGCCAAGGGACAAAACTGATGATGATACTGTGGAGCCAAGGGAGGGAGCGCCTCCCCGGATGATCATTTTGAGTGGTAGCAAGGATGAAAAGAAGAAGAAACCCAGTAAATCAAAGGGAGAAATTGATGATGGTGGTGATTCAGATGATGAGCTACTCAGTTCATATGGGTACAAATCTAAGAACAAGGGGGGGGGGAAAAAGTCGACGCCCAAAAAGCTTAGAAAGAAATGAACATTAATGTAATAACTTGTTAGGTATGTTTAGGACAATGATTCTTGAAGTCGTGATGGAAATCTGAGTTCATTGGTTTTCCTACTCATGCCCTTCTGTCTTTTTTCTTTTGGTGGTTTGTCTGTTGCCGAGAAGGAATGTGGAAGTGGGAAGATGTTTGTGTTTTTTTTTTTTGGTGTTTTGTTTGTTGCCGGGAATTGTGAGAAGTTATGTTGAAGATGTAATTGTTATATTATCGGATTAGGATAGTATGACCAATCTAATGTAAAATGTGAGCACTTGCGGCTCAATGTTTGTGTATCATCAAATTTAGTGCTTTAGATAAAAGACCTCATTCTCAAGTCTTCTCAAGTTCTTTTGCATTTGTGGGCATTTGCTTCTGTGGCGGGCGCGCAAAATTACTGTCCCGGAGATTGTCATGTAGCAATAAAATGATAACCGATGACACAGGCTTGTTCAGGAGTAAAGTACATTCCTATTCTATTTACTTGAATGGTACAGAAGTTGAGTCTCAGTCGACAAATTCAAAAGAATTGTGAAAAAAATCTACTCGGATATAACTTTTGAGGGAAACTATAGTAGTAGGAATGTTGCTTGAGCTCGTCTGGCAGATATTCAAGTTGCAAAGACTTCACCGCCATGTGGAGATTTGTAAACGAAGAAACACATTGAGATAACGACATAGCTGAGGAGAAGAACCAGTCCCTTAACGTAGTGTGAAGTTCCATCCTGTTAAAAAAACGAAAGGCACTATATATATCAGTTACCTTGGAACAAATTGAAAGTAATCCTTCTACTTTAGAAGACGAGTCCAACATAGAGAAGACGAACCTGCAAAGCAAAGGCGACAATGAGAATAGAATGAGCAACAGACCCAGTTTCGAGGAGGCCAATGCTTAGATCCATTTGAACCCCGATTATCCATCCTATGATCACACACAACGGAACCTGAAACAAAACTTGGTTACACATACAGACCCATATTGAGGGCAACAATACTTTTAATGCGTGGTCAATTGATCCTGAAGATTTACCACGAACATGGTGATCTGAGTAGCTGAGCCTACAGCCACGCCAAGGCAGATGTCCTGTTCAATCAAATCCACAACATTAGTTAATCTACTTCTGAGTACTGGTGTGTCGTCAAGTGAGCAATTATTATTACGTACCAGCTTGTTCCTAAAAGCAAAAATTATAGCACTTGCATGCTCAGCTGCGTTTCCAACTATGGGGAGCAAGATGATGCTTAGGAATCCAATTGAAATGCCCGAAGAACTCGAAGCAGCCTGAGGGTTGCATTGCATACATCCCAGAGAAATCTCATCAATCGCCACAAGTGATTAAAAACAAAGAATCTAATCATGAGTAAGAAGAGATACTCCAAAAAAAATGGTACAGCTCTCAAACCTCACCTCGATTGTGCCAACTATGTATTCGGACAGGAGGGCAATGGCCATGGTCGTTCCCACCAGCCAGCAAACCGCACTACAAAACCCAATTGCAGTAGCCTGTTCTTCATCTTGATCATTATCGTCATTGTTCTCCTGAAATTTATTTTTGTTCAGATGATAGTCTAAAGTTGTTGATTCAACTTCAAGTCCATCGATAACAGCTAGTTTACTTTAAAATCATATGATGAATATCTCTTAATGGATGAAATGAAATCACTGCTGCTCACTTCAGTACTATCGCGGCTGAAAGCTGCTATTTGTTGAGAGCTGCTTTTGAGCTGAAAGAAAATATACGCCGCATAAGCTGTGAGCATGACAATGCTGCTAGCTCTCGATAAGTGAAGGATGGAGTTTGCAACACCAAGAGCACCACCACCTTGTTTGTGGTGGCTTGTAGGAGCAACAAGGGAAGACAATGACAGGACAGACCAAGAAGCAGTAGCAGTATGCTCAGGTTGGACTGATTCTGTAGTAAATCAGTCAAAACACTTGTTGATAAGAAATGAAAAAAATGATGGTCTTGCAGCATCTTGATTTTACATATATATAACAAAACATAAACAATGTTAACGAGTCTTCCTTTTTTTTTCTTCTATTTGAGGAAAATGATAATGAGTCTTCCATTAGTAGGTGTTAGTTACCCTGTCGAATGTTTGTTCCTTGCCAAGATTGGCTATGCCACCACAAAGGAGAGAAGAGCCAAGGACCAATAGAAGATTTGAGAGGATCGAGCCCAGCAGAGAGTACTTCAAGACGGTAATTTTTCCTCTGTAGAGTGCCAGTATTGCTATGATTAGTTCAGTTGCATTCCCACAAGTGGCATTCAGCAGACCTCCAACTGCAATCTCAAAACAAATAGCATCATATCCTCATTATGACACTGCTTGATTATTAGGTTTATTGCAATTGAAACAAACATGTGTGACATACATATTACCTGTTGGACCAGTGTAGTGCGCAATTTGCCTATGATTTTAATTAAAAAAAGCCCAAGTCAGGAAATTATGAAATTGATTTACACCAATTTAGGTTATACTGTGAATTGTAAGTAACTAAGCAGGCGGCATAATATATAAATGGACCGTGAGTATATATATCCATATCTTACTCTGTGAGGAAGCTAACTCGTTCTGCGAGAGGCACTAGTCCAATCAAACTATAAGCGAAAATCCAGGGCTGTCAAGAAGATTGTGCTCAAAAAATCACAAATTGCATAACAGGTAGAGATTCAAACAGGATCACCATAAGAACTTTCACCACTGATGTACTGATACTTACTCTTCCATAGTGAAATTCTGTGCGACGATGGCAAGAAAACGGCGGGAAGAAGTAGACAAAGCCTTGTTCCAAGAACAACTTCTCGAAAATTGATCATAAATCTGCCAACTAATGAAGATGAAGACTGAATACTTGGCAAAAGGACATTTTCTGATGATTTCTGCGTCAAAGAGTTGGAGGAAGAAAATTCTTGAGGAGTAGTCTGGGGTATGGTAATCCTTCTTTCCTCGTTGACTTCGACCTTCCATTGCTGCTTACTGGTGCTTTCAGAATCCATCACACTTATACCGATCATACATAACCCATGCAAACCGAAACCAAATTAGGACTGATAACTTAAGGGTATCACAACTCTGGGTCCTGCCTTTGAACAACTAATGGGGTTTGAAAGGGCAAAACTGTTCAGTTGACGCCGTTCTAGAATTTTGGTGGCGACTCCGAATAAAATCTGGGTTTTATAAGAAGATGTCAGTTACGAATCGGTAATTTCCAGGAACTTTCCTTAGCTCTTTATTAGCATGCACTGGAGTTGTCCTTGTGCCCCTTGAAATCTGTTTAAAAGAAATGGAAGAGAGGAAACAAGCTCCTACCAAAATTGTTATATTAGACTCCTTCTTTCCAATATCCACTTCCTCGTCACTTATCAGAAAACAAGGGAAGGATGAGCATAAGATCGACATCTGATCGATTTTAGCATGCAGAGAAATAATAAAAGACAAACATACTTCAGCAGCAAGCAGGCAGTGACAAAAACAGCTTTCTGTTGAGTACAGATTCATATTTGCTTTGATCTGACTGATAAGAAGGAAAAAAAAACCTGCGAGAGGTGAAAGGAATCGTCTATCTATGGTACGCAGTCGCATACAAGAGATTCTGGTAGGACCTAGTGATGAAATATCATATCTTAACAATAATATTCATATGATATATAAGGAAGGATGATATGTTTAAGTTTCATTTGGCTCAGCGATTCCTTGGATATTCATGTGTGCACAAGAGGTTAAAATTCCTGTGCGGAAGAGGTGGCATATTTCTAAGGAATCTATACATGTGTGACACATCCAAAATTGTCTTAGCAGGTATGCACATGTAGCAAAGTTTGCCTGCATAAGACGGTAACCTAGTAAAGTTAAGAGTGGGCTTAACTATGCACAATGGGGTAACTTTTGCTGAGAGCAGGGAGAAAAGCGTCATAATCCCTCCATTTTAGAGATTAATGAGCCAAGGGATTATATTTTGACATTGTCTTACTTTTTTCAGTACAATCTACAGGGTAAAAGATGTCAAATCTACAACAGGGACAGGCGAGAATTCAATAATTCCCACTTTTAACGAAATTGTCTTACAAGTGCACTCTATCCAGAAAAGGTTATGTCCCAATTTCTGTATTATATATGTTCTCACAATTGTCCTGTTTTTCATGTTGTGTATGGTTTGTGAATGGAACGCGTTGTGTTGAAAAAGCTTGCATCTTCTACACATCTATGAACAATTTAACTTCAAACCAAACATATAGCTCATCTGATCCAATGGATTGTGACATGTGCAATAAACTAAAGTATAGAACTGCAAAAGCACCCTGGGATTTAACTGTTTACTGATGTGAAAACAAGAAAAAAGAGAAAGAAAGAACAACTATAAGAGAACAGTTAATTAATAAAAAGTAAAATCGTTCCTGGAAGAACTCAAAGAGACCACAGCTCTCCGCTATCAGCTATGGAAACTTTACTTTTAGGGGTTCCACTCTGATTGCCTTCAGCTTCAATTTTGTAAAAAACATCCATTCCAGACAGAACCTTGCCAAACACCACGTGTCTCCCATCCAACCTGTAGTAGTACACAGATGAGGAGACTTTGAATTTAGCCTTTTTTTCTTGACGATAACAATAACCCACCCCAAAACAAATATCAATCAAAGGATGAATGTAGCTAATCACCAGCTTGTTGTCACTGTTGTGATGAAAAACTGTGAACCGTTAGTGTCGGGGCCAGAATTCGCCATGGAGAGGTACCCTGACAGCCAGAAGAATACAGATAGTGTTTTGGAATAAGGACGAAGAGCAAGCTCAAAACTTCCCAGCATAAAAGTTTTGTAGCATTCAACAAAGATAACTATTGGATCCATTCAGGCTATACTTTATTACCTGGACCTTTGTGCCTGATTCTGAAATTTTCATCAGCAAATTTACCCCATAGATTGATTCTCCACCTCTCCCATCACCTAGAGTAAAATCACCTCCCTGGATCATGAAGCTAGGTATGATTCTATGGAATATGCTACCCTTGTAGTGGAGTGGCTTCCCAAGCTTTCCCATTCCTTTCTCTCCTGCAACAAACAGAAAAGAACCCACAAATATTCATTCCCATGATAACTGGTTCATAAGAAGATCATGATCGAATATACGACACTTCAGAACCCAAAATACAAAACTCCATCCAATGCAGCTTACCCGTGCAAAGCGCTCTGAAATTCTCTGCAGCAATAAAACAAGTATATTTCGAGTTAATAATCAATCTTACTGTAAGGCAAAAAAATTAAAATGAATTAAATGCAGACAAGAAAATCCAACATTGTTTAAGTAAAGTACCTGCAGTCTTAGGAACTGTCTTTCCAAAAAGACCTATCTCAATTCGCCCTGAATTTATGAAAACACACACATAAGATATGGAAATAAGATAACCACCCGACCCGACCATGTCCTCAAGAGGAGGAACATTTTCCGAGTTAAGTGTTACATTACAATATAATAAAAGAATCTATCTCATGAGTGAATATCAACTCTGAAAGATAGAAATTGAACACATAGCAAGCTCAGAGGCACACATCCACTTTGAGTCGACCCTATTACAAAGCGCAACAAAAATCAACCACATCAGGATCTTACCAGCTGGTTTTCCATCGATTTCAACATCGAAATACACCTTATGCGTCACCGTCTCCTTCCTCACCACTCTCTTGGCCTGATAATAAATTAAAAAACAATTAGGAGAAATTAACAATGCCGACAACAAATACAAATACCCGACCTGACGATACACAAAGTTGATCGCTAGAGTCGGGATGCAGAAAAGCCATCATCAACCGATCCCATTTAACATTCTGTTGAGACGCAAAGTTGAACAGAAAAAGACAGTAATTCGGCTAAAATCAGAGCCGATCGACGTCGGTGTCTGATCAATGCAGGAAGACGCCGAAATTTGCATGGCAGAATATAAAGATTTGAAATTGGAAAAAAAAAAAGAGCCAGGATCAGGTGGAGAAAGCTCTTTGTTGGATTGACTGATCTATGACATGTACAGGGTATACTACCTGCGAAACTGAGAGAGTTCCGAGAATGACTAGAGTCCACAGTAATGTAACAGTAAGCGATTTCACGGACGCCATCGATTCCTCTCTCTTCGCTGTGACTGCCGCTTAATGGAAACAAGAGATTGGAAACAAAAGATTATTCACTTGATCGCCTTAAATGACATTTGAAGGGAGAGTTATGGGCTTTCTATATGTGTTGGGCCTTTTACTCAGACAGACCTAATGGATGTGGTTCCCATTGCTGTTCCACTCTTTACACGTAGTCGGACTATAAGGAAGGATTATACGTTTTTGAAAAAACTAACAAGTATTTCTAGTTTTGGAATAGACTATTCTTTTACAAAATGACCAAAGCCTATAATTTGTAATACACCCCAAAATTTTGAAAATTTGCAATTGGCCCCCAATATCCTTAGAAATATTCAATTATGTCCTCAAATTTTTTGACAATTACATTAAGCCCCAACAAACTTTTTTATATGCTAGATCTTAAAAACTTTATATCCTATTATTAAAAACTTTGATAACATAATATATCCAAAATGATTCCCAAATGAAAGATTACCCTTAATTGTTAACTACCTAATACTAGTTAATAAGATTTATGTGTTTCAAAATATCTTTTTTTAAGAACATAAGCACAAACTTTAATAATCAAACACAATTTTTTTAAAATAACTAAACAAGGAAAATATAAAGAACTACTAATTTAAATAATATAAATATATTATGAGTTCATATTAAACTGTTACATTTCGGACCTCTGTCATGACCCAAGTATTTTGAGTTCATATATGACCTACGTGACTCAATGAAAAGATCACCAGAGTATACTTTTTTCCCTATATATATCCAGGTTGACTTTCCGAATTTCTATTCAGCTTGGGAGATGCTTAAATTAGTCTTCAAAATGACCGAGATTTTGTAAAATCATTGTTAAATTATTACATTTTGGACCTATGTCATTGTCCTAATATTTTGAGTTTATATGTGACCCACAACACTTATGGTGTCCCGAAAATGAAATGAGTTTGAGTCTTATTGTGTAATCAAGTGGATGTTTTGGAAATTTGGGTGCTTTAGCCTTATAGTTGTAGTACTTTTAGTATGAACAATTTTCATGGCATCTTGTGGATTTCATTAATATATATTCAATATATTATATTAATTATTTTGATATATATATATATATATTAGTTTAATTTCCTTTTAACGTTTTTGAGTAAGATTATTAAATTGTATTACATTTTCAGGAAAAATTATTGATTTTTTTTATTCTTGCAAACCATGAACTTAACCGTCCGTATCGCTCAATCATTATATCGTTGTTTATAAATGAAGGGTAATATGGTAATTCTTAATAATACATTTATACTATCTAAATTGGTGATTCTTTATATTTCCTTGTTTTAATTATTTAAAAAAATTGTATGACTATTAAAGTTTGTACTAATTTTCTTTTAAAAAAGTTATTTTGAAACACATAAAACTTATTAACTAGTATTAGGTAGTTAACAATTAAGGGTAATGAAATACCCGTGAATTTTCGAGTTAAAATAAATATAATATATGATTGGCATGAGAAGGAGGAACCTTATATTAGTATAATTATGATGAGGATGTATAGTCTGACTCTAGGATTAATAGTAGCCCCAGGGAAGTTAAACGATTATCTTTTTTATTCATTTGATTATAAATATAAGTTCCTTTATTTTCCCACTGATATTATTGTCTAAATATTTATTTTACATCTTATAGACTTATTACGGTAAATTGATCCTAAGAGTTCAAATCTACCGTGTTCGTTCCTTTTAATTAATTATTATTAATTTCAAGAGTTCAAATCCAATTTTACTTCTTCTTAATAAATCATCCTTCACTTTAAGAGTTCAAGTTTAGTTTCGCTTCTCGGAATTAATTTAAGTCAGTACAAACTTAGTCTTAGTTGCATTATGAGGGATTTTTAGCTTCGAGGGCGAAGCTTTCTTTTAAGGGAGATGTGATGAAATACCCTCAAATTCTCGAGTTAGAATAAATATAATATATGTTCGGCGTGAGAAGAAGGAACCTTATATTAGAATAATTATGATGAGGATGTATAGTCCGACTCTAGGATTAATAGTAGGCCTAAGGAAGTTAAATGATTATCCTTTTTATTCTTTCGATTATTAATATATGTTTCCTTTATTTTCCCATTGATATTATTGTCTAAATATTTATTTTACATCCTATAGACTTATTATGTTAAGTTAAATTGATCCTAAGAGTTTAAATCTACCTTTCCTTCCTTTTAATTAATTATTCTTAATTTCAAGAGTTCAAATCCAAGTTTACTTCTTCTTAAAAATCAGCCTTCACTTTAAGAGTTCAAGTTTAGTTTTGCTTATCCGGAATTAATTATAAATTAAACCCTTATTTTCCTCCCGATATTTTCACTTTTCCCATTAATTCAAATTGGAAATTATTTAACAATTTAATTCAAAACCGATATTGTTAGCAATCGTGGTTCTCCTTAAGGTTTTTCATAACGTTAAATAATTGTCATACCGTCTTAAATATCTACAATACAGATTTAGTAGAACTCTCCTTTAAATTATTATTATTTTCTTTCTTCTTTAAAGTAAATTATTACTTATTTAATTAATAGCATTCCTCTTTATTTTACAAATTGATTCTATTTAAATCATCAATCCTCTTCAATATCTGATCATCTTGAACGCAACGCCGCTACGCTCTTCCTCTCCCTAACTCTCGAAATTCACGTTCTTCATCCTGCTGTTGTCAGATCCCTTCCCTGGTGTCAATTAGGATTACGTCGGTAAAGTCTATTACTTAGATAGTTTACTAAATTATTTTGATTGCGTTTGGTAGATCTTAACTGCTGTTTATATATATATATATATATATATTTCTTTATTTATTTAGACCCCGATTACATCGATGGGCGCTATCAGTAATTCTGTGGAGTTGTCCTCGTGAAGTGGTTTGATTGTTCAGGTAAACCTCTATGCTCATGTTTGTTTGACTCCGTGGTTTGCAAATTGGAAGAAAAAGGTTTTGGTTGTGTTTTGTTAGAAGATTATTTATTCTTAGATTGTGGTTTCGTAAATTGGGATTATTCCCCCGCATTGAAAATGGCTGAATTGGAATATTTTTGGTGACGGTTCGATTAAGGATTTTGGGGGAGACTTTCACGGGAATTATTATTATTATGTCTTTGGAGCCCATAGGTGCTCCTCATTATCGTTATCTTTTGCGCTGCACACAATGGTTGAAGTTAAGCTCTATGATCTACTCTATGATACCGTTGTTTCATAGGGGGTGTGCACACTTAAGGATTTAGGGTGAGGTGATTGTTTGATGGTCCCATAGGTGACTATTCTGGAATTATTGTTTGGGGTCCTGTAGGTGACCCCGTGGATGGAATTGTGACTATCTCCTGTTCAAAGCTCCCTACCAATTTGTTGGTTATTGTGGATTCTGGAAAAATTTATTCAATTGTTCAACTCTCCCATTCGTCTGATTGATAAATGGTCAAACGAGCTTCAAATGTATTTTACACATTGAGGTAGGGTTTACTCAGTTTTTCTGATTTGTGCGATCCCTTTTGTTTTTGTCTATTGTTTTCTGATCGCAGGTATTGATGACTAAATTGGGGGATTGGGAACGCGCTACCACATAGTCTAGAAAGGATGGCTATTGTTCTGAATTATTGAATTAAGCTATGTAGGTTTGAAACGCTTTTCATTGAATTATGTTATTCAGAAAACATTTTTTGGTGAATGTTTTGAGAGGATTTAAGCCTGAGCAGCACTCAACGGATGTTGAGTGTGGCGGTAATACCCTGGAGAATTGATTTCGTTGCTATTTTGAAGTGATACTTGATTTTGATGTTCATAATGACATTCCTTTGTATTTGTACAAATTATATTGAGATGTTCTTATGATGTTTTAAATATTACTTCCACTGTGTTTATGTGATACCTATGACCAATTATGTTTACTGAAGTACCTCTCCACATATTGACACCGATTTCATAAATGTTCTGGTGCTTTTCTAATCCTGATTTCGTGTTAAAATGTGCAATTTAGGACCTGTCCGAACGTCCGTCCGGACATCAATGTTTGGACAGGCCCCGAGAGGTTGAGTTGTTTTCGCTGAAATGGCTGTGTCCGAACATCTGTCCGAACGTCAATGTTCAGACAGCATGCGAGGACGAATTAAACTTGCAAGTCTCAACTTATGTCCTAACTTGTAAGTTCGGACCACGTAAGGAATTTTTCGGAACTTGTGTCTGAACTTACATATTCGGACACATGTTTGGACGTTTTGGGTTTTAACTCTCGACTTGTGTCCGAACATCAATGTCCAGACCAAGTTCAGACAATTGGATTTTCACAGTTTATTTCTTCTCGGCTTGTGTCCGAAAGTCAGATGTCCGGACTCAAGGTCGGACAAGTATTGTTTTGCTGTTTTATGACTCGTTTGAAGTCCGTTTTTGGATCCGTTTACGCCGTTAGAATCGTATTTTGTAAGATTTTATTTAAGGTAAAATCCAGGGTGTTACACGGTGGTATTAGAGCCATGTTTATGAATAAGACAAAATTTGATTAAACCAGATTAAAATTTGGGATAAGCCATTGGGGAGTTATATTATCATGATGCGTATTGAATCTGCTGAGCTACATTGGATGATTCTGTTTAATGTGTTGAAAGGATGCACAAGGAAGTGTTGGATGTTGTTGCTTACATATTTATAGTATACTATATATTGTTTAAATGCCTAGTACATGAGGAGGGGGTAGTAGAACTTTTAGTGTAACTTGAGGGGTAATTATGGGAATAGGGATTTGAGTTCCTTTAATCGTGACTCATAATCAGGAGTTTTTTATGAGCTCAAGAGGAGCAGGACTGGCAAACCGACTCAACTTTGCATATAATACAAGAAGCAGAAAGCGGCGAACTAGCATGGCAGGCAACGACCTGATGAGGCAGCTTCAGGAGCTCGCACTGAACCTGGGGCAGATAGTTCAGAGGCAGGCACAAAGAGACAACGTGCCCAAGGACTACACCGAAAGAATCAACTCACCTGAAGCCTACTTCATTAAGGTGGAAGAAGATCCAGTATTGCTCTCGTGAGTTTGATAAGATTTTGAAGCAGTCAACTGTCCAGCTGACAGACGGGTGAATGCGGCCGTCTACTATTTCAAGAGCGAGGCTGATATCTGGTGATCATCCAACAAAGACGTGCTACTGGCGGGACCCGACTTTGGGTGGGATGCATTGAAGGAGGCTATGCAAAGGCGCTTCTACCAGAGCATGTCCAAATGCAGAAATATCTTGAATTTTTGGAGCTCAAGCAACAGACCCGGAGCGTGAAGGAGTATCATTCGAAATTCCTGGAGCTGGCAAGGTTCACTCCTACTATGGTCCCAGACGAGGCTTCGAAGGTGCAGAGGTTCGTGAGGGGGACTCAACTGGAGTCTCCAAAGGCCTTGAGCGTATTGACCATCCCGACCCTCCAAGATGCCTACGGGAAAGCTGCTAACCTGTACAGGGTGCAACAGAAGAGGAGGGAGGTCCATGCGGGCTAGAAGAAGAAGATGAAGGAGGGGAGGACTCCCGGAGTCACGGTGATAGACCCCAGAGGCCGAACCAGGAGAAGAGGTGAAGGCCTAACCTAGACGAGAGATAGAGGTTTGACAGGAACCAGAGATATGATCAGAGGAGGGGTGATCGACCTCAGGAGCAGGTCCAGAGGGGAGAGTACGGACGAGATAGGCACTTCCACTGCAGGAAATGCCACAAGGACCACCCAGGAAAGGACTGCGAGGGGAACTTAGTTGCATGCTTCCGGTGTGGCAAGAAGGGCCACAAGGCATTCAAATGTTACCAGAATTCTCAGGAGGGCACCAGTAGAGGGGAAACGGTGGGAGACCGTACTTATAAGCCGACAGACTCTCAGTCCAGAGGCCGGGACCAGTACCAAAATCAGAACCAGCGTGGGGACGCTCCCCAGCATAGTGGTGACAAGGGCAATAACAGAGGCAACCAAGGCCAAGGGGAGAACCGAAGCAACCCTAGAGCTCCTGGGAAGATCAATGTTATGAGCCGGGCCGAGGCTGAGGCCAAAGCCAATGTGTAGCAGGTACCTTTTCTGTTTATGGTACTCCTGCTCTTGTTTTGTTTGATATGGGAGCTTCATATTCCTTTATTTCTAGAAATTTTGTTGAGAAACTGGGTTTAGTGGCTACTAAAACCTCGTCTATAACAATATCTATACCTTCGGGGCGGGTAATCACTTGTAGTAATGTACTAAAGACGTAGGGGTTGACATCTAGGGGGAAACCTTTGTAATTGACCTAATCCAATTTGTTCTCTCTCACTTCGATATCATCTTGGGGATGGACTGGCTGAGCAAATACAAAGGAAAGATAGATTGTAGCGAGGAGAAGATCATTCTAAGAGGGCCGTCGGGGCAGAGGATCTCCGACAGGAATGTGGAGGAGAAGCCTGGAGTCAAGATTGTCTCAGCAATGTCAATCCTCTCCCAAGTAAAGAAGGGGAAGCAGGCGTACCTTTGCTAAGTCCAAGATTTGAGCAGAGAAGCCAGTAAATTGGAGAAGATCCAAGTGGTGAATGAGTTTCCAGACATGTTCCCCGAAGAGATTCCTGGCATGCCGCCAGACTGGGAGGTCGAGTTCAACATCGACCTTGTACCCGAAGATGCACCCATCTCTAAAACCCCATACCGGATGGCGCCGTCGGAGTTGAAGGAACCGAAGGCACAACTATAAGAGCTATTGGAGAGGGATACATTCATCCGAGTGTATCGCCGTGGGGAGCCCCTGTCCTATTCATGAAGAAGAAGGACGGGAGCATGAGGCTGTGTATAACTACCGGGGGTTGAACCAGATCACGATGAAGAACCGTTATCCATTGTCGATGATCGACGACCTCTTCGATCAGCTTCAGGGTGCAGGAGTCTTTCCAAGATAGACTTGAGGTTAGGATACCATCAGCTTCGAGTTGCAGAGAAGGATATCCTGAAGACTGCTTTCAGGACCAGATATGGACACTTTGAATTCCTGGTGATGCCCTTTGGAGACAAATGCACCAGCTGTCTTTATGGACCTCATGAACCAGATCTTACCCTTATCTAGACGGTTCGTGGTGATGTTCATAGTAACGACATTTTAATCTACTCCACGGATGAAGAGGAGCATGAGGAGCACCTGAGAATAGTTCTGCAGACCTTGAGGGAGCGCAGTCAGTTGTATGCCATGTGTCCAAGTGTGACTTCTGGTTGGATCGGGTGGCGTTCCTAGGCCACATTGTTACCAAGGAGGGAATATCAGTGGATCCAGCCAAGATTCAAGCAGTAAACGAGTGGCCGAGACTGAGTAACCTGACAGAGGTTTGTAGCTTCCTGGGCTTGGCAGGATACTACAGGATGTTCGTGAAGGACTTCTCTAAGATTGCCAGATCCCTTAGCAATCTCATGAAGAAAGTGATAAAGTTTCAGTGGAGCGATGAGTGCGAGATGGCATTCTAGACACTGAAGGAAAGGTTAACTACAGCCCTAGTATTAACCCTACCTTCTGGGACCGAGGGATTCGAGGTATTCAGCGATGCCTTTAAGTACAATTTAGGATGTGTTCTGATGCAGAATGGGAAAGTGATAGCATACGCGTCGAGGCAGCTGAAGGAGTACGAGACTCGATATCTGACGCATGACTTAGAGCTAGCAACAGTGGTGTTTGCCCTTAAGATCTGGAGGCACTACCTCTATGGCATCTTCTGCAAGATCTACACCAACCACAAAAGCCTCAAGTACATGTTCACGCAGAAGGAACTTAATATGAGGCAGAGGAGGTGGTTAGAGTTGATTAAGGATTATGATTTGGAGATTCTATACCATGAGGGGAAGTCTAACCTGGTGGCAGATGCTCTAAGCAGAAAAAGGAGTCACTTAGTGAACTCGATGTGGGTTCTTCCAGACGAGCTGGTTCGTGACTTTCATAAGCTGAATTTAGAGGTGATGGAGTCCGGAGGGGTGGAGCAAGAGGTAAAGTTGTTTTAGATGAGTGTCTCTTCCGACATTTATGGGGAGATACTCAAAGGACAGCCCAGTGATGTGAAGTTGGGGCGTATATGGGAGAAGATGAAAGAAGGCAAGTCAGAGGGTTTTGAAATCCAAGTGATGGCAGCCTTAAATTCAGTTGCAGATGGTGCGTGCCTCAGGAGTGTCCAGATGTGAAGGAGAAGCTGATGAGAGAGGCTCACAATACTCCCTACTCAATTCATCCTGGTGGCGACAACCTGTATAAGGATCTGAAGTAGCAGTTCTGGTGGCCGAAGTTGAAAAGGGAAGTAACAGAGTTCGTGTCGAGGTCTCTCACTTGCCAGAAGGTTATGTTCGAACACAAGAGGATGGGGGGCTTGCCGCAGCCTCGGATGTCCCAAAGTGGAAGTGGGACTCAATCTCCATGGACTTTGTGATGGGATTACCACCATCGAAGGGAGGAGTTAACCAGATTTGGGTGATTGTGGACCGGCTTACCAAGTCTGCATGGTTCATACCCATGAAAAATACCTGGTCGATGAGTCAGCTAGTGGATGCGTACATCAAGAATGTGGTGTGGGTACCGGAGATTATTATTTCAGACCGATACTCGAGGTTTCTGGCAGTAGTTTCAGAAGGCGATGGGCACCAAGCTGGAATTGAGCATAGCGTTCCATCCAGCTACTGACGGTCAAACAGAGAGGACTATTCAGACCTTAGAGGATATGCTCCATGCGTGCATGATGGACTTCCAGGGTTCGTGGGCAGATATGCTTCACCTAGTAGAGTTCTCGTACAACAACAGTTACCATGCCAACATCAAGATGGCTCCCTACGAGACACTGTATGGGAGGAAGTGTAGAACTCTATTATGCTGGAGCAACATCAACGAGATTGTTGTGTTGGGGCCACAACTGATAGAGGAGACCATGGAGCAGGTCTGGGTTGTTCAGAGTCGGATGAAGGCAGCCCAGGACAGGCAGAAGTCCTATGCCGATCTCAAGTGAAGACTGGTAGAGTTTGAGGTGGGAGATAAAGTCTTCCTGAAGGTGTCTCCTGTGAGAGGGGTAACCAGATTTGGGAAGAAGGGAAAGCTCAGTCCCAAGTTTGTAGGACCTTATGAGGTTTTGGAGAGGAGTGGGGAGGTGGAATACCGTTTGGCGCTTCCTTGTGAGCTAGAGAAGGTTCATAACGTCTTTCATGTATCCCAGCTGAAGCGGTATATCCCCGACCCTTCGCACGTGTTGCAGACATAGATTTTGGAGCTAGAGCAGAACCTATCCTATGAGGAGTACCCTATTAGAGTCCCAGACACCAAGACCAGAGAGACCCGATCGAAGTCCACTTGTATGGTCAAGGTCCTATGGTCCAATCATGGGACAGAAGAAGCTACGTGGGAAGTAGATGAGGAGATGAGGAAGAAGTACCCACAACACTTCAATCACGCAATAATTTAGGTCAGTACAAACTTAGTCTTAGTTGCATTATGGGGGATTTTTAGCTTCGAGGGCGAAGCTTTCTTTTAAGGGGATGTGATGAAATACTCTCGAATTCTCGAGTTAGAATAAATATAATATATGTTCGGCGTGAGAAGAAGGAACCTTATATTAGAATAATTATGATGAGGATGAATAGTCCGACTCTAGGATTAATAGTAGGCCTAAGGAAGTTAAATGATTATCCTTTTTATTCTTTCGATTATTAATATATGTTCCTTTATTTTCCCATTGATATTATTGTCTAAATATTTATTTTACATCCTATAGACTTATTATGTTAAGTTAAATTGATCCTAAGAGTTCAAATCTACCTTTCGTTCCTTTTAATTAATTATTCTTAATTTCAAGAGTTCAAATCCAATTTTACTTCTTCTTAATAAATCATCCTTCACTTTAAGAGTTCAAGTTTAGTTTTGCTTCTCCTGAATTAATTATATATTAAACCCTTATTTTCCTCCCGATAATTTCAAGGTTGGTATTCCTTACTCTTCTTCTGATGCAATTTTTGGAGTTCCTGATTTTGTTTTACTTCTTTTTCTATTTATTTCTATCCTCCACTTACATCAAATAAATATGCATCAACTTTAGATATTTTGCTCTCTTTCTTATCTTGTTACAACGGCTGAATCACTTTCTCCTATTAATTCGAATTGGAAATTATTTAACTATTTAATTCAAAACCGATATTGTTAGCAATCGCGGTTCTCCTTCTGATTTTTCATAACGTTAAATAATTGTTATACCCTCTTAAATATCTACAATACTTATTGGTAGAACTCTCCTTTAAATTATTCATTATTTTCTTTTCTTCTTTAAAGTAAATTATTACTTATTTAATTAACAACATTCCTCTTTATTTTACAAATTAATTCTATTTAAATCATCAATCCTCTTCAATGTCTGATAATGCAACGCCGCTACGCTCTTCCTCTCCCTAACTCTCAAAATTCACGTTCTTCATCCTGCTATTGTCAGATCCCTTCCCTGGTGCCAATTAGGATTACGTCGGTAAAGTCTATTACTTAGATAGTTTACTAAATTATTTTGATAGTCCCCGATTACATCGACGGGCCCTATCAGTAATTCTGTGGAGTTGTCCTCTTGAAGTGGTTTGATTGTTCAGGTAAACCTCTATGCTCATGTTTGTTTGACTCCGTGGTTTGCAAATTGGAAGAAAAAGGTTTTGGTTGTGTTTTGTCATAAGATTATTTATTCTCATATTGTGGTTTCGTAAATTGGGATTATTTCCCCCGCATTGAAAATGGCTGAATTGGAATATTTTTGGTGACGGTTCGATTAAGGATTTTTGGGGAGACTTTCACGAGAATTATTATTATGTCTTTGGAGCCCATAGGTGCTCCTCATTATCGTTATCTTTTGCGCTGCACACAATGGTTGCAGTTAAGCTCTATGATTTACTCTATGATACTGTTGTTTCATAGGGAGTGTGCACACTTAAGGACTTAGGGTGAGGTAGTTGTTTGACGGTGCCATAGGTGACTACCCTGGAATTATTGTTTGGGGTCCTTTAGGTGACCCGTGGATGGAATTGTGGTTATCTCATGTTGAAAGCTCCCTACCAATTTGTTGGTTTATTGTGGATCTAGAAAAATTATTCAATTGTTCAACTCTCCCTCTGGTCTAATTGATAAATGGTAAAACGAGCTTCAAAATGTATTTTACATATTGAGGTAGGGTTTACTCAGTTTTTCTAATTTGTGCGATCCCTTTTGTTTTTGTCTATTGTTTTCTTATTGCAGGTATTGATGACTAAATTGGGGGATTGCGAACGCGCTACCACATAGTCTAGAAAGGATGGCTATTGCTCTGAATTATTGAATTAAGCTATGTAGGTTTGAAACGCTTTTCATTGAATTATGTTGTTCAAAAAACATTTTTTTTGGTGATTTTTTTTAGATGATTTAAGCCTGAGCACTCCACGAATGTTGAGTGTGGCAGTAATACCCTGGAGAATCGATTCTGCTGCTATTTTGAAGTGATACTTGATTTTGATGTTTAGAATGACATTCCTTAGAATTTTACAAATTATATAGAGATTTTCTTATGATGTTTTAAATATTACTTCCGTTGCGTTTATGTGGTGCCTATTACCAATTATGTTTACTGAAGTACCTCTCCACATATTGACACTGATTTCATAAATGTTCTGGTGCTTTTCTAACTATGATTTCGTGTTAAAATATGCAATTCAGGACGTGTCTGAACGTCCGTCCGGACATCAATGTTTGGACAGGCCCTAGTGGGCCAGATAGTATGGGCTGGCCATATCAAATATTATTAACAGCCCAAAGGCTTTACTGTCTCTATTACACCGTGTATGCGTCTGTATATAAGGGTATGAAACCCTGATAAATTCATGAATAATACAGTACATTCTTTCTACACTGTTCCATCAGCTATTACACTATGGTATCACGAGCTTCTCGATCCATGGCGCCTTGCTAGCCTTTCTCTTTTTTTTTTTTTTTTCCGCTTTTCTTCCTGGAGATGGCGGATGAACTTTCTTCTCAAGAGTCCTCTGGTGTTCCTCCTGGTGGTGCCGTCACTCCATCGCCGGTACCTTCCTCTTCATCGCCGGCACTTTCCTCTTCATCAGCGGTCACGCCCACACCTCAGTCAATTGTATCTGCAGCAACAAATCTGGTTAAGCTTAAACCTGATAATTACAGAATCTGGAATGCTGTAATAGTGGCTTTTCTCAGAGGTATAGATCTGTACAAATTTGTTGATGGATCTAATCCCTGTCCCACTCTTACTAATGATCCCTCTTCTATCGATGCTATATCTAAATGGAGACAACAAGATCAGTTAGTTTTGACTGCTATCTATGCTTCATTAAGTGATGCTATAATCGGTCAGGTTGTTGGATTTACTACATCTGCCTTAGCCTGGTCTTACCTTCATGATACTTATGCTGCACAGACCAGTGCTCAGATTGGTCGTTTGCTTTTGCAATTGGCTTCAATCGAAAAGAAGTCTACAGAATCTATTACTGCCTATTACAATCGAGCTCGAGCTCTTGTGGATTCTCTAGCCATTACTGGACATTGTGTGTCCAATCAGGAGTTTCAATGTTATCTGTTGAAAGGTCTCCCTTCTGATTATTCAGGTCTTGTCTCAAATATTTTGACCAGAACTGTGCCATGCACACCATCACAACTTTACAGTTTTCTTCTGTCAAATGAAGTCTGGCTAGATCAGTCATCATCTACTACTGGATCTGTTGTTTCTCTTAACAACACTACCACCACTGGATCTGGTAACACTAATCAAGGCAGAGGCAAGACTGGCAACTATAATCGGGGCAGATCTAATAATAACAGGGGCAGAGGAAGAGGTATTTTGACTGCTCCTGCTTCCTCTTCCTATTCCCAGACACAGACATTTGCAGGACATGTTGATACAAGGCCTACATGTCAAATTTGCAAGAAAAAGGGACATGATGCAATGGCCTGCTATCATCGGTATAACTTCAGTTATCAACCGCGGCCACCTGCCTCTATGACTGCTAATGTTACGGGTTGCCAGGCACAATATGACTGGCTTCCAGACTCTGCAGCTAGTAATCATTTTACAGGAGATTTTTCAAAGTTAAATCTCTCTGCATCTGACTATACAGGGACAGAAACTGTCTCTCTAGGCGATGGCTCATCCTTGCCTATCTATCATCAGGGTACAGGCTCTATCTCTACCCCTCACAGGGAGTTTTATCTCTCTAATATTCATCATGTTCCCTCTCTTAACAAAAATCTTATATCCATCAGCAAATTTGTGCCGACAATCACACTTACTTTGAGTTTCATCCTACCTTTTTCTGTTGAAGGATACTCAAACCAAGAAAACACTTCTCAAGGGAGCCACTAGAGATGGGATCTATGTTTTTCCCTCAAGCCTCACCACCACCTCACCTTCAGTCAATGCTACCGTGACTGTGTCTCCTGCTCTGTGGCATCAGAGACTTGGTCATCCTAGTGATGATCTTACTAAATACACTATTACTGCTTTCAGTTACCTTCTAGCTCTAAGTATAATAAGTTTTCTGTAATGCCTGCTGTCAAGGCAAAACTCATGCTCTACCTCACTATCCCTCTCTGTTTCTACAAGATGTTTTGAGTTGTTGTTATGGATTTGTGGGGACCTGCTTATCATACCTCTTTTGATGGTATAAGTATTTTCTGGTGATTGATGATTACTCTCGTATATATGGTTATTCCCTATTAAGAATAAATCTGAGGTGGGACTTCTGTTTCCTGTCTTCTGTGCTATGGTTGAAAGACAGTTTAATACCTCAATTAAGTCTATCCAGACAGACAATGGGGGTGAGTTTAAAGCTCTTCAGAATTTGTTCAAACAAAGGGAATTAACCATAGATTTACATGCCCTCACTCACATCAGCAAAATGGCTCTGCAGAGAGCAAAATCAGATACATTGTGGATAAAGGGCTCTGTCTTCTCTCTCAGGCAGCTATGCCCTTGATATTTTGGTCTTTTGCTTTCAAAACAGCAGCTTATCTTATGAATCTAACCCCCACAAAAGCCTTAGCCTATGACACACCCTACTTCAAACTCCACAATAAACCCCCTCTCTCTCTCATCTCAAAGTTTTGGCTGCAGCTGTTGGCCAAACCTTAGGCCCTTTCATGCCCATAAACTATCTTCAGGTCTAAGGAGGTGTCTTTATTGGATGACTCTCCTAATTCCACAGGTTACCTATGATTGACAGAGAAGAAAATAAGATTTTTGTCTCCAGGGATGTTCAGTTTAATGAACACTCCTTCCCATTCTCTATATCACAAGCCACACAGTTACCCTCCTCTGAGCCTTCCTCATCTCCTATTACTCTACTACTACCCTCAGTCACATCTCCTGTACCAGACACCAGCCCTAATTTCTCTTGCACCTCACCTAATATTTCTCCTTCTACAGCTGGTACTACCCCTGCTATGACAACTACAGAATCTTCCCCTACCTCTGATTCTTTACAAGCAGTCTCTCCCTCACCACCTAATCCTGACACATCACCAGCTCCTAAGCATCATATGATTACTCGCTCCATGACCAATTCTCTACAACCCAAGCTCTATACAGATGGAACAGTGCCATGGTTAAATGCCACTACTACATCAGATCCCTCTCAGATTCCAGATCAGCCATCTTTTACTCAGGCTGTTAAGTTTCCAGAATGGAAAGCAGCAATGCAGAAAGAATTTGATGCCTTACAGGCCAACAACACTTGGGATCTTGTTCCTTTTGAGCCTCACATGAATGTTTTGGGCACAAAATGGGTTTTGAAAACTAAGAGGCTGGCAAATGGACAGATAGAGCGGAGGAAAGCTAGACTGGTTGCTCAAGGTTTTAATCAGACCTATGGGGTTGACTACTCAGAAACTTTCAGCCCTGTGGTCAAGGTTACAACTATCAGATTAATTCTAGCTATTGCGGTTGCCTATAACTGGCCTATTGAACAGATAGATGTGGATAATGCCTTTCTTCATGGGCATATCGACGAGGATGTCTATGTGAAACAACCCAGTGGTTTTAAGCACAAGGACTACCCTAATCATGTCTGCAAGCTTAAGCGGGCTTTGTACGGGCTTAAACAGAGTCCTAGGGCATGGTTTTCTCGTCTCAGTACCTATTTGGTACACATTGGTTTCACTCCCTCTGTTTCTGATCCATCTCTATTCATTTATAATCATAAGTCAAGCATTGTCTATGTCTTGATTTATGTGGACGATATACTCATCACAGCCTCTTCCCCCCTCCTGATTCAGCAGCTCACTACCACTCTTGCCAAAGAATTCCCCATTAAGTCTCTTGGATCCCTTCACTATTTTCTGGGGATCCAAGTTTATCGTGACTCTAATGGTCTTTTACTTACACAGTCCAAATACATTTCAGATTTATTACAACGCACAAACATGGCTCAAGCAAAACCTGTTACCACCCCGATGCTAGACTCTACCCAGCTTGATTCCTCTTCGTCCCTTCCCCACACAGATATCACACAATACAGAAGTGTTATTGGAAGCCTCCAATATCTGGCCTTTACTAGGCCAGATATCAGTTTGCCGTCAACAAATTAAGCCAGTTATGATTCTCCCAAAGCGATTCACTGGGTTGCAGCTAAGAGAATAGTCCGTTACCTGAGATCCACCCAAATCTGGGTTTATTTTTCCCCGGCGACGCCTCTGGGAGAACTTCGCATCTTCTCGATGCGGATTGGGCAGGATCGCAACTTGATCGCGCTCCACCTCCGCTTCGTCATTCTCTTTGGCGACAAACCCATCTCCTGGTGCTCCAACAAGCAGCGCACGGTGGCTCGCAGTTCCACTGAGGCCGAATTCAAGGCCGCTGCTACCGCCGCCTCAGAAGCTTTATGGATACAGAAGGTGTTAAGTGAATTGGGAATTTATCTGACTAAAGCTCCAATCTTGAGTTGTGATAATGTTGGAGCATCTTACCTTGCGTCGAATCCCGTCTTTCACTCTCGAGCTCGCCACATCGCCATTGATTTCTTCTTCATTCGTGAATTAGTTCGCGCTGGTGCTTTGAAGATTGTGTTTTTACCGTCGAAGGAGCAAGTTGCAGATGGGTTCACCAAAACCCTAAGTCGACCGCAACTTTCGATTTTTCGATCCCGTCTCTCTCTGTCTGCTCGTTGACGAGAGTTTGGGCTCGCGGGGGGGTAGTGGGCCAGATAGTATGGGCTGGCCATATCAAATATTATTAACAGCCCAAAGGCTTTACTGTCTCTATTACACCGTGTATGCGTCTGTATATAAGGGTATGAAACCCTGATAAATTCATGAATAATACAGTACATTCTTTCTACACTGTTCCATCAGCTATTACACTAGGCCTGAGAGGTTGAGTTGTTTTCACTGAAATTGTTGTGTCCGAACATCTATCCGAACGTCAATGTTTGGACAGCATGCAAGGGTGAATTCAACTTGCAAGTGTCGACTTATGTCCGAACTTGCCAGTTCGGACCAATGTTCGGACGTTTTGGGTTTTAACTCTCAACTTGTGTCTAACATCAATGTCCTGACACAAGTTCGGAAAATTGGATTTTCACAGTTTATTTCTTCTCGGCTTGTGTCCGAACGTCAGACGTCCGGACACAAGGTTGGATAAGTATTGTTTTGCTGTTTTAGGACTCGTATGAAGTCCGTTTTTGAATCCATTTGCGCCGTTAGAATCGTATTTTCGTAAGATTTTATTTAAGGTAAAATCTAGGGTGTTACGGGTAATATTTCATTTGAGAATCATTTTGGGGTATAGTATGTTTACAAATTTTTTAAATAATAGGATATATAATTGTT
This sequence comes from Limonium bicolor, assembly GCA_023374045.1. Classification (NCBI taxonomy): domain Eukaryota; kingdom Viridiplantae; phylum Streptophyta; class Magnoliopsida; order Caryophyllales; family Plumbaginaceae; genus Limonium; species Limonium bicolor. The sequence goes on from CM041778.1 coordinate 203,113,978, forward strand.
AAGATCAAGTTTGTTGGGGCTTAATGTAATTGTCAAAAATTTTGTGGACATAATTGAATATTTGTTAGGATATTGGGGGGCCAATTGTAAAATTTTAAAGTTTTGGGGTGTATTACAAAATTATAGAGACTTTTGGGTCATTTTATAAAAGAGTAGTTCTTAGTATTCCAAAACTAAAAGCGTTTAGTCCTTATTAGTTATTTCAGAAACGTTTAATCCTTACTGGAAGCAAAGCCAAAATGTGTAGTCCTTATTAGGGACTTTTTTTCGTAGAAACATGTATGAAGAGTAAACATGGCCAATGTGACCCAAAAGAATTAGATTTGGTGAGACCGAACTGGAACAGGTTAGAACCAGAACCGTTTGGAACCGGAACCGCATCTAATCGAGCGAATTCAAATACACCCTTGAAGATTCGGGATTGAACCAGAACCGGGACCGGAATCGCTTGGAACCGCCTAGAACTGACATCGTTACCGTAGGAACCAGAACCAGTGGAACCACCCCGGAACCGGTCAATGTTACCGTTGGTCAAACCCCAAAAGACGTCATTTTTACTAAGGGGTGTGTGCCTGTTTGACATATAGCCGTTGGAACCGAAACCGGCCAAAAAGGCTCTAACAACTCTTTTTTCTCTTTGTTTGTAATATTATGGCCATATGCCCCCAAAACCCTTATAAATACATCATTTGATCGCCATTCTCACCACACAACTCTAACTATTCTTCCTCTCTTTTATTACTACTATTTTCTTGTGCAATTAAGAGTTATTAAGTATTTTAGCTACTACAAAGCTCATTTCCCACATTCTAGCAAAATGTCTAGAAGAGCCGGAAAGGAAGCGATGCATTCTTCCAACCTTCCAATCGATCCAATTTTTCAAGATGATGATCAAGACCGAATCGATGAGATGCAATTCGGGTATCATCAACAACAATAATTTCTACCTTCATCATTCCCGCAAGGTGGGAGTTATACAATTTCTCAACATGGATCTACTAACATCAGAACAACACACCCATCAATGTCCCCATTTGGTAAGTTTTAGTATTAGTTACGATTTATTTTGTACAAACTTTAATTTTAATTGCATTCTTATATTGATTATAGTCTAAATCAATTTTTTCCAATTATAGATACATCATCTACCCCATCCAATACCCACAATTTTGATCAAGAAGAAGATGATCAAGATGATGATGCCGACACATTCCATCAAGAAAGAAACCGACTTCTTGGGTGCAGTCATACTTCACAAAGAAAGAAGATCCTAAAAAGGTCGGAACATACAAACAATATTACAATATTTGCAATAAAGGACTTGCATGGGCAATGGGCACTGGGACGAGATCCTTTGCAAAGCACTTGAAAATGCACAACATCTACAAGGATACAACAATGGGGACACTAGTGGTCAAACTATGCTTACCGCATTTATCGAATGACAACTCGATCCGGGTTTACTTCAATGTGATAGAGAAAGAATAATAGATGGCATGGCTAGATTTATTTACATATGTGAAGCTATTTAAAGTTCAGTTTGAAGGTATTTCGTAATGTGGTTTGAAGTTTTAATTCATGATAGAGAGGTCTTACGTTAAAGTAATACTGGTGTTTGTACACTGATACATTGCTATATTATAAAGATGATTATATAATAATTTATAGTTATGAATTTTTTTAAAATGAAAGATATTACATATGGTACATTGTAGATGTGTCGCTGGTGTTTCATTATGAATCCATGGTGTTTGGTTAAGTAAATGTAAGTGTAATACATCATGTCTGCTAGAAAATAATACTAATTTCTTTACGGATAGTATTGTTACGAACAGTGTAATACCCCCGGCCCCCTAAAACTTTTGAAAATTTGTCAAATGTTCTTATAAATTTTTAAAAAGTACAAAATAACATAATATTTTAAAGAGTGACAGTGTCAAAAAAAATTTTGCCCCCCCAAGACAAAGCTCCTGGATCCGCCACTTGTTACGAACACCAAGTCTAGTTGATACACATGTACTTATTGAACATGTGCAAGTGTTTCATAATGAGAACTATGGTGTTTAGTTACATTCTTGACGATATTTGTACACAGGTATAAATTGAACATGTCCTAGGTGTTTCATTAATGAATCTGTGGTGTTTGGTTATGTAACGTAGGTCTATTATACCATGTGTGCTAGAAAAGTTTTTCAAAGCCTATACGAATATAATTGTTACAAACACCGTTTAAGTGTATACAGCGGACAAAAGACTCATTTGATATCTCATCTACTTATGCTACTAGTAATTATCATTTGACAACGATGATTTTAAAAAGTGGTTATGGTATTTTTTTGGTCGCAAAAAGTGGTTATGGTATCTAATGTGCAAGGTGTAGGTATTTGCTTTGGGGTAAGAGGTATTACATTCTGGTGGTTTGTACAATCAATTTTTTTTGTTCTTAATTCAGTGTAGTTTAATTTATAATTGTGGCACTTTGTTAATTTTGTACCGGTCCTTTGTTCATATACATTTGGTATGACGTCAACGTAAGTTGCTAATATTGTCAATGATATTTTTTAAAAATTGGTTAAGGTATTTAAAATGTAAAGCGTTGCTATTTTACTATGGTATAAGAGGTATTACAATCAAGATGGTTAGTGCATTTACAATTTTATTTTCTTAATTGATAGTGATTCCGGTATCAATTTTCTTGTGGTACTTTGTATGTTTAGCATCAGTTTTTAAACGACGGTAGCCAAGTACTTTTTTCAAACACATCGGGCATCTCATCCGGAGAAGAAACCAAAATTAAAATAATCTCTACGATCTATGATTATACTTCCCAATCTAGTGGTTGAAATTTTGTCCAGAATAGTCCATGGATAATTACTCTCCCATAATAGAATCGATATTCGCTTTTATGGGTCAAAATATGAGTAATAAATAATCAAATAGGATTTGCTTTTTTGGAAGAATGATTTCTATTTTAGAAATGATTTCTTTTACTAATGATCTTAAAATAAAAACTATCTCCTTGTTCCTAAAATTATTTGGTTTCTATAAATCATGCAACACTTAGTTTAGAAAAGTTTTGCTTACATTTTTTACATTCTAACTTAGAGTACTGTTTTCCGTACTTCATTTAGGCTGTTTTGTCTTTTTATAGCATAAGCAATGGATTCTTTATGCTAGTATATTTGTAGCTTTTAATAAACTATTATTTGACAGTGTGGCATTTTTGGAGGATAAGTTAGTTTTGTGCAATTCGTTTACCATTTTTTATACAATAATTTTAAATATTAATTTATAGTTTAAAACAATATTTTCTTAAAAACAAATAAATAAAAGACCATCAAATGTTATAAGATAAGTAATATGTTGCCAAATCTTGATAAACTCGGTACAACAATTATAAAACAAAAAAGTTTTATTACACTCAGTATTTGTTAACATTTACATTAAAGTCTATACAAATAATTTCACGATTATCAACTATAATTATATATATGTACTACATAATGCTTGTTCTCATTCGATTACCACATGTCTGCCATTGTTGTTCATTCTTGTCTGATCACGACATGCCAGCCATTGTCCTTCATTCTCGTCTAATCACCACACTGCAACAACGTCAAACAGTATATTTTTCGTGACTATTCAGCTTAGAGTAATTTAGCTCTCATCATCGATGGTGGAGTTTTTCAGGATTAATTAGCTCAGATTAATTTTTCCCTAATCACTACTGAGTGGAAAAGCGTAGACTCACAACAACCACTTGTGAAATTTACCAAACTCAAACCGTAACTACCGCTACTGCCATAATAGCACTATATATCCCTTTTATATTTTATGTTCTTATCTTAAAAATTATAATTGGGCCAAGATCAATGGGGTACTACTAAAATAACACCAACACTTTACTCAATGTATTTTATGTTCTTATCTTAAAAATTATAATAGGGCCAAGATCAACGTGGTACTACTACAAGAGCACCAATGCTTTATTCAACGTTGAATAAAGGCTTTTTTGAAAAGAAAAAGAAGATGTTTGAGTAATCTTAACTAACACAAGTAGTAGGGTGTCATACACTTTTTTAATTCAATTTCAGATCAAACAACAATCCAGAAATAGCTAAAAAAATTCCAAAATCCAAAGTGATATAACAATCGAACAAACGAATACCCAAATCAAGTAAACAACAACAATTGACCAGTTCTATTCCAGATCAAACAGTAGTCTACAAGTAGCCAACATTGTCAACTTCAGCATTTATGTCAAAGACAAAAATGATCTCACAAAACAACGAAGAGGTAACAATGCCAACTTCAACATTTATGCTCTCACCGAACCAAACGAACTGAATCTTAGATCTCTTATATTACACTAACCCGTTAATGCATTATGAAGTTTGATGTTTGCTTCTAGTGTTTTTCTTGCATATTAACTTTGTGATGGTCACAGACACCACAAACTAAACCTTCATACACTTCATGCAATAGGTGTAGGGAAGTTTTCTTGAAGCCAAATGCAAAAAAAAGGGTAAATTTTATTTTTTGACTCTCCATTGTTCTTTCCTTGTTCCGAGTTTCATTTTCTTAAAATATGAATTTAAAATCTTGTTTGCACATATTCTCCCAAAAATTTCTTCCCATTATGTATGAACAATAACAAGATTATTCAACTTAAATGTGTGTGTCGGGAGGTGGGGAGAGGGGTGACAACTTTTGAAATGGCATTCAAATCTCCTACTAAGATATCTCCATGGTTGAACATTATAATTGTTTGAAGTTAGTAAAACATAGCATGAATAATTGTTAAAAGATCTCTTAAATGCCAGCCACTTTTATGTTTTGATGAGAAAATGGGATGAAAATGCCAATGGCACATTCCAAAGCATAGACAAATAAATAAAGAATTCAAGTCAATGAAAAAACACTTCGGTCCAAACCTAATGTCAGTGTTGAACATAGGGGGCCTTTACATGTGTTTGGGTGTCATTAGGTGTCAGGAGGACTAGGATGGATGGTCGGCGATAGATGTGACAGTTCGGGTTGATCGGTTCGGGTTCTGTTTGGTTCGGGTTGATTTCAAATCGTCTAGTATTTGGTTCGGGTTGGAACGGGTCAGGTGAATTCGGTTTGTTCAGGTTGAGTTTGGTTTGTTGAAATTTCGGGTCGGTTTGGATTGGTATGAGTGACTTTCGGTTTAGTTGACATTTGGTTAGGATGACTTTGGTTTGGGTAACTTTCGGTCCGAGTTAGCATCCGGGTTGTTCGGTTTTTTCGGGTCATGGGTCTATTTCGGGTCAAGGGTCTATTTCGGGTCAATTATTCGGTTAAATTTGGTTGATATTACAGAATCAACAACTTAATAAGCATGATATGTACATTTGACTTCAATCAATCTTAACAACTTGTATTAGGCTAGGTCGACACCACCATAAGGTTAAGCTATAGTTTGAAGTATACAACATCTAAACATCCAACGAGTACCACATTTGTTTATCATATTTCTGATTACATTCGTTTTGAAATATAGGTCGTTGTAGCATTCAAATTTTGTTCTAACATATAATATTTAACCTTGATTAGTTAATCATATAATTATTATTATTGGGTGTGTTATGTTTCATTCTTATCATCTCCTATAATTAATGTAATATATTCTTTCGGTCACATAGGATATATTCATATGGGTTACAAGGGACTTGGTTCGGGTTCGGTTCGGTTGGTTTTCGGTTGATTTCGGTTTGGGTCACCGTCAGGTTATGTGTGATTTCGGTTCGGGTGATTTTGGTTTGAATGACTTTGGTTTGGATGGTTGCGGATTGTGGTTTATTCTCGGTTTTACAATAATACAGTTCGGTTTGATTCGGGTCAATTTGATTCAGATATCAAGTCATTTTTCAAATTATAGTTTTCGGTTGAGATTCGGATTCGAGCCGGATCGATTCAGTTTTTCAGGTTTGAGTTACTTTTGCCAGGTCTAGTCGGCAAGGTGTAACATGCTACTCCTAATTCCATGTTGACAACCATCTCTGCCCTAAACAAAAGTTTCATTTAAATAGAACTCTTTTTTTTTTCACTTCCAAAATGTATCCGATCCGACCTTGTGCTCATTACTCTCTTCTTTGACCGTTAAGGCATAATCTTTATTTAGTTGGGAAATTTCATGAAATGTCACTATATTTTTGGCTAATTCATAAAATTTCACTAAAAAAAAGGTCACAAAATGTCACTATATTTTTGTGAAAGTCCATAAAATGTCACTACGACATTGACTAGAAGCAAAAAAGACAAAAATACCGTTACTAGTTAACAAAGTACCTTTAAAGTTCACAATATGCCCCTAAGTGTTAAAAAATTCACAAAAATTTATAATACTATAAAAATATAGATAACAATAAAAAATATTTATAATATTATAAAATAAAATAAATATAAATAAAAAATATATTAAAATATCATAAAACATTAAAAAAGTAAATATTTCTTAGATTTTTTCAAAATTATTTAGTAACATAAAAAAGAATATAGAGTTTTAAACACATAATTTATACTAATTTTTTACAAGTTTAGACAAATATAGTACCACAATTTATACCAATTAATTACCATAATTTGTACGATACATTTTCAAATTATCTTTTTTTTCTACCAATTTAAATTATTTATTCAAAATGAATTATATTATGTCATAAAGTCATCTACAAAACAGAAAATATATTAAAAAAGTACAAATATTAATTAAAAATTTAATTATTAATTTGAATACATAATTGAAATTGGAAAAAAATAATTTAAAAATATATGGTGAAAATTATGGTTAGTAATTGGTATAAATTATGGTACTATATTGGTCTAAACTTGTAAAAAATTAGAATAGATTACGTGTTTAAAACTCTATATTCTTTTTTATATTACTAAATAATTTGGAAAAAAATCTAAGAAATGTTTATTTTTTTCAATGTTTTATGATATTTTAATATATTTTTTTATTTATTTTTATAACTTTTTAATATTTTTTATGGTTATTATATTTTATAGTATTTTGAATTTTTTTTATGAATTTTAGTGAATTTTTTAACACTTGGGGACATATAGTAAACTTTAAAAGTATTTTGTTAACTAGTAGGGGTATTTTTGTCTTTTTTGCTTCTGGTCAATGATATAGTGGCATTTCATGGACTTTCGCAAAAATATATTGACATTTCGTGACCTTTTTTTAATACCATTTAATGAATTAGCCAAAAATATAGTGACATTTCTTGAAATTTCCATATTTAGTTTGGTATGAGATCTAATAGATTACAACCTTCGCTCCAATAGAGTTACTTAACTAACACTTTTTTTTTCTAGTTTCTAATGCTTTTCTAGTGTAATTAACAATGATGGGAGTAGCTAAACTCTTTATGTCCAAGGATAATATAACCTAGTACCTTAGCCACCTTATGATTTCATAATGTAGCATTATTCTTATTCCCTTTTTCTCAAAGCCTTAATTAATTGACCACTTAATAACGTGGTAATCCCAAGCTTGGTTTAAAAAAGCGCGCATCATGCGCGCATCATGCGGTACTGATGCGATTCGATGAGTAAAACGCATTATGCAAAGCAAGTCGCATCTGTACTCCATTTTCTTCATTTTTTAATTTTTTTTTCTAAATGTTTAGAATGACGTCACTTTTAAGAAAGTTTTTCTCTTTTAATAAAAAATAAAATAAAAAGCTGCTTTACTCCCCCACCCAAGTCGTTCCTCCTTATTTTATGAAATACCCCAAACCTTAATGTGTTAATTAATTATGTAATTATAATTTCTAAGGCTAAATAAGTCCTTAAGATCATTGGTGAAGAAATGAAAACCAAAAAGAAAAAGAAAATGCGTAAAAGTCACAAAACGTGAAAATACGTATTTAATTATTTTAGGAGGTATATAACTTCCACTAGGGTTATAAATATATTTTTATACCCTAATTACATACTAAGAATATGTGGGAAAAATTCCGGAAGAAAACGGATCCAAATAATGCGTTAAAGCGCTAACGGAGTCTTAAAGCGCGTTTTTCGAGAATACCCGAAAACGTGACTTTAAACAGTCAAACGACCCCGTAAAAAAATTATAGCTTATCATATAACTATAAATAAACATTAATGGGAGTACAATAACCATTAAAATCAAATGAACGAGAAAATTTCCAGAACCGGGCCCGGTTGGTGAATAGTGCTAAACCGGGTAAATTAATGGGCGTTTTCTGTAAAAGACGAAAAACGTTCCAGCGCGTATATATATTAGTGGGCCGATTTCTATTAATGTAGACAGCCCTCACCACATGACTAGTTAGCTAATTCTTAAGTCAAAAGAGCCAAAAAGCAAAAAGGGTACAAATACCCCTTTATTCTTCTCTCTCCTCCTTTATTCCTTTTTCCTCTCTTCTCTTTCCTTTCTCCTTTCTTCCCCACGTTCCTTCCTTTCTCCCTCCAGCGATTTTTCCTCCCCTCCTCTCGTGTGTTGCGATTTTGAAGCCCCCTTCAATGGCTTCCCACCTTTCTCCCTTGCCCAAGCTTCGTTCATAGCTCCAAACGAAAAACTAATCACATATTCTTCTTCCTCTCAATCAAGCTCTACCTTTCCCTCTTTTCAAAATTCGAAAATGAAGAACTTCATCTCCTTGGTTTTTCCCATTTGAGAGGAAAGCACACCATCTTGTAGCTTGGAGTCTCCTCTTTCAAACAAGGTAAAAAGTTCAAGAGACAAAACTCATTCTTTCCATTTTCATGTCTTGGCCGATTTTGGCTCTCTCTCACACCTTGTTTTTCTCCTTGTTTTTTGAGCTCCAAATGACCCTTCAATGGTAGTAGTTTCTCTCTGATTCAAGGGTGAGAACCTCTCTTAAAAGGCTCCAAAAGGTAAACCTAATTATGGTTTCTAATCCTCGCATTGAAATTGTGCTATCTTAAGGGTTAGAATTTTAATGTGGCTTTTGTGTGATTTGGATGTTGGGATGAGTTTGGTACTCCATCACCTAATTGACGAACTTGGGAAAAAGAGGAGCAAGAGAGGATTAAGGAGAGACTTGTGACTTAAGGTAAGAAATCTACCTTAAGACTTATTTTGAAGCTTTAGGATTGGGATGGGTTAAATTAAAATAATGAACCCAAAATTATGTGAAATATGTAGTGGTTGAATTTGAGAGGATTGTGAACTTGTGTTGATTTAAGGCCAAGTGCCATTGCATTTGAGTTTGTGTTTATATGGTTTTATTGAGATTTTGGAGATTATGTTATTGTTGATGGACTTTGATTTATGTGCTGGTAGACCCTGTGGGTTTGGCTAGATTAGGTTTGAAAAATGATGACAAGATGAGGTTTGGGAGATGCTAAGTTTATGGGGAGGTTATGGCGAAATTTTGGGAAAAATGTATATTTGATGGCTTGGTGAATGGGGGAACCTTGGTGTTGTAGTGTGAGTAGAGTGTTTAATAGCCTTGAAATGGTATTTGGGAAACGAGGAAGAAGGATGAAAATCTAGCAAGTTACACATGGGAGCTTAGAAAGCTAGAAAAGAGTTAGTGTTTGTAATTGTGAGACAAGGAGTGAATGTGGGTTTTAAGTACATTTAGTAGGAATGATTGGAAATGGTCATTGATGGATTTGGAAAGGTTGGTGGAAGGTTGTGAATGTTTGAGAGGTTTAAGATGCACTGATATGCATAATGCAACCGAGGGGATATAAGTTTTGTGAATTTGAAACAATAATTGGGTGGTGGATTGGACCACGTTTTAGGAGCATTTGAGGAGTGTTTTAGGTGTTTTAAACATGTAAGAACATGTGGAAAGTTAGGATATGATTAGAGGTGAATTAGAGGTTAAAAAAGTGGTAAGAAAAATGATGTTCTGGACTAATACTGGAGTGTTCGGGTTTGAAACCAGAACCTAAACCCGGAACCCCCAAAAACACCCCAGAGAGTAAAATCTGTAGGTGGTCCGGGTTTGTAAACCCGGATACAACCCGGACCAGGTGTAAATAGGGCAGAAAGTGTTACGACGGTTGTGTTCCGGGTTTGCAAACTCACACAAACCGGACCACCCTAAAAATGCACCAGAGAGTGTTATTAAGTGTGTTTTTATGGGGAAATGAATGATAATGGTTTTAGATGTTGATTAGGCCTTGTTGGTGAGTTTAAGGCCTTAGATGGTGTAAACAAGTGTTATGGTTGATGTGAGAAAATGTGGGTTTAAGTACCACAAGTTAAACCGAAATAACGGGATAAAGGGGTAAGTACGGGAGTAGTAATATGTACCTACCGTAACACCTCAATATTGATTGAACATTTGACATGTAAAGTGGTTCAAGAGTATGACATGAAGAACAAGTGTGAACCGAGGAACGTGAGAACACCGGTAAAGTAATTTCCCACGGTGACAGGTATGGTTTTCTTGCAACCTGTGTCCTAACGGATTACACCGGCTTATGCCTATGTGTTTTTCAGTGTTTGTCACCTTGCAAGATAAAGCATGAAATGAGTTTACAGTAATTCATTATTGTGGAGGTAATTAATTCCGACCGCTTAACCTTAGTTATGTGTTAAATAATAGGTAACCGACCTTAGGTTCACATAAGAGTTCGGTATGCGGAATAAACGTCCCAACCCATGGGAACGTCATAACCACGGCTATCAGTGCGTTAGTATATTGTAACTATGTGTGATGTATGTGAGTTGTTTGGTATGTTGTTATTGTTATCGATACCGATATCCATGTTTGTTAAAAAGGGATAATACTCCCCTTACGTGTCTAACCGAGTTAGTACACTATGTATGTATGTGTGATAAGTTCCATAAGGGACCTCTACTAAGTGTATGTTATGTATGGAGAGGAATCCGGTGTGTGCCGGTCGCGCGCGTCTGTTTGGGAGTTAATACTATATGTGAATTAACTCCCATCCTGTTATGTTAAGGGTTGTTTTCCTTCATTGGATTTCGACCTCCCATTAGCTTAGCCAAAGCTTACCTACCCGACCTCCATATCGGGCTAGGAGGGAAATTATGTGTAATGTTGTCAGGGTGTTGACGCCTATGTTGCTTCGACTCCTCTCGTTACCACAAGCTTAACCAAGGCTTACCTACCTCATCACTATTGGAGTTAGGGGGAAATTATGTATGTTGTGTACGGTCCTATATGAGGCCGCCACTCAAGTAAGAACTGTATGTTGGTGCTCGGGCTTATACACCCCGGCACTCCCTAAATGAAGTTCATGTACTCTAAGAAGAGTGAAATTAAGTTGTGTATGCTATAAAGTGAAGTGTGTGTTGTTATGTGGGTGTGCTAACCTTGTGCATGTACTCATTATGGATGTTGTTATAAGCATGATGTAGTGATGAGTTTGTGCATGCTTGAAATAAATCAACTGCATGCTAAGATGACAAATAGTTGTGCGTGGCCCGTAGCATGCGGGCTGCGGGATTACCATACCGCAAAGGTGCTGACCCCCTTTGGGGCCCCCATTACTTTTCAGGTACAATGAAGCTGGTAGCCGTTCGAGAGTAGGACGGGTAGTTATTTGTATGTGGTAGTCATGAGATTTGTGCAAGTATTGTAGGTGTAGTAAGACCGAAATTGTATCGCATTAGTTGAGAAGTACTCGGTACAGTTGTAATGTAAGTGAATATGGTATGTTGATATGAAACGGTATTGATGTGTAGTTGCTCGGGAATTTAGTCCATCAGACGGTACGATGTGTGTATGTTAGCCTTGTTAGCACGTGGGGGCTAACGGCGTGTAACACCAAGAATTAAGTGATGTTTTGGGTATGAATTCCGCTGCGATGTGTTAATAAGTGTGTTGTTAGAAGTTGGGGTGTTACATTTATTATTACCCCTCGCCTCACTTTCCATCACAATCATTTCATTTCCCCCTTTCCTCGTCCCCCACTCCCATTCTCCCTTTTTTTTTTCTTTCCGGTCTGTCTCCCCAAAACCCAAATTCATGTGCATCTTTGCATTTGAACATTTTCAAATGAATATTTAAAGTTTAATTCAATATGTTGTATGTCATATAATATGTTAAATATGCTTATATATACAAAATGTAGTATCACAATATATATAGGTGATATTATATAATTGATCGCATCAACGACGAGATGCGACCGCCTCGTCGCATCACGCATCACGCATCACTTCAAAAACCAAAACGCCTCGTCGCATCACGCAATTTAAAACCAAGATCCCAAGTCTAAATCCCATTGGTGTGGCTAAGATAAAAGGCTAAAACGGATAAGAACACTTTATTATAATTGTAATGCAAATGATTTAGTAATTGCTAATAACAAGAGTTTGGGTTTCACTTAAAGTCAACTAGAACCTACAAATTATGGGAGAGCAAACATAAGATAATAAAAGTTCCCGTAGTAACTCTAAGGACACTCATTTGGTAATTACAAAGTTTAGCATAAGGGTGTAGGAGACTAGGAGCAAGACGCCACTGTCTTTCTCTTCATTCATCTTTGATTCAATCTTTGGTTTCAAACTAAAATCACCTCGAGTTCCCTTGGGTTTGATATAAACCTAGGTTGTAAAAAATTTAAAAAACTTGCCACGACATATCGTGAGCACTTGTTGATCTATCAAATTCCATCTCTTTAAACTCTTTAAAAACCACTACCCTCAAAGGATTATGACAGCAATTCAGCATTAGAAGCTTATCTCACAGATTCCGTGGCTTGAGAAACAGTTTACTACTCCCTCCAGTAGCACCGAGAACCACAATGCAAGAGGTACAAGGAGATACAGCAGAGCATTTGGAGCTAATTGCACACAGTAGCAGAAAAACCAATATAATAGACAAAGTTTACAAAAATAATGGAGAAATTAAAAAATACCATGCCTAATGTTTGAGCTAAAGCCAAAATAGTCACCCCTAATTAGTGGCCGGCCCTATAAACATACCTTTGGCTACATAATCACAACCACAACCAGCAGCAAATAAATAACAAAGACGGGATGTGTAATTTCTACTGAACAGATGGGCGTAACGCTAAGAACATCAGATCAGACCGACATAACATTTGATTTCTATCCGGTTTCCTGCTCGAACTCACCTTCAGAATCTTCTGCATTATCGGCGTCTTCCTCGTCTTCTGCGTCATTGTCGAAGTCTTCCTTATCATTCTCCATGGCTGCTTTTCCAATCACAGGGATGTTGCTATCAATCTTCCTAATTTCGTTGCACTGCATATACAAAAATCCACCAGAACTCAATTTCATTCCGATCTGGGACTGACTTCAAAATTTGAATTAAATGGTTTTTCTTTCAACCCTAGATAAGACAGCCACCGCACTACCCCAACATCAATCTACGACTGACTTCAAATTTGAATTAAATGGTTTTTCTTTCAACCCTAGAAAAGATAGCCACTGCTATGCTAACTGCACTACGCCAACATCAATCTACGACTGACTTCAAATGAATTAAATGGTTTTCTTACAACCCTAGATAAGATAGCCACTGCACTACGCCAACATCAATCTACGACTAGTCACAAAATTCGAATGAAGATAAAAAAGAGGCACACCTTTTCTTCATAGTCAGACTCTTCCATGGCTAGAAGGAGCTCGTCATTCTGCGCGTTAGGCCACTGATTTGGTAGAAGAAGAGATGCCGGAATCGTCTTTGATGACGACGGAAACTCCGTCATGAATGCCGGAAACTGCAACATCCTTGTTATCGCCCTTTTTCCTGTGCGCCCAATACGAAGAAAGAACGAACCGAAAAGGTAAGAAATTATCTGAATTTGAGCACCATTGTTTATTGTCCAAGCACTGTGATATAAGAAAGGCCCAGTGATTTTTCTCTCACTTGTTTGTTGGGACGATTATTGTTCGGGTGGGGCCCATTGTTTATTGTCCAAGCACTGGGACGATTATTGTTCGTGTCATGTACATAAGGTAGCTTATTAGAGAAGAAAATGTAATACAGGATCTTATAGCTAGAAGGTCGCTAGAGAACAGGGTCACTTGTCTTACAATAAATCATACTATTTGTAAAATTAATTAATATAATTGAGTTTCTTAAAAAAAATTGTTGGTTTTATTATTCGGGAGCTTATAAATAAGTAACTATCATAAACGATAGGTATGCTTCAAACGACACATGTTAATGCTAGATATGTGATGAAAAATGAAAGAAGAAACGGAAGAACACGACAACAGAGGATGCAGAGATGGAAGAGGAGAAAGAAGCTATAGCAAATAGCAATAACAATCAAATTATATTGGTCATTTTCTCTAACTAGAAGCAATGGCGAGGCACAATAACGGTGGTGGTTTTTTCACCGCGCGATTATCCAAGTATGGTGGCAGCAGCAGCAACAACAACGGCTCGTCTCGGTTAAAATGTTACATTCTTCCGGTTGTTTGTATCTTGGCCCTTTTCTCCCTCGCTGGTTTTTTATTATTTAGGGTGAGTTTCTTTCTTTTTGATTCTATAAATGTTATTTATTATCTACATTCAATACATAAATATATATTGTTTGATCGATTAGTAATTTTCATGGATGAATTAGGTTGAAGACTTCGCGTATCAAACGAAGACAGTTGTTGGACACAATTTAGACCCAACACCATGGCAACCCTTCCCACAAAAAGTGTTTAACGAAGAAACCCGGTATGAACGCTCATCAAAGATCCTACAATGTCAATACTTCACTTGTAAACCTGATACAACCACATCATCAATCAACAACCTAACAGAAACAACGGAATCACCACGATACAACCCGAACCGAACCTCAACTTGTCCCGAATTCTTCAGATGGATCCATAATGACTTACAACCATGGTCGAAAACCCGGATAAGTTATTCCCACATAATGGAAGCCAGGAACTACGCAGCGTTCAGGATCATAATCTCACATGGTAGACTGTACGTTGAGCTTTACTACGCTTGTGTACAAAGCAGGATGATGATAACTGTGTGGAGTATTTTACAATTACTGAAACGGTACCCTGGAATTGTACCTGATGTTGATATAATGTTTGATTGTATGGATAAGCCTGCAATTAATCGGGCTGAATATGGGTCAAGACCCTTGCCGTTGTTCCGATATTGCACTACTGCTGACCACTTTGATATACCGTTTCCGGATTGGTCGTTCTGGGGATGGTACGTATGTATGTATATAGGATAGGAGTATATGATTTCATCCCTTTTGAATTGACTATGTATGAGATTGTTGTCAGGCCTGAAGTTAATGTGGGGCCGTGGGAGGATGAATTTGTTGATATAAAAAGGGGTGCTAGTTCAAAAAGCTGGAGAATGAGGCAACCTTTTGCATATTGGAAAGGAAATCCTGATGTTGTGTCACCTCTTCGTATGGAGTTACTAGGTTGCAATGACACCAGGTTATGGCTCACCCAAATATTTCGTCAGGTTTGTATCTATGTGCTGTTGAAGATCATAGTTTAGTTTTATAATTAATTGGTTATCATATGTATATAAATCATTCTTTTTTGTTTGTTTGATTGATTGTTTGTCATCTTAATTCATAGGATTGGGCAGAAGAAGCAAAAGCTGGGTTCCAACAATCTAGGCTATCAAACCAGTGCAAACATAGGTTAGTTGATCATATATATACTAATGACAGACAGATGAATCTATCTAGCAAGTAATTAATTCTTGGGTAGGATCACTCATATAATTCATTACTGATTTGCAGGTTCAAAATATATGCAGAAGGTTACTCATGGTCAGTGAGTTTGAAATACATCTTATCATGTGGTTCACTCACACTACTCATCTCCCCACAATACGAAGACTTCTTCACACGTGGTCTTATTCCTAGAAAGAACTACTGGCCTGTTTCTCGAGAACATCTATGTGAGTCAATCAGAGATGCGGTTCATTGGGGGAATCACAATCCAGCTGAAGTGAGTCAGTTATTAATTACTTCTTTCATTCATTCATCTCTCCAAACCTAGTAAAATTAATTAAGATGTTGGTCTCATAACAACAACAGGCAGAAGCAATCGGACAACAGGGTCAAGATTTCATGGAGACAGTCAGCATGAGGAGGGTATATGATTACATGTTCCATCTCATCTCAGAGTACTCAAAGCTACTTGATTTCAAGCCTGAGCCACCAGTATCAGCACAAGAAGTGTGTGTGGATTCTCTCCTCTGTTTTGCCAATCAGAAGCAGAGGCAATTCTTAGAGCAATCTGCTACTGCTTTGTCACCTGCACCTCCTTGCACATTGCAGGAACATGATGATACTGTCATGCAGATGTTGATTAAACAAAAAAGAGAAGGCGTTTAACTATAGAAGATATTTCTTTTTAGTATCAACTGAAAAGCTAATTAGGGACTGTTTTAGGTTTAATGATTATATACAGTGTTGTGGATAATGATTGATGACTAAGAAATAAGAAACATCATTCATGTCCTAGGGGTTAGTTCTCTTCTTGATGACTAGGGATTCCCTTTTTATTGTTCTTCCATCCTTGAACCGCACTGTTTTCAAGTAGTTGTTGGAGGGTGTATTTGGTTTAGAAATGTTATCAAGCTCAAGATCAGCATGTGCATAGCATAATGAGTCTATCTGTATAAGTTCTATCATCGAAGATCGATGAGCTCCAATAGGGTTTATTATCAATTTGAATAGGATGAGTAGATACTTAATAGTTTCCGCTTAAATTCCTAATGTATGTGAAGATGAGGGGAGCGAAGTATGAAAGCATAGTAGGGGAGAGATCATGTCATGGTCGAGTGTGTGCAGGTCCGATGTTAGCATGAACAGGTAAGGATGAAAGCATTTCAGCAAGTGTAAGCGGAGACTAGAAGAGAACACTGGTTAGTCCCAGAGTGTTGTAGAGAGAAGGAGAAGAAAATGGAATGATATATTATTAGAGGTGTTTGACATCAGAGTGGATAACAGAGTGTTAGAGCAGATGAATAATACAAATGATTGGATAGATTAGTCTATGAGGTCATCACAGTTAGCTAGGCCTTGCAGTGTTATATTTTTCTTTGTGCAAAGTTGTTGTGACTGTCCCAGAATATACTGCTACTAGTGAGAATGGAAGCGCTGACCTGTTGAACGGTCACGGATGTGCGGTGAAAGAAGCAGATTTTTATCGGTCCATGGAGAATGGTATGTGGAGGAAGAGGTCAAAAGCTTGTTTTTGACGCTGTTGTTGTTGTTTCGGACAAAGGTAATTGCTACACCGTCTGGCTTGCGGAGAAGTGTAGTGGGAGAACTGATGGATAGGGGTTAGGGTATCAGTGAATGAGATAAGTATCATGACGATGAGGTTTGCTGTGTCGGCGGGTGTTGGGCAGCTTTGTTGAGGATATGTTTTGAGAATTAGTTCGAGTGGTAAATACATATGCACTTTTGAAGAGAAAGCAGAAACAAGTTGTTTATGAAAAGGAACAAGGCTGAACATCAAGATGTAGAAATGAAAAATCAGTAGTGGACTAAACCCAGGCTTGGAGAGCATTTCCTATTACTGAAGGAGTACGACGTTATTCATCGACAGGTAAGCATGAATAAAATCTTCCATTTCTGATTAGTGATGCTCTATTTTTCACCTAGATTGGATGGAGTCTTGACAAGAAGCATGAAGAGAAGAAAAGACGAGAGGTGAATATAGCATAGATGTCGTACGAGGGTTCGTATATGATAGGGTTAGGGATAAGGATATAACGATCAAGGTGAGTAGTGTTTGTGTAAAGTGTATCCCTTTTGGATTCAAATTAATAAAGACATCATGCCATTAATTATAAAGAAATGTGAAAGATGAGATCCTGTCCTCGACATGGTTTATATATTTCTCTGTCCACAATATCATACCATTATAAAAAAGGTACAAATACAATACAAAGGCTCAAACAACTATAGTAGTTACTAGAAATTGTAAGATACTTCTTTTCTATAATGACCAAGGCGGAGTACGTAAGTAGCAATAATTTTAGAAGAATTTTAAAAACTAGTTAATATTTAAAGTTCTTAATTTGTTACAAGGTAATTTTTATCTGTGTGTGAATGTATTAGTTTATTTATTACTATGTATAAATTAACTCGCTATTTACTTATGTTATTATACTTAAAAGGATTAATCTTCTGTCATAATACATACATCCCACAAAATTAGTAAAAAAACAAGTTGATTGTTTTCAGGATATAAAAAAACAAGTAATTTTCGTCAAAATACTAAAATTAATTGCGTTGGTTTTTTAAAGTGCCAAGATGTGGCAAAGAAACCGCAACAGAGTGACGATTTTTCCGGAAGTCTAGAAAAAAAGTCAAGAACTGCATTGCCCTAGCCGCTTCTCAAATTTTTTTCCAGAAACCGCATCAGCTTGATATGGTTTCTTTGCAAATTTTTTAATTATTGGTTGAATAAAAAGTATAGTTTTTCATAGTGAAGTTAAGATTTTTTTTTGCAAGTTTGAGTATCTATCTTAACAACTTCTGAACTCTGAACAATGAAACACTTTGAAATTTTGGAGGCGTGTAGTGTGTATGTAGAAATGCGGATCTTCAAAATTTTAGCCCAATCCCATCCAATTTGCTTGTAAGGATTTCACCCCGAAGTGTACAAATATATTGAATTATAGTGGAGTTATGATTTTTTGCAAATTTGAATATCAATCTTAACGACTTCTGGACATCGAAACACTTTGAAATTTTACAGGCGTATAGTGTGTATGTAGTAGTGATGATCTTCGAATTTCAGCCCAATCAGAGCCAATTTACTTGTAAAGATGTCACCCCGAAGTTAAACAAAAACATTAAACTATAGTGGAGTTATGATTTTTTACAAGTTTGAGTATCTATTTTAGCAACTTTGGGCATCGAATCGATTTAAAATTTTCAGGCATGTAGTGTGTATGTGGAAGTGCTGATATTCAAAAATTTATCTCAATCGAAGCTAATTTACTTGTAAGGATGTCACCCCAAAGTTGCACAAAAACATTAAATTATATGGGAGTAATGATTTTTTGCAAGTTTGAGTATCTATTTTAGCAACTTTGGGCATCGAAACGATTTGAAATTTTACAGGCGTGTAGTGTGTATGTGGAAGTGCTGATATTAAAAATTTTATCTCAGTCGGAGCCAATTTACTTGTAAAGATGTCACCCCGAAGTTGCACAAAAACATTGAATTATAGTGGAGTTATGAAACGCCACTATAGTTTTAGCTAATTCATGAAACGCCACTATATTTTTAGCTAATTCATGAAACACCACTAAAATAAAATAAAGTCATGAAATACCACTATATTTTTGCAAAAGTCCATGAAATGCCACTATGTCATTGACCAGAAACAAAAAAGATAAAAATACCCCTACTAGTTAACAAAGTACATTTAAAGTTCACAACATGCCCTTAAAAAAATTGACTAAAATTCACAAAAATTCAAAATACTATAAAAATATTGAAAACTATACAAAGTATTGAAATATTATAAAAATAAGGAGGTTGCTATTCGTAGTACAAAATTACTAATCACCGCAGTACAAAAATGTTTTAAATCATATTGACGTTGTAAACATGTAATGATGTGTCCCTATGTTTTTTTTTCAAAAAATGATATCTGAAAGTAATTTAACCCAAGAAGTTTGTAGTTGATTAGTAGCGAATTTTTCTAGTTACATTTTTGTTGTAATCAATACTGGAATCTTTTTTTTAAAGTGCTAGATTACATTTTTATGTGTTTACACTATTAATATGATTTAAAATTAATTTGTACTGCAAATAACAAAAACTTTACTATTTGCAGTACAACTTTTTTTCACCAAACTTAGTTGAATAAGTTGGAATGTTGTGGGGAGACACTTTTTTTTGAAATAAAAGAGAATTGAATGACCAAATTTCAGTCAGCATGATTAAAACAACTAAGTTAAAGAAAAACTAAGTCACAACAACTAAGTTAAAGAAAAACTAAGTTACAACAACAAAATTAAAGAAAAAACTAAGTTACAACAACGAAGTTAAAGAAAAACTAAGTTACAACATTGTTCCATCTATCTAACCTAGATTGTATGTGATGAATCCAAGGTCCAACAGTGTTTGGATCTCTATAATATAACCACCGCGGATAGACAGGGGGGAGTGGGGAGTCATCAACCATACAAAACCTTACAAAATGACTCTGGGGGCAAACTCCTATGTGGATCTCTCCTCTTGGTCTATCACGATTGGTATAATTTTCGATTGGAAGGTATGTGGCACTTGTCATACCCCCATATAGTAGAGTAGAAAACTACTATCGAAGTGTACTTTGTCGGATCACTGTCCCCATTTCTGTGGTCATCCATTTCTTTGGAGGTGCTGCCCCATCCCCATTCCAATGAAGCACTCTTAACATTTCGTTGTACGGTGCTTCGTTGAATATGTCCTTGTATACATGCCTCACCGTTTCTGTATTCTTCATGTGATGGTATAATCCTTTACGGACATCTTTCCACCTCTCTTCGTTTGAATACAGGTAATCAGCAGTCACCTTGAACCCACAATTACCTTCTCCACGAACATCAATATACCCAGTGATATATTGATATAGGTTGGATGGGAAATACTGGTAGTATGGGAAGTTGTTTATGGGCGCGAATCGATTCGGATATGATAATCCTCTATTAAGTGATCTTCTATTTGATGGTGCTCCTTCGGACTGGCTCGCCCTTGGTCGGTTACGCTCCTAAGATGAAGGTTTCTGTCGATTTGGTCTTGAGGTCCCAGTAGGTCTGCCAATCCCAAACTGTTCTAATGGTTCTCCTAATTGGCATACCATATCTGGATGAAGGAAGTTCTGGATTTGACTGTAACATCTGGCCATTAGAGTCGGATCGTCTAATTGTGCTACCTCAGAAGCAATATCACGCCATCTGTTTTGTTCTACCTCCTTGTAGGATAGCATATCAACTGTTGATTCATGATTCTTCTAGCTCAGGGTATACCAGAAACGATGTATATCCCTCTTTGAGCACAGGATACCACTATCCAACATGTAGTTTAATTTACATGTACATGGTAATCCATGAGAGGTTACCTTGTCACATCCACAGATTGAGCTATCCATTTGAACATAATCCGTCCTACCAAGCTCCTTTACTAGCTCATCCAAGCACAAGATACTATCTTCCTGATCAGGTCAGTAATTGGAACCCTCATATGCTCTCTTCTGTGTTTTGTCCTTGCCGACTCGAAGTCCTTTTTTAGCTCCCTGATGCTAGTATTCACGTGATCATCAATTTTTGGAAATATTACATCCAAAGTGTGTCTAGCACTCCTTAATCTCGCCTTTAGAGCAGAATGTGCGCTCTCCACCCTGTCAAATGTTTAAGTAAACGTTTTATAGATCTATAACAATGACTGTATTATCTTACAAATTACAAGACTAACAATCGTACCTATTTGTCATTGTGTTGCCGAAGTGCAACACATTCTTGACCCAAGCCTCCACAAATCTTTTCTTGTGTTTCTCCCAGACTGATGCAACATACGTAATGAAACGTGGAAAGCTTCTATATGTATTCTTGAATACTTGGAGGCTCTCGTTGTCCTGCTGCTCTGTTCTTAAGTAGACAACCGAATTCCACATTCGGACTGCAGCTGCCACCCTTCCTCTATTACACATATACGTCTCTACCTTCCCCCGAATGTTCCTACTTATGTGACACCGACATAGAAGATGATGAGCTTCAGGAAATACTTGTTGTAAAGCATTCATCAAGGCCAGACATCTGTTGGTGATAAATGTTGAGGTTTTAGTCCGACCAAGGAGTTCCCTTAATTGTTCAAGTGCCCACACATACATGTCTGTTGATTCTAATACAAGAATGGCAAAGGCAATGCTGAAGTTCTTGCCTATACTCGTCACTCCGATAAACTAAACCAAAGGAATTTTTGTGATGTTCGTTTTGTAGGTAACATCAATGCCTATGACGTATGGAAAAGCATGCAGCAGTAATCTAGAGGTAGGGTGTGCGAAGAAGATGGACCCAAATAGTGTTCGATCCCCTAAATTGTGAAAGTATCCAAAATCATGTTATCTATCAAATTAATATGAAACCTAAAAGATTACAATTATTTGAGACATCCTAAGTTGACTTGCTTGGTTCTCCTCCAAAATCAAGACACTCAACCATTACTTCCTTCAGCTCAGGGGTGGATGACTGCCCTAGCAATGGACGACCAATGATGGGGATTTGCAGTATCATCCACACATCGTGCAGGGTAATCGTCATCTCACCGAATGGCATATGGAATGAGTTCGTATCAGGCTCCCACCTCACCACAAAAGCACTGATGAGAGACATATTGTTGTGTGGCATTGTAATATCCTGTAGATGCTGTATACTAGAATACTTAATCATGTTCCTTGCTGTTTTGCTAGAAACTTGATCTTTTGGCCAGCTAGTAAGCATCACCTTACGGGATTTGAAACTCAAAACCCCATGATCCTAGATAATGACCAATATTTAGCACTTACAAAACGTAGTGTGATTTACATGATCAAATACAGGAGAAGATAGAGAACATACCTGAGTTGAGGACCATAAGTCAAGCGCTACATGACCTCTGAAGCTAGTGATAACACTAGTGAGTAGTGGACCGCAGGAACTAGCACCTCTGTCAACTTCCAAGAGGTAGGAATCACTGGAACCATCGCTAGCGCTGCTTCCTCGTCAGTGTCATCCTCCTGATCCATGACATTATCATCTTCATCATCCTCTTCCTCATCCACGTCAGGTGAGTCATCATCATCAGCACCACCACCATCGTCATCAACACATGGAGAACACTCGATCATCACATGGTCCTCATCAGGACGTGTGCGTGATGGGCGTGGTAGACGTGATGAACTACCACCGCCTGACGTCTGAGCTTCAATTTGGTGGCTTCCTTCGCCCGAGATGTTGTAGCTAGCGCCGTGCAGTGGTTCTTCAAACCAAGCACTACTGGATGATGACAACACTGGCATGCGTCTCTTCGGTATATGATCGTACATCACCGAGTCATCCACCGCTTCCCTTGGTAGTGCAGGTATCTGAAATACCGGGTTGTTAAAAGATTGACCCGGATGGAACAATGAGTGGCGTGGTGCTTCCATGAGGGGGGTAGGATTACTCGGCCCTTCACTAGGAGCACGTGCACGACGGTACGAGGCCGTCATAGGCTGCTCCATAGTTCGGTCTTTCTTCTTCTTCTTCTTCTTCTTCTTTTGGTGTATACATGTTGCACTGCTTTTTTCAGCCTATCCATCACTGCATATGAATATCACATAGTTATAATTCATTCATAATATTAAAATTCAACATAAAAAATATTAAAAAATAAATAAAAAAATATAGGGTAAAGCCCTATTGTTGGGCTCTAGTCTACAATTCAAAAAAAAATAGGGGCGAGCCGCGCAAGGGCTCTAATCCTGCCAGGGAGAGCCGCGCAAGGGCTCTACTACAGCCCAGGCGAGCCGCGCAGGGGCTCTACCTCTGTAACCTCGAGCCGCCCAGCTGCTCGCCCCATTCCATGTTAATTCCAAATTTTCCATGCAAGATCTAGCTTAATTGATGTTAAATTTCAAAAAAACTAACAGCAAATCCATACTCAGGACACCCAAATCTATAAGTTTGAAAAAGAAATTCGAAAAACTCACAGGAAAATTTTTCTAGCGGTGGTGCTGTGGTGGTCCGGCTGGTGGTCGTGGCGGCTCCAGCGGCGGCTCCGGCGGTGGTGCTGGTCTGCAGAGGGGAGAGTAGGAGGGAGAGAGAAGGAAGAGAGATGGATGTAATGTGAGAAATGAAATAATCTAACTTGTTTCGACTATATATAGTACGAGCATTTTTTTACCAAAAATTGGCGTTTTCAACTACGATTTAGTATGACGTTTATGAAAGTGTAACAATGTTAGTAATTTAATAAAACGTAAAGTAAAATGCCATTTACTAATATGGAGTCACAATTATAACGTTATATTAATGCAATAACAACGGGTTTAACTTCTTTTATTACAATGAGTGTGTTTTTTAAGGTTTACGCTAACAAAATGATTTTTTCGAAAAACAATATTTACAACACGATAACATTACATGTTTACAACATTAATATGATTTAAAAAAAAATTGTACTGTGGTGATTAGGAATTTTGTACTGCGAATAGCAACCCAGTAAAAATAAATATTAATATATTTAAATATCATAAACCATTGAGAAAAATATGTATTTCTTAGATGTTTTTCAAAATTATTTAGTACCTTAAAAAGAATATATAATTTTAAACACATAATATATACTAATTTTTTTACAAAATTATTTAGACCAATATAGTACCATAATTTATACCAATTAGTTACCATAATTTATACCAATTAATTACCATACATTTTTAAATTATTTTTCCTACCAATTTAATTAATTTGTACTAATTAATTACCATAATTTATACCAATTAATTACCATAATTTTTACCATATTTTTAAATTATTTATTCAAAACAAATTGTTTTAATGTTTTATTAATATTTCAAAACTATTATTTTTTAATTTATGTTATATTGTGTAAATGACTTTATGACATAATATAATTTATTTCAAATAAACAATTTAAAATGATAAAAATAATAATTTAGAAAATGTATGGTACAAATTATGATAATTAATTGGTACTAGTAGTTATGGTGCTTAATTGGTATAAAAATTGGTATAAATTATGTTAAAAACTATGACTAGTACCAATTTTTCGACCAATAAAGCACGATAACTAGTACCAATTAATTACCATAATTTGTACCATAAATTTTTAATTTTTTTATCAATTTAAATTATTTATTCGAAATAAATTATATTATGCCATAAAGTCATTTGCAAAACAGAATATAAATTGAAAAATTCTAAGTTTTGCTTGTTCTTTTCCAATGGCATTTTCGAGGTAGGGTAAACGTTTTTCGGACATTAAGAATACTGATTAAGTAGTGTTTTTCCTTGTGCCTGTTAACCGCAAGTTATTGCACCCCACCACAAAAAGGGCATCGTTGTCGCAACGACACTTAATATCACTTTCTACACTCTGATCTATCGCTTTCTATTCTCTGATTTGGGTCGTCTGTTCGAGATTCAGTTTCCCCTGTAGTACGCACGTATGAGGAGATCATCGCGGGCTCAATCTGGTAGAAGCCAGTCCCAGGTAGTTCCAAATTTTCCCTTTCTCGTATCTTATTTTCAACAAACAAACTGTAATCCGCTACATCCCTTTCTCCCCCGTGCAGGCAACTCAAAATGGCTTGAACACCATTGCAGTTAAGAATATCCGAAACGTGACCTGTGACTGTGACAGGCATGCAATGGTGTTAATTGCATATACATCTCGCAATTACGGGAGACTCTTCTACAAGTGTGACACCTGCGGTTACTGGAAGTGGTGGGAGGACATCAACCCACGGCCAACTAATGCCACCGACGCGGACTCCTTCAGCGGATCTTTCCCTGTCGGACAACTACCAAATGTTGATGAAATAAACAACACTCTTACTCAACTGATTGCAGCTGTAGAGGGATTCAAATCAGTTCAGCATAATCACACCACCGCGACAGACGCAAAGATAAATCAGCTAGTGGTTGCACTCTAGATATGCGTCAGTGTTTTTTGCTTCTATGTGCTGGCTAAATAATTGGCGTTTGTGTGTTGGAGCTTGGTGATAGATCAGTGCCAGTATTTTGATTTTAGACCAAGTAGTATGGAGCTGTAATATGTGTTAGTTTGTGTTCTTTTGTACCTTCCCTCGATAAGTATTAGGGTTTGTTTCTGTTTCTGGTTGTAATAGGTGTTCGTATTTGTAGATTAACCATCTCCTGCATTAGTGTCTCAGTTCAGTTGCTGGCTAGTGTTGTAAGATTTGTCTGTAGTAGAAGATGACTATTTGAGTTTCGTAATATGCAAGCACATGTAGTATAGGAAGATTTACAGGCAAGCTAGGTTCACATTGAATCATCCATAACCAGCATCAGTTGGGAACAATAGATTTCACTTCATTGTCTGGTAAACTCCAATATCAAACGAAAAAAAAACTTAAAAGGTTTCAAGAAACAAAGAAACTTACCACTGTCATCCCACGTAAGTGGTAGTTTGCTATAGACATTTCATGCCAGTAATGGCATATCGTTTTGCATTCCATCAAGTTCAGATATTACAGCAACAACAAGGTTTTTTGATCAAACAGGCACCCCAACATTACATTAACAACTAGATTGCAACTGCATATATTCAGTTGTCAAAAAAATCTTGGTCCAATAACAAAAGCGCAATGTCACGCCACAACAATGGTTAAATGTTTGGAGTAGAGATAACATTCAAATCATATGCCATTATAGTGTAGCATTCCATCGAGTCCAAAAAGGAAATGCACAAGCACAAACTTTTCAGCACACCCTAGCGACGTCTAACCTTGATCCCATGCTGCATAAGGTTAGTGATTTGGTTTCTAATATTAGCCATAGTGTTTTTATTCGCTTCCTCATCTTGGCCATCATCAGCATAAAGATCCATTTCTTCTGGTATAACCTCAGGGGCATTATTGATGATTGTCGCAGCGGGATCACAAAACTGGCTTAGCCTACTTAAGTTGTGTAGTGTAAAACAGGCGTTGATGATTCTGGTTTGCTTTTTCACAGTCCTGTAGTTAGGCACACACTCAAGAATTTTCCATTTCCCTTTAAGCACCCCAAATGCACGCTCAATTGCAGATCTTAATGAAGAGTGACACTTGTTGAAGTATTCATTAGGTCCTCTTGCATCTTCAGCTCTAAACTCTGTTGGGTGGTACTTATCACCAGTGAGAGGTGTCATAACACAATCGCTATCAAAATAACCCTTATCAGCCAAATAATATTTGCCTGCAACAATATTTAAAAGGGTTAGATCACTTATGCCACTACCCATATCAATGAGTGATCAAAGGAAAACCTATTTGCAATAGAAATACCTTCCAGTGGTGTATGAAACTCCAATGCTGGGTGAAACATGCATACAGTTAGCACCCTAGAGTCATGGGCAGTGCCTTCCCATCCAGAGCACATAAATGTGAAAATAAGATCAAAATCACAAATGACTAACACATTTGTAGTTGGGAAACCCTTTCTCCCAATAAATCTCAACTCATGTTGTTCTTCAACAATAAGATGGATGTGGAAACTGTCCAAAGCACCAACACAGTCCTTTATAGATAGAAAATTAAAGTTAAAATAGGGCATGAGATCTACTTTCCAATTCACATGTATATTTGGTATTAATTGACACAACCTTAAAGTATGGGTAGTAGTATGGACTACTGATTATATGACGAGGTACAACATTGAATGGAAGCCTCGGGCATATGATATCCCCTCCAAGCATGTCAACAACATCAAGCACATCTTCAAAGTGTCTGTGTATTGTTGACGGTGAGCGCTGGAAACGCTCCATGGCGTCTGTAACAGACGATTTGTGAGCTAATGTGTACACAAATATAGCAACCTTCTCCATCGGTGCAACTCGGTTGCTGTACTGAAGATTATACTTATTCTGCAGAACATCCACCAGCAATAGAAACGTATCCCGATTCATCCTAAATGCGTTATAGCATCTTGAGGGTTTCTTCAATAGTTCAGACACCCAGTCGGCACCATTCAGTATTGATGTATGCACTGGGGTGCGCAGCTGTGACCTTAAGAAATCAGTGGTTGATACAATGTACTGAATAACTTTAGTCAAACTGTACATGTCCATTCTGATGGCTTCACAGAATAGTTTCAATTTCTGTGGATTAGACCTAATCTGTTCCATTATCCCCCTCACCTGATCTGGTGTAAGAACAGGCATTTTTACCTAGTAGTAGTTAAACACTATCTTATTAGGCCTTTTACATAACAATAACGTTTTGCAGTTGATAAAAGTAAACTAATAAGATACAAAATTGTATGGAACAGTCTCAATAAATTGTATGTAATATTTCATTAATCTCTGCTGATGATTGTGCAGATAAGAAGATGTGAAATGTGTTGACTGGGGGGTAACAATTCTGCATCGGTCAAGTGACTGTATTAAAATAACAATTAAAATCACTTTTACGAGATGGGGAAGTAGTTGTCTGGGAAAACTATACGCTGTATACAGGTAGCAGTCTGCCGATATTAGGTGGATTTAATATTAACAACTACTGTTTAATGGTTACAAAAAAGTTGTGCTCATTAACGAAACTGGTCACTATCAGACTCTCCTCAAGTTGCATCGGTGCTGTATATTTTAATACTTCTCCTTCTATGTATACGATAAGGATGTACACATTATTTAATGTTATATCACATCTGTTAAATGTGAATTCTACTTTCCAACACTAACATACATGTTGTAGAGTTATCAGTGTTTCAGTTTGCATATAAAAATGCAACAGGGACCTGCACATTAGTATACTGTTTTCAAAACTGTCAAACGGTTCCACCACCTACATTTATATGCCAACTACAAATGTTATTTCATTAAATTGTCTCACACAACAAACACATATAAACAGAACGAGTTTGGGCACATCAATCACCCACATCTAGCAGAATCTATCACCCATTACCTTCAAGATCCTTTGCAATTATGGAAAAGTCATTCGGTAAAGGGGAGGATAGTAATGCAAACAACCAAAAGCGTGGGAGTGGCAGGCCCAGAGGACGTCCAAGGAAGAATCAGCACAGTACAGCTTTGAACAATCTGTAAACGGATGAAACAAACATTCCACTTATTCAACTACCTGTCAACGCTGGACAACAGACCAGTATTGGTGACTCCAGCACTAATCCTCAACTGGCTCATGCAACTGGGCCTATAAGACCTCCAGACTTTACAGCTCAATTTCCATCTAAAATGGTGGGTAGGCTACCACCTCGTTTCTCTATTAGGATTGAAGAAAATGGGATGCCAGAATTACCACAGGAGGTGGCAGATGCATGTGCTCAGTAGTAAAGCTTCAAACAGGGTTGTTTTCTAGGGTCTAGTTGAGTTTTAAGTTTCCCTAAACTCTTCATTAGTGTTCTAATGTTGTAGGAGTATGTTGGTGGCTCGGTTTCTTTCATTTTAGAGTCTATACTTTTGTTGCCTAAAAATACCACTCTTGCCCTTCGACAGAAGAGGTTCTATTGTTGCCGAGTGATGAAATCAAATATGAATAACATTATGTTTTGCACAAAGTGCACATAGCTATTATTTAGAAAATTAATCAAGGGCATACATTAAACTAACAGTAAAATGGAACAAATGAATATCTAAATTATTTTCCACTTAACCTAATAATACATTAAACTGAAAGTAATTTTTATGACTTAACACAATGTGGTGTGGCCCAACAGATACTACCACTATTCTATTCCCCTCTATGTTTTGCTATTGTGTCCAACTCCATCTGTACTTTGATCACCACACGGATCACATCATCACTAACTAGGCACCCCAAAACGTCTCTATAGTCTGGATCTTCCATCTGGCTTGCAGCGTATCTAAACTCCTCAGTTGTCAAACCCTTCACCTCCTTCAACCGAACTATGGCCATGTTTTCTGTCATCTTCCCTTCCCTTGCGTTGATTGCTTCGTAATTTGGTTTACTACTCCCACAGAGCATGTCCTCAATGTGGTTTGCAAGTGAGAAGTTGTAAGTGATTTTGAGCTGCAGAAAGTAGAAGAACACCTGCTACAGAAACCCATTTTTGCAACAGATTTGGCAATTGTGGCGTTTTCTTTTACATCCAATTTTCTAGTATTTCCTTACATGGTCCAAATGGCATGATGCCAATGTGTTTAGAAACTCTACCTTAAACTCCCGTATGCTAGTAGTACCATGTATTTAAATAGATCTTGCTTACTCTCATTAACCTTGTTCTAATTGTCGTTGAAACAAATGGATTCAAATCCATGGTTGTTGCAGAATAACCTAAATGATGGAGAGGGTTAGTAGATCGACAACACAAGTTAATATTAATACTTACATGAACACCCCTTTGTTCATACGGCCATTAACATAGTTACATTACTGTTAAAAGTTAATGCCAATTTGCAATTCTTCACTATGAACTGCCCGTAAAAAAACCCAGAAGATTGGCATACTTAAACCTTCTAGTTCCCACATTCATACTAGGGAGAACATTCCACACCTACTGCAGCTACCATATGCATCATACTCTATCCTACAGTCTAGCATACTACTCTGCGCTAAACCAAACTGATAATATTCGTTGTTACGGATGATCAACACCCTCATAGACTGAGTAGTGCAGGTGGTGCACCCACTCTATAATTTCTTCATCGCCTCTGAGGTTCTGGAGTCCTTGGCGGTTCTCCCTTGTAGTGATTGCAAAAGCAAACTCACGAATACTAAGCCCCTGCACACCCCTCAATATTGCTACAACTTGGTCCACATCAATGACAGTGTCTAGTGTGTTAGCATTAGTCTGGAATGTATGCATTATCTGTTCAAAGTTAGTAAACTTATCCACTAGATTCCTCCTACATTACCTAGACGTTCAACAGCATCACTTGCTCTTCCCTTTGCACTACCCCTTGACTTTTTCTTACTACTCCCACCCTCTCCATCAACTGGTTCCTTCCCCTTCCTTCTGTTTGTGTTCCCACCTGCATTACCATCTTGCAAATGGGTTGCAGCATCCCCATAATTTTCAGTATCACCAGTGGGAGCTGAAGTACCGATAGGTGCTCTTGTTCTCCTTAGGCCAGTAGGGCGTGGGGGATTCAGCATCTGTGCAGATGAGGTTTCTCCAATTTGTGGAGTAGGAGTGAACTGGGTTAACATGTCCATCAGGGGCTGGTTACCTAGGTTGTGAAGGTTATGCATCTGTGATGCACTTCCCTCTGTCTGACTGTTTCCAACTTGGCCCATAGCAGTAGTATAAGGGGATACTCCATTGTTAATAGAATAAGTGGAAGAATATCCATTGAACTAGGGTCACCACTGTCTGAGTAGGTTATTATACATACATCCCACAAAATTAGTAACAAAACAATTTGATTGTTTTCATGATATAAAAACAACGAGTAATGTTTATCAAAATACTAAAATTAATTGCGGTGGTTTTTTTTAAAGTGCCAAGATGTGGCAAAGAAGCCGCAACAGAGTGACGATTTTTCCCGAAGTCTAGAAAAAAAGTCAAGAACTGCATTGCCCTAGCGGCTTCCCAATTTTTTCCAGAAACCGCATCAGCTTGATGTGGTTTCTTTGCAAATTATTTTAATTATTGGTTGAATAAAAAGTATAGTTTTAAATAGTGAAGTTAAGATTTTTTTGCAAGTTTGAGTATCTATATTAACAACTTCTGAACATTGAAACACTTTGAAATTTTGGAGGCGTGTAGTGTTTATGTAGAAATGCGGATCTTCAAAATTTTAGCCCAATCCCAGCCAATTTGCTTGTAAGGATTTCACCCCGAAGTGTACAAATATATTAAATTATAGTGCAGTTATGATTTTTTGCAAATTTGAATATCAATCTTAACGACTCTGGACATCTAAACACTTTGAAATTTTACAGGCGTATAGTGTGTATGTAGTAATGATGATCTTCGAATTTTAGCCCAATCGGAGCCAATGTACTTGTAAAGATGTCACCCCAAAGTTAAACAAAAACATTAAACTATAGTGGAGTTATGATTTTTTGCAAGTTTGAGTATCTATTTTAGCAACTTCTGGGCATCGAATCGATTTGAAATTTTGTAGGCATGTAGTGTGTATGTGGAAGTGCTGATATTCAAAAATTTATCTCAATCGGAGCTAATTTATTTGTAAGGATGTCACCCCGAAGTTGCTCAAAAACATTAAATTATAGTGGAGTTATGATTTTTTGTAAGTTTGAGTATCTATTTTAGCAACTTCTGGGCATCGAAACGATTTGAAATTTTACAGGCGTGTAGTGTGTATGTGGAAGTGCTGATATTAAAATTTTTATCTCAATCGGAGCCAAATTACTTGTAAAGATTTCACCCCGAAGTTGCATAAAAACATTGAATTATAATGGAGTTATGAAACACCACTATATTTTTAGCTAATTCATGAAACACCACTAAAATAAAATAAAGTTACGAAATACCACTATATTTTTGCAAAAGTCCATGAAATGCCACTATGTCATTGACCAGAAATAAAAAGACAAAATACCCCTACTAGTTAACAAAGTACTTTTAAAGTTCACAACATGCCCATAACAAAATTGACTAAAATTCACAATAATTCAAATACTATAAAAAATAGATAAATATATAAAGTATTGAAATATTATAAAAATAAATAAAAAATATATTAAAATTTCATAAAACATTGAGAAAAATATCTATTTCTTAGATGTTTTTCAAAATTATTTAGTACCATAAAAAAAATATATAATTTTAAACACATAATATACTAATTGTTTTACAAAATTTTAGACCGATATAGTACCATAATGTATACCAATTAGTTACCATAGTTTATACCAATTAATTACCATACATTTTAAAATTATTTTTCCTACCAATTTAATTAATTTGTACTAATTAATTACCATAATTTATACCAATTAATTGCCATACTTTTTACCATATATTTTTAAATTATTTATTCAAAATAAATTGTTTTAATGTTTTATTAATATTTCAAAACTATTATTTTTTAATTTATGTTCTATTGTGTAGATGACTTTATGAAATAATATAATTTATTTTAAAAAACAATTTAAAATGATAAAAATTAATTTTGAAAATGTATGGTACAAATTATGATAATTAATTGGTACTAGTAGTTATGGTGCTTAATTGGTATAAATTATGTTAAAAATTATGACTAGTTCACATTTTTTGACCAATAAAGCACTATAACAAGTACCAATTAATTACCATAATTTGTACCATAAATTTTTAATTTTTTTATCAATTTAAATTATTTATTCGAAATAAATTATATTATGTCATAAAGTCATTAGCAAGACAAAATATAAATTAAAAAAAAATTCTAAGTTATGCTTGTTCTTTTCCGGTGGCATTTTCGAGGCAGGGTAGACGTTTTTCGGACAATAAGAATGCTGATTAAGTAGTGTTTTTTGGGCTGCTAGCTGATAGCTGATACAGGCTGATATAGGCGGATGACTGATATTAAAAGAGGATGATCGTATATAAGCTCGTTTTGCTTGTTCTTTTCCGGTGGCATTTTTGTTAGAATTTTGATTTTTCTTAAAACAACTTATCAACTCATACTGAAAGATGGGTGTTCCACGTACTATTTAATTATACTTCACTGAAAATGAATAACGAACAAATATATGTACAGGTGGCCTTGTGTCTGTTAACCACAAGTTATTGCACCCCCACCACAAAAAGGGCATCGTTGTCGCAATAACACTTCATTTATCACTTTCTACACTCTAATCTATCGCTTTCTATTCTCTGATTTGGGTCGCCTGTTCGAGATTCAGTTGCCCCTGTAGTACGCACGTATGAGGAGATCATCGCGGGCTCAATCTGGAAGAAGCCAGTCTCAGGTAGTTCCAAATTTTCCCTTTCTCGTATCTTATTTTCAACAAACAAACTGTAATCCGCTACATCCCTTTCTCCCCCGTGCAGGCAACTCAAAATGGCTTGAACACCATTGCAGTTACGAATATCCGAAACGTGACCTGTGACTATGACAGGCATGCAATGGTGTTAATTGCATATACATCTCGCAATTACGGGAGACTCTTCTACAAGTGACACTTGCGGTTACTGGAAGTGGTAGGAGGACATCAACCCACGGCCAACTAATGCCACCGACGTGGACTCCTCCAGCGGGTCTTTCCCTATCGGATGACTGCCAAATGTTGATGAAATAAACAACACTCTTACTGAACTGATTGCAGCTGTAGAGGGATTCAAATCAGTTCAGCATAATCACACCACCGTGACAGACGCAAAGATATATCAGCTAGTGGTTGCACTCTACATATGCGTCAGTGTTTTTTGCTTCTATGTGCTGGCTAAACAATTGGCGTTTGTGTGTTGGAGCTTGGTGATAGATTAGTGCCAGTATTTTCATTTTAGACCAAGCTGTATGGAGCTGTAATAAGTGTTAGTTTGTGTTCTTTTGTACCGTCTCTTGATAAGTATTAGGGTTTGTTTCTGTTTCTGGTTGTAATCGGTGTCTGTATTTGTGGATTAACCATCTCCTGCATTAGTGTCTCAGTTTTGTTGCTGGCTAGTGTTATAAGATTTGTCTGTAGTAGAACATGACTATTTGAGTTTCGTAAAACGCAAGCACATGTAGTATAGGAAGATTTGCAGGCAAGCTAGGTTCACATTGAATCATCCATAACCAGCATCAGTTGGGAACAACGAATTTCACTACATTTTCTGGTTAAGGCCAATATCAAACGAAAAAAAACTTAAAAGGTTTCAAGAAACAAAGAAACTTACCACTTTCATCCCACGTAAGTGGTAGTTTGCAACAGACATTTCATGCCAGTAATGTCATATTTTTTTGCATTCCATCAAGTTCAGAAATTACAGCAACAACAGAGTTTTTTGATCTAACAAGCACCCCAACATCACATTAACAACTAGAGTGCAATTGCATATATTCAGTTGTCAATAAAATCTTGGTCCAATTACAAAAGCGCAATGTTACGCCACAACAATGGTTAAATGATTGGAGTAGACATAACATTCAAATCATATGCCATTACAGTGTAGCATTCCATCGAGTCCAAAAAGGAAATGCACAAGCACAAACTTTTCAGCACACCCTAGCAACGTCTAACCTTGTTCCCATGCCGCATAAGATTAGTTATTTGGTTTCTAATATTAGCCATAGTGTTGTTATTCGCTTCCTCATCTTGGCCATCATCAGCATCAAGATCCATTTCATCTGGTATAACCTCAGGGGCATTGTTGTTGATTGTAGCAGCGGGATCACAAAACTGGCTTAACCTACTGAAGTTGTGCAGTGTGAAACAGGTGTTGATGATTCAGGTTTGCTTTTTCACAGTCCTGTAGTTAGGCACACACTCAAGAATTTTCCATTTCCCTTTAAGCACCCCAAATGCACGCTCAATTGCAGATCTTAATGAAGAGTGGCACTTGTTGAAGTATTCATTAGGTCCTCTAGCATCTTCAGCTCTAAACTCTGCTGGGTGGTACTTATCATTAGTGTGAGGTGTCATAACACAATCTCTATCAAAATAACCCTTATCAGCCAAATAATATTTGCCTGCAACAATATTTAAAAGGGTTAGATCACTTATGCCACTACCCATATCAATGAGTGATCAAAGGAAAACCTATTTACAATAGAAATACCTGCTGGTGGTGTAGGAAACTCCAATGCTGTGTCAGACATGCATTCAGTTAGCACCCTGGAGTCATGGGCGGTGCCTTCCCATCCAGAGCATACAAATGTGAAAATAAGATCAAAATCACAAATGGCAAACACATTTGTAGTTGGGAAACCCTTTCTCCCAATAAATCTCAACATATGTTGTTCTCCAACAATAAGTTGGATGTGGCAACCGTCCAAAGCACCAACACAATCCTTTACAGATAGAAAATTAAAGTTAAAATAGGGCACAAGATCTACTTTCCAATTCACTTGTATATTTGGTATTAATTGACACAACCTTAAAGTATGGGTAGTAGTATGGACTACTGATTATATGACGAGGTACAACATTGAATGGAAGCCTCGGGCGCACGATATCCCCTCCAAGCATGTCAACAACATCAAGCACATCTTCAAAGTGTCTGTGTATTGTTGACGGTGAGCGCTGGAAACGCTCCATGGCGTCTGTAACAGACGATTTGTGAGCTAATGTGTACATAAATATAGCAACCTTCTCCATCGATGCAACTCGGTTGCTGTACCGAAGATTTTACTTATTCTGCCGAACATCCACCAGCAACAGAAATGTATCCTGATTCATCCTAAATGCGTTATAGCATCTTGAGGGTTTCTTCAATAGTTTAGACACCCAGTCGGGACCATTCAGTATTGATGTGTGCCCTGGGGTGCGCAGCTGTGACCGTAAGAAATCAGTGGTTGATACAATGTACTGAATAGCTTCTTTAGTCAAACTGTACATGTCCATTCTGATGGCTTCAAAGAATAGTTTCATTTTATGTGGATTAGCCCTAATATTTTCCATTATCCCCCTCACCTGATCTGGTGTAAGAACAAGCATTTTTACCTAGTAGCAGTTAAACACTATCTTATTAGGCCCTTTACATAACAATAATGTTTTGCAGTTGATAAAAGTAAACTAATCAGATACACAATTGTATGGAACAGTCTCAATAAATTGTATGTAATATTTCATTAATCGCTGCTGATGATTGTGCAGATAAGAAGAGGCGAAATGTGTTGACTGGGGAGCAACAATTCTGCATCGGTCAAGTGACCGTATTAAAATAACAATTAAAATCACTTTTACGAGATGGGGAAGTAGTTGTCTGGGAAAACTATACGTTGTATACAGGTAGCAGTCTACCGATATTAGGTGGATGTAATATTAACAACTGCTGTTTGATGGTTACAAAAAAGATGTGCTCATTAATGAAACTGGCAACTATCAGACTCTCCTCAAGTTGCATCAGTGCTGTATATTTTAATACTTCCCCTTCTATGTATACGATAAGGATGTACACATTAGTCAATGTTATATCACATCTGTTAAATGTGAATTCTACTTTTCAACAGTAACATACATGTTGTAGAGTTATCAGTGTTTCAGTTTGCATATAAAAATGCAACAGGGACCTGCGCATTAGTATACTGTTTTCAAAACTGTCAAACGGTTCCACCACCTACATTTATATCCCAACTGCAAATGTTATTTCATTAAATTGTCTCACACAACAAACGCATATAAACAGAAGGAGTTTGGGCACATCAATCACCCACATCTAGCAGAATCTATCACCCATTACCTTCAAGATCCTTTTCAATTATGGAAAAGTCATTCGGTAAAGGGGAGGACAGTAATGCAAACAACCAAAAGCGTGGGAGGGGCAGGTCCAGAGGATGTCCAAGGAAGAATTAGCACAGTACAGCTTTGAATAAACTTTCAACGGATGAAACAAACATTCCACCTATTCAACTACCTGTCAACGCTGGACAACAGACCAGTATTGGTGACTCCAGCACTAATCCTAATCTGGCTCATGCAACTAGGCCTAGGAGACCTCCAGATTTTACAGCTCAATTTCCATCTGAAATGATGGGTAGGCTACCACCTCGTTTCTCTGCTAGGATTGGAGAAAATGGGATTCCAGAATTACCACAGGAGGTGGCAGCCGCATGTGCTCAGGGTTGTTGTCTAGGTCTAGTTGTGTTTTAAGTTTCCATAAACTCTTCCATTAGTGTTCTAATGTTGTAGGAGTATTGTTGGTTGTCTCGTGTTTCATTTCATGTTAGAGTCTGTATTTTTGTTGCCTAAAAACACCACTCTTGCCCTTCAACAGAAGAGGTTCTATTGTTGCCGAGTGATGAAATTAAATATGAATAACATCATGATTTCCACAAAGTGCACATAGCTATTATTAAGAAAATTAATCAAGCGCATACATTAAACTAACAGTAAAATGGAACAAATGAATATCTAAATTATTTTCCACTTAACCTAATAATACATTAAACTGAAAGTAATTTGTTATGACTTAACACAATGTGGTGTGGCCCAACAGATACTACCACTATTCTAATCCCCGCTACGTTTTGCTATTGTGTCCAACTCCATCTGTACTTTGATCACCTCATGGATCACAGCATCACTAACTAGACACCCCAAAATGTCCCTATAGTCTGGATCTTCCATCAGGCTTGCAGCGTATCTAACTCCTCATTGTCAAACCCTTCACCTCCTCACCAAACGATGGCCATGTTTTCTGTCATCTTCCCTTCCCTTGCGTTATTGCTTCGTATTGGGTTACTACTCCCACAGAGCATGTCCTCAATGTGGTTTGCAAGTGAGAATTGTAAGTGATTTTGAGCTCCAGAAAGTGGAAGAACACCTACTCCAGAAACCCATTTTTGTAACAGATTTGGCAACTGTGGCGTTTTCTTTTACATCCTGGTTTCTCGTATTTCCTTACATGGTCCGAATGACATGATACCAATGTGTTTAGAAACTCTACCTCAAACTCCTCGTATGCTAGTAGTACCATGTATTTAAATAGATCTTGCTTACTCTCCATTAACCTTGTTCTAATTGTCAATGAAACAATTGGATTCAAATCCATGGCTGTTGTAGAATAACCAAAATGATGGAGAGGGTTAAGTAGATCGACAACACAAAGTAAATATTAATATCTTACATGAAACACCCCTAGTTGTTCATAAACCATTAGCATAGTTACATTACTGTTAAAGTTAATGCCAATTTGCAATTCTTCACTATGAATTGCCCGTAAAAAAGCCCCAAAAGATTGGCATAGTTAAACCTTCTAGTTCCCACATTCATACTAGGGAGAACATTCCACACCTATGCAGACTACCATATGCATCATACTCTATCCTACAGTCTAGCCTACTACTACTGCGCTAGAACCAAAATAATGTGACAATATTTGTTGTTACTGATGATCAACACCCTCATAGACTGAGTAGTGCAGGTGGCGACCTACTCTATGATTTCTCACCTCTCTGAGGTTCTGGAGTCCTTGGTGGTTCTCCCTTATCTTGATTGCAGTGATTGCAAAAGCAAACTCACGGATACTAAGCCCCTGCACACCCCTCAATATTGCTGTAGCTTGGTCCACATCAATGACAGTGTCTGATGTGTTAGCATTAGTCTAGAATGTATGCATCATCTGTTGAAAGTTAGTAAACTTATCCACTAGATTCTCCCCTACATTACCTAGACGTTCAACAACATCACCTGCTCTTCCCTTTGCACTACCCCTTGACTTTTTCTTACTACTCCCACCCTCTCCATCAACTTGTACCTTCCCTTTCCTTCTGTTTGCGTTTCCACCTGCATTACCAGCTTGCAAATGGGTTACAACATCCCCATAATTTTCAGTATCACCAGTGGGAGCTGAAGTACAGATAGGCGCTCTTGTTCTCCTTTGACGAGTAGGGCGTGGGGGATTAGGCATCTGTGCAGATGAGGTTTCTCCAATTTGTAGAGTAGGAGTGAACTGGGCTAACATGTCCATTAGGGACTGGTTACCTAGGTTGTGAAGGTTATGCATCTGTGATGCACTTCCCTCTGTCTGATTGTTTCCTGATTGGCTCATAGTAGTAGTACAATGGGATACTCCATTGTTAATAGAATAAGTGGAAGAAATATCCATTGAACTAGGGTCACCACTGTCTGAGTAGGCTATATACATATCCCACAAAGTTAGTAAAAATAATTTGATGTTTTCAAGATATAAAAACCAAGTAATTTTCGTCAAAATACTAAAATTAATTGCGGTGGTTTTTTTTTAAAGTGCCAAGATGTGGCAAAGAAACCGCAACAGAGTGACGATGTTTCTAAAAGTCTAAAAAAGTAAGAACTGCATTGCCCTAGCGGCTTCTCAATTTTTTCCAGAAACCGCATCATCTTGATGTGGTTTCTTTGCAATTTTTTTTAATTATTGGTTGAATAAAAAGTATTGTTTTTCATAGTGAAGTTTTTTTAAGATTTTTTGCAAGTTTGAGTATCTATCTTAACAACTTTTGAACATTGAAACACTTTGAAATTTTGGAGACATGTAGTGTGTATGTAGAAATGCGGATCTTGAAAATTTTAGCCCAATCCTAGCCAATTTGCTTGTAAGGATTTCACCCCGAAGTGTACAAATATATTAAATTATAGTGGAGTTATGATTTTTTTTTGCAAATTTGAATATCAATCTTAATGACTTCTGGACATCGAATCGCTTTGAAATTTTACAGGCGTATAGTGTGTATGTAGTAGTGATGATCTTCGAATTTCAACCCAATCAGAGCCAATTTACTTGTAAAGATGTCACCCTGAAGTTAAACAAAAACATTAAACTATAGTGGAATTATGATTTTTTGCAAGTTTGAGTATCTATTTTAGCAACTTATGGGCATCGAAACGATTGGAAATTTTGCAGGCATGTAGTGTGTATGTGGAAGTGTTGATATTCAAAAATTTATCTCAATCGGAGTTAATTTACTTGTAAAGATGTCACCCCGAAGCTGCACAAAAACATTGAATTTTAGTGGAGTTATGAAACGCCACTATATTTTTAGCAAATTCATGAAACACCACTAAAATAAAATAAAGTCAAGAAATACCACTATATTTTTGCAAAAGTCCATGAAATGCCTTGTCTGACCAGAAACAAAAAAGACAAAAATACCCCTACTAGTTAACAAAGTACTTTTAAAGTTCACAACATGCATTTAAAAAAAATTGACTAAAATTCACAAAATTCAAAATACTATAAAAATATAGATAACTATACAAAGTATAGAAATATTATAAAAATAAATAAAAATATATTAAAATATCCTAAAACATTGAGAAAAATATCTATTTCTTAGATGTTTTTCAAAACTATTTAGTACCATAAAAGAATATATAATTTTAAACACATATATATACTAATTTTTTTACAAAATTATTTAGACCAATATAGTACCATAATTTATACCAATTAGTTACCATAATTTATACCAATTTAATTACCATACATTTTAAATTATTTTTCCAACCAATTTAATTAATTTGTACTAATTAATTACCATAATTTATACCAATTAATTACATAATTTTTACCATATATTTTTAAATTATTATTCAAAATAAATTGTTTTAATGTTTTATTAATTTCAAAACTATTATTTTTTAATTTATTTCTATCGTGTAGATGACTTTTTTACATAATATAATTTATTTCAATAAACAATTTAAAATAAAAATAATAATTTTGAAAATGTATGGTACAAATTATGATAATTAATTAGTACTAGTTTATGGTGCTTAATTGGTATAAAATTGGTATAAATTATGTTAAAAATTATGACTAGACCAATTTTTCAACCAATAAAGCACTATAACTATTAAATTAATTACCATAATTGTACCATAAATTTTTAATTTTTATAAATTTAAATTATTTATTCGAAATAAAATATTTATGTCATAAAGTCATTTGCAAAACAAAATTTAAATTAAAAAATTCTATGTTTTGCTTGTTCTTTTTCAGTGGAATTTTTGAGGTAGGGTAGACGTTT
This sequence comes from Limonium bicolor, assembly GCA_023374045.1. Lineage (NCBI taxonomy): Eukaryota > Viridiplantae > Streptophyta > Magnoliopsida > Caryophyllales > Plumbaginaceae > Limonium > Limonium bicolor. The sequence goes on from CM041778.1 coordinate 203,155,180, forward strand.
TTCGGACAATAACAATGCTGATTAAGTAGTGTTTTTTGGGCTGTTAGCTGATAGCTGATACGGGCTGATATAGACTGATGACTGATATTAAAAGAGGATGATCATATATAAGCTCGTTTTGCTTGTTCTTTTCCGGTGGCATTTTTGTTTCAATTTTGATTTTTTTAAAAACAACTTATCAACTCATACTGGAAGATGGATGTTCCACGTACTATTTAATTATACTTGACCAAAAATGAATAATGAACAAATATATGTAAATGTGACCTTGTGTTTGTTAACCGCAAGTTATTGCACCCCACCACAAAAAGGGCATCGTTATCGCAATGACACTTCATTTATCACCTTCTACACTCAGATCTATCGCTTTCTATTCTTTGATTTGGGTTGTCTGTTCGAGATTCAGTTGCCCCTGTAGTACGCACGTATGAGGAGATCATCGCGGGCTCAATCTTGTAGAAGCCAGTCTCAGGTAGTTCCAAAATTTCCTTTTCTCGTATCTTATTTTCAACAAACAAACTGTAATCCGCTACATCCCTTTCTCCCCCGTGTAGGCAACTCAAAATGGCTTGACCATTGCAGTTACGAATATCCGAAATGTGACCTGTGACTGTGACATGCATGAAATGGTGTTAATTGCATATACAACTCGCAATTACGGGAGAGTCTTCTACAAGTATGACACCTGCGGTTACTGGAAGTGGTGGGAGGACATCAACCCATGGCCAACTAATGCCACCGACGCGGACTCCTCCAGCGGGTCTTTCCCTGTCGGATGACTGCCAAATGTTGATGAAATAAACAACACTCTTACTCAACTGATTGTAGCTATAGAGGGATTCAAATCAGTGCAGCATAATCACACCACCACGATAGATGCAAAGATAAATCAGCTAGTGGTTGCACTCTACATATGCGTTAGTGTTTTTTGCTTCTATGTGCTGGCTAAATAATTGGTGTTTGTGTGTTGGAGCTTGGTGATAGATCAGTGCCAGTATTTTCATTTTAGACCAAGTAGTATGGTGCTGTAATATGTGTTAGTTTGTGTTCTTTTGTACCTTCCCTTGATAAGTATTAGGGTTTGTTTCTGTTTCTGGTTGTAATCGGTGTCTGTATTTGTGGATTAACCATCTCCTACATTAGTGTCTCAGTTCTGTTGCTGGCTAGTGTTGTAAGATTTATCTGTAGTAGAACATGACTATTTGAGTTTAATAAAATGCAAGCACATGTAGTATAGGAAGATTTGCAGGGAAGCTAGGTTCACATTGAATCATCCATAACCAGCATCAGTTGGGAACAACGGATTTCACCACATTTTCTTGAAAAGTCCAATATCAAACGAAAAAAAAACTTAAAAGGTTTCAAGAAACAAAGAAACTTACCACTGTCATCCCACGTAAATGGTAGTGTGCAATAGACATTTCATGCCAGTAATGGCATATCGTTTTGCATTCCATCAAGTTCAGAAATTACAGCAACAACAGAATTTTTTGATCAAACAGGCATCCCTACATTACATTAACAACTAGAGTGCAACTGCATATATGCAGTTGTCAAAAACATCTTGGTCCAATTACAAAAGCACAATGTCACAACTCAACAATGGTTAAATGTTTGGAGTAGACATAACATTCAAATCATATGCCATTATAGTGTAGCATTCCATCGAGTCCAAAAAGGAAATGCACAAGCACAAACTTTTCAGCACACCCTAGTGACGTCTAACCTTGTTCGCATACTGCGTAAGATTAGTGATTTGGTTTCTAATATTAGCCATAGTGTTATTATTCACTTCCTCATCTTGGCCATCATCAGCATCAAGATCCATTTCATCTGGTATAACCTCAGGGGCATTGTTGATGATTGTAGTAGCGGGATCACCAAACTGGCTTAGCCTACTGAAGTTGTGCAGTGCAAAACAGACGTTGATGATTCTGGTTTGCTTTTGCATAGTCCTGTAGTTAGGCACACACTCAAGAATTTTCCATTTCCCTTTAAGCACCCCAAATGCACGCTTAATTACAGATCTTAATGAAGAGTGGCACTTGTTGAAGTATTCATTAGGTCCTCTAGCATCTTCAGCTCTAAACTCTGCTGGGTGGTACTTATCACTAGTGAGAGGTGTCATAGCACAATCTCTATCAAAATAACCCTTATCAGCCAAATAATATTTGCCGGCAACAATATTTAAAAGGGTTAGATCACTTATGCCACTACCCATATCAATGAGTGATCAAAGGAAAACCTATTTACAATAAAAATACCTGCTGGTGGTGTAGGAAACTCCAATGCTGGGTTAGACATGCATTTAGTTAGCATCCTGGAGTCATGGGCTGTGCGTTCCCATCCAGAGCACAAAAATGTGAAAATAAGATCAAAATCACAAATGGCTATCACATTTGTAGTTGGAAAACCCTTTCTCCCAATAAATCTCACTTATGTTGTTCTTCAACAATAAGTTGGATGTGACAACCGTCCAAAGCACCAACACAGTCCTTTACAGATAGAAAATTAAAGTTAAAATAGGGCACGAGATCTACTTTTAAATTCACATGTATATTTGGTATTATTAATTGACACAACCTTAAAGTATGGGTAGTAGTATGGACTACTAATTATATGACGAGGTACAACATTGAATGGAAGCCTCGGGCACACGGTATCCCCTCCAAGCATGTCAACAGCATCAAGCACATCTTCAAAGTGTCTATGTATTGTTGACGGTGAGCGCTGGAAATGCTCCATGGCGTCTGTAACAGACGATTTGTGAGCTAATGTGTACAATATAGCAACCTTCTCCATCGGTGCAACTCGGTCGCTGTACTAAAGATTATACTTATTCTGCAGAACATCCACCAGCAATAGAAACATCCCGATTCATCCTAAATGCGTTATAGCATCTTGAGGGTTTCTTCAATAGTTCAGACACCCAGTCGGCACCATTCAGTATTGATGTATGCACTGGGGTGCGCAGCTGTGACCTTAAGAAATCAGTGGTTGATACAATGTACTGAATAGCTTTAGTCAAAGTGTACTTGTCCATTCTGATGGCTTCACAGAAAGTTTCAATTTTTGTGGATTAAACCTAATCCGTTCCATTATCCCCTATCCTGATCTGGTGTAAGAACAGCATTTTTACCTAGTAGTAGTTAAACACTATCTTATTAGGCCTTTTACATAACAATAATGTTTTGCAATTGATAAAAGTAAACTAATCAGATACACAATTGTATGGAACAGTCTCAATAAATTGTATGTAATATTTCATTAATCGTGCTGATGATTGTGCAGATATGAAGACGCGAAATGTGTTGACTGGGGGGCAACAATTCTGCATCGGTCAAGTGACAGTATTAAAATAACAATTAAAATCAGTTTTGCGAGATGGGGAAGTAGTTGTCTGGGAAAACTATACATTGTATACAGGTAGCAGTCTACCGATATTAGGTGGATGTAATATTAACAACTGCTGTTTAATGGTTACAAAAAAGCTGTGCTCATTAATGAAACGGGTAACTATCAGACTCTCCTCAAGTTTTATCGGTGTGTATATTTTAATACTTCTCCTTCTGCGTATATGATAAGGATGTACACATTAGTCAATGTTATATCGCATCTGTTAAATGTGAATTCTACTTTCCAACACTAACATACATGTTGTAGAGTTATCAGTGTTTCAGTTTGCATATAAAAATGCAACAGGGACCTGCGCATTAGTATACTGTTTTCAAAACTGTCAAACGGTTCCACCACCTACATTTATATCCCAACTGCAAATGTTATTTCATTAAATTGTCTTACACAACAAACACATATAAACAGAAGGAGTTTGGGCACATCAATCACCCACATCTAGCAGAATCTATCACCCATTACCTTCAAGATCCTTTGCAATTATGGAAAAGTCATTCGGTAAGGGGGAGGACAGTAATGCAAACAACCAAAAGCGTGGGAGGGGCAGGCCTAGAGGACGTCCAAGGAAGAATCAGCACAGTACAACATTGAACAATCTGTCAACGGATGAAAAAACATTCCACTTATTCAACTACCTGTCAACGTTGGACAACATACCAGTATTGGTGACTCCAGCACTAATCCTCAACTGGCTCATGCAACTAGGCCTAGGAGACTTCCAGATTTTACAGCTCAATTTCCATCTAAAATGGTGGGTAGGCTACCACCTCGTTTCTCTGTTAGGATTGGAGAAAATGGGATGCCAGAATTACCACAGGAGGTGGCAGACGCATGTGCTCAGTATTAATGCTACAAACAGGGTTGTTGTCTAGGTCTAGTTGTGTTTTAAGTTTCAGTAAACTCTTCCATTAGTGTTCTAATGTTGCAGGAGTATTGTTGGTTGTCTCGTGTTTCCTTTCATGTTAGAGTCTGTACTTTTGTTGCCTAAAAACACCACTCTTGCCCTTCGACAGAAGAGGTTCTATTGTTGCCGAGTGATGTAATTAAATATGAATAACATTATGTTTTCCACAAAGTGCACATAGCTATTATTTAGAAAATTAATCAAGGGCATACTTTAAACTAACAGTAAAATGGAACAAATAATATCTAAATTATTTTCCACTTAACCTAATAATACATTAAACTGAAAAATTTGTTATGACTTAACACAATGTGGTGTGGCCCAACAGATACTACCACTATTCTATTCCCCTCTACGTTTTGCTATTGTGTCCATCTCTATCTGTACTTTGATCACCTCACGGATCACAACATCATTAACTAGACACCCAAAATGTCTCTATAGTTTGGATCTTCCATCATGCTTGCAGCGTATCTAAACTCCTCAGTTATCAAACCCTTCATCTCCTTCAACCGAACTATGGCCATGTTTTCTGTCATCTTCCCTTCCCTTGTGTTGATTGCTTCGTAATTTGCTTTACTACTCCCACAGAGCATGTCCTCAATGTGGTTTGCAAGTGAGAAGTTGTAAGTGATTTTGAGCTCCAGAAAGTAGAAGAACACCTGCTCCAGAAACCCATTTTTGCAACAGATTTGACAACTGTGGCGTTTTCTTTTACATCAAGTTTTCTGGTATTTCCTTACATGGTCCGAATGGCATGATGCCAATGTGTTTAGAAACTCTACCTCAAACTCCTCGTATGCTAGTAGTACCATGTATTTAAATAGATCTTGCTTACTCTCCATTAACCTTGTTCTAATTGTCACTGAAACAATTGGATTCAAATCCATGGCTGTTGCAGAATAACCAAAATGATGGAGAGGGTTAAGTAGATCGACAACACAAAGTTAATATTAATATCTTACATGAAACACCCCAGTTGTTCGTACAACCATTAGCATAGTTACATTACTGTTTAAAGTTACTGCCAATTTGCAATTGTTCACTATGAATTGCCCGTAAAAAAACCCAAAAGATTGGCATACTTAAACCTTCTAGTTCCCATTCATAAGGGAGAACATTCCAACCTACCGCAGACTACCATATGCATCATACTCTATCCTTACAGTCTAGCCTACTACTGAGCTATAACCAAAATAATGTGACAATATTTATTGTTACTGATGATCAACACCCTCATAGACTGAGTAGTGCAGGTGGTGCACCCTCATAGACCGAGGTTCTGGAATCCTTGGTGGTTCTCCTTTATCTTGATTACAATGATTGCAAAAGCAAACTCACGGATACTAAGCCCCTGCACACCCCTCAATATTGCTGCAGCTTGGTCCACATCAATGACAGTGTCTGGTGTGTTAGCATTAGTCTAGAATGTATGCATCATCTGTTCAAAGTTAGTAAACTTATCCACTAGATTCTCCTCTACATTACCTAGACGTTCAACAGCAACACTTGCTCTTCCCTTTGCACTACCCCTTGACTTTTTCTTACTACTCCCACCCTCTCCATCAACTGGTTCCTTCCCCTTCCTTCTGTTTGTGTTCCCACCTACATTACCAGCTTGCAAATGGGCTACAGCATCCCCATAATTTTCAGTATCACCAGTGGGAGCTGAAGTACCGATAGGTGCTCTTGTTCTCGTTAGACTAGTAGGGCGTGGGGGATTAGGCATCTGTGCAGATGAGGTTTCTCTAATTTGTGGAGTAGGAGTGAACTGGGTTAACATGTCAATTAGGGACTGGTTACCTAGGTTGTGAAGGTTATGCATCTGTGATGCACTTCCCTTTGTCTGATTGTTTCCAGCTTGGCCCATAGCAGTAGCATAAGGGGATACTCCATTGTTAATAGAATAAGTGGTAGAAATATCCATTGAACTAGGGTCACCACTGTCCGAGTAGGTTATTATACATACATCCCACAAAATTAGTAAAAAAACAATTTGATTGTTTTCAGGATATAAAAACAACGAGTAATTTTTGTCAAAGTACTAAAATTAATTGCAGTGGTTTTTTTTTTAAAGTGCCAAGATGTGGCAAAGAAACCGCAACAGAGTGACGATTTTTCCGGAAGTCTGGAAAAAAAGTCGAGAACTGCATTTCCCTAGCGGCTTCTCAAATTTTTCTAGAAACCGCATCAGCTTGATGTGGTTTCTTTGCAATTTTTTTAATTATTGGTTGAATAAAAAGTATACTTTTCCATAGTGAAGTTAAGATTTTTTTTGCAAGTTTGAGTATCTTTCTTAACAACTTCTGAACGTTGAAACACTTTGAAATTTTGGAGGCGTGTAGTGTGTATGTTGAAATGCGGATCTTCAAAATTTTAGCCCAATCCCAGCCAATTTGCTTGTGACAAAAACATTAAACTATAGTGGAGTTATGATTTTTTGCAAGTTTGAGTATCTATTTTAGCAACTTCTGGGCATCGAAATGATTTGAAATTTTACAAGCATGTAATGTGTATGTGGAAGTGCTGATATTCAAAAGGGAAAATTACATCGCCCACCCGTGATGTTTGGCGAAATTACACAGCCCACCCACGAGGTTTCAAAAATTACTTTGCCCACCCATGTGGTTTCCACAATTTTACATCCAGCAACTTTTCTAATATTTGATCAACTTAAAAGATGGTTAAATGATATCCAAATTTGATAAGACTTTACATGGACGATATTAAAGTGTTATATTTTGGTAAAATGTGAAATCCAACATTTTTTAAGCTCATATATGATCCGTAGGACCCGATGAACGTGTCTCATGTTTCATTGGGTCCCACAGGTCATATTTGACCTTAAAAAACTTTGGATTTGGCACTGAACAAAAATATAAAATCTTAGCATCGTCCATGTAAAGTTTCATCAAATTTGGATATCATTTAACCATCTTTTAAGTTGATCAAATATTAGAAAAGTTAGTGGATGTAAAATAATGGAAACCACATGGGTGGGCAAAGTAATTTTTGAAACCTCGTGGTGGGCTGTGTAATTTCGCCAAACGTCATGGGTGGGCGATGTAATTTTCCCTATTCAAAAATTCATCTCAATCGAAGCCAATTTACTTGTAAGGATGTCACCCCGAAGTTGCACAAAAACATTAAATTCTAGTGGAGTTATGATTTTTTGCAAGTTTAAGTATCTATTTTAGCTACTTCTGGGCATCGAAACGATTGAAAATTTTACAGGCGTGTAGTGTGTATGTGGAAGTGCTGATATTAAAAATTTAGTCCCAATCGGAGCCAATTTACTTGTGAAGATGTCACCCCGAAGGTGCACAATAACATTGAATTATAGTGGAGTTATGAAACGCCATTATATTTTTAGCTAATTCATGAAACGCCACTAAAATAAAATAAAGTCTCGAAAAGCAACTATATTTTTGTAAAAGTCCATGAAAAACCACTATGTCATTGACCAGATACAAAAAGGATAAAAATACCTCCACTAGTTAACAAAGTACTTTTAAAGCTCACAACATGCCCTTAAAAAAATTAGACCAATATAGTACCATAATTTATACCAATTAATTACCATACATTTTTAAATTATTTTTCCTACCAGTTTAATTAATTTATACTAATTAATTACCATAATTTATACCAATTAATTACCAAAATTTTTACCATATATTTTTAAATTATTTATTCAAAATAAATTGTTTTAATGTTTTATTAATATTTCAAAACTATTATATTTTAATTTATGTTCTATTGTGTAGATGACTTTATGACATAATATAATTTATTTCAAATAAACAATTTAAAATGATAAAAATAATAATTTTGAAAAATGTATGGTACAAATTATGATAATTAATTAGTACTAGTAGTTATGGTGCTTAATTGGTATAAAAATTGGTATAAATTATGTTAAAAATTATGACTAGTACCGATTTTTCGACCAAAAAAGCACTATAACTAGTACCAATTAATTACCATAATTTGTACCATAAATTTTTAATTTTTTTATCAATTTAAATTATTTATTCGAAATAAATTATATTATGTCATAAAGTCATTTGCAAAACAGAATATAAATTAAAAAATTCTAAGTTTTGCTTGTTCTTTTCCGGTGGCATTTTCGAGGTAGGGTAGACGTTTTTCGGACAATAAGAATGCTGATTAAGTAGTGTTTTTTGGGCTGTTAGCTGATAGCTGATACAGGCTGATATAGGCTGATGACTGATATTAAAATTGGATGATCGTATATAAGCTCGTTTTGCTTGTTCTTTTCCGGTGGAATTTTTGTTTCTATTTTGATTTTTTTACAAACTTATCAACTCATACTGATAGATGGGTGTTCCACGTACTATTTAATTATACTTCACTAAAAATGAATAATGAACAAATATGTACAGGCAGGGGCGGACCCAAGTGGGGTCCCATGGGGTCCCGGACCCCATAGTTTTCTGATATTAAAAAGCTAATTTTTTAAAGTATAGTTTTACTAAAATAAAATTGAGTAAAATACTGAGCTGATAATAATTTAGTGGTAGATAGATATTCCTATATATGTGAGGTTATAAGTTCAATTATTGTCAACCTCTTTTAAGTTTTTAATTTATGAAACAAAATTGCTTCTTTAATCTCATGTTAAAGTCTAATCCGATCATGTAATATGTTTATCTATTTAAAAAAGAAGTCTAATTTACAAATACTACCTACTTATTTTAAATTTAAATATTATCTTAAAATTTGATATATATAATATATATTAATGCACAATAAATTTTGGATCACACGTTTATATACTTTCAAATATAATATATGTTAATGTCGGAAAAAAATTTGGACCCCATAATATTTGACTTCTGGTTCCGCCACTGTGTACAGGTGGCCTTGTGTCTGTTAACCGCAAGTTATTGCACCCCACCACAAAGGGCATCGTTCTCGCAATGACACTTCATTTATCACTTTCTACACTTTGATCTATCGCTTTCTATTCTCTGATTTGTGTCGTCTGTTCGAGATTCAGTTGCCTCTGTAGTACACACGTATGAGGAGATCATCGCGGACTCAATCTGGTAGAAGCCAGTCTCAGGTAGTTCCAAATTTTCCCTTTCCCGTATCTTATTTTCAACAAACAAACTGTAATCCGCTACATCCCTTTCTCCCCCGTGCAGGCAACTCAAAATGGCTTGAATACCATTGTAGTTACGAATATCCGAAACGTGACCTGTGACTGTGACACGCATGGAATGGTGTTAATTGCATATACAACTCGCAATTACGGGAGAGTCTTCTACAAGTGTGACACCTGCGGTTACTGGAAGTGGTGGGAGGACAACAACCTACGGCCAACTAATGCCACCGACGCGGACTCCTCCAGCGGGTCTTTCCCTGTCGGACGACTGCCAAATGTTGATGAAATAAACAACACTCTTACTCAACTGTAGAGGGATTGAAATTTGTTCAACATAATCACACCACCGCGACAGACGCAAAGACAAATCAGCTAGTGGTTGCACTCTACATATGCGTCAGTGTTTTTTGCTTCTATGTGCTGGCTAAATAATTGGCGTTTATGTGTTAGAGCTTGGTGATAGATCAGTGCCAGTATTTTCATTTTAGACCAAGTAGTATGGAGCTGTAATATGTGTTAGTTTGTGTTCTTTTGTACCTTCCCTTGATAAGTATTAGGGTTTGTTTCTGTTTCTGGTTGTAATCGGTGTCTGTATTTGTGGATTAACCATCTCCTGCATTAGTGTCTCAGTTCTGTTGTTGGCTAGTGTTGTAAGATTTGTCTGTAGTAGAACATGACTATTTGAGTTTCGTAAAATGCAAGCACATGTAGTATAGGAAGATTTGCAGGCAAGCTAGGTTCACATTGAATCATCCATAACCAGCATCAGTTGGGAACAACAGATTTCACTACATTTTTTGGTAAAGTCCAATATCAAACGAAAAAAAAACTTAAAAGGTTTCAAGAAACAAAGAAACTTACCACTATCATCCCATGTAAGTGGTAGTTTGCAACAGACATTTCATGCCAATAATGGCATATCGTTTTGCATTCCATCACGTTCAGAGATTACAGCAACAACAAAGTTTTTTGATCAAACAGGCACCCCCAACATTACACTAACAACTAGAGTGCAACTGCATATATGCAGTTGTCAAAAAAATCTTGGTCCAATTACAAAAGCGCAATGTCACGCCACAACAATGGTTAAATGTTTGGAGTAGACATAACATTCAAATCATATGCCATTACAGTGTAGCATTCCATCGAGTCCAAAAAGGAAATGCACTAGGACAAACTTTTCAGCACACCCTAACGACGTCTAACCTTGTTCCCATGCTGCATAAGATTAGTGATTTGGTTTCTAATATTAGCCATAGTGTTGTTATTCGCTTCCTCATCTTGGCCATCATCAGCATCAAGATCCATTTCATCTAGTATAACCTCAGGGGCATTGTTGATGATTGTAGCAGCGGGATCACCAAACTGGCTTAGCCTACTGAAGTTGTGCAGTGTAAAACAGGCGTTGATGATTCCGGTATGCCTTTTCATAGTCCTGTAGTTAGGCACACACTCAAGAAGTTGCCATTTCCCTTTAAGCACCCCAAATGCACGCTCAATTGCAGATCTTAATGAAGAATGGCACTTGTTGAAGTATTCATTAGGTCCTCTAGCATCTTCAGCTCCAAACTCTGCTGGGTGGTACTTATCACCAGTGTGAGGTGTCGTAACACAATCTCTATCAGAATAACGCTTATCAGCCAAATAATATTTGCCTGCAACAATATTTAAAAGGGTTAGATCACTTATGCCACTACCCATATCTGTAACACCCCAACTACGAACTAAACAACTAACCGAAATCGCAGCGGAAATAAACAACCTAAACGATAACTAAACGAGTTGGTGTTACACGCCGTTAGCCACCCACGTGGCTAACTAGGCAGAATACATACAACTGTACCGGTCTGACGATCAGACTCCCGGGCATAGAACTAATAACCATAAATACATCAACATTTACCGAGTATAAATATTTATAAACCATCACTGTAAGCTGCCACTGTAAACCGTCTCTATAATGTAAACATTAACCAAAACATAACCCTAACGGGAGCACACGCAACCCGGGCCCACATCCAAAATATACCAAAAGCTTTTCATAACTCCTAAATCTAGAGCCACTCCGCCTCTTCGATCCTTATCCTGCAAATAAAATGGAGCCCCAAGGGGGTCAGCCAACCTTGGCTGGTATGGTTCGTGCAGCCCATCTACACCGGATACACGCAACCAATTGTCATGATAACATGGCATTTATTTTTAACATACAACATATAAAACACAACAAGAAATATTGCATAGCACGATAACACATAACACATACATAGTGAGAACATTTCACTTTAGAAAAAGAACCAAGTTGGTTAGTCGACATTATAAGCCTAGAGAATGGTTTCACACCCTCATATTAAGCTTGTTACATAAACACGTTACGTTCCGTTAGTCGAACGAGTAACTTACACATAGGCATGACGGATTATAGTGATCCGAACACACCAAACACATAATTTCCCTCTAGCCCGATTGGAAGTTAGGCAGGTAAGATTTGGCTAAGCTAGTGGGTGGTCGAAATCCAAAAAGGAAAACAACCTTAGCATAAGGAGAGAGCCGAATCTGATTCAGATGTCGACCCCATACATACACGTGTGACCGGAACGACCGGATTCCTCACCCCCCGGTTAACACTTGTTAGAAGTCCCATTGATGGAACTTAGCACATTCAGTCCTAAATAAGTGTTTAAGTCCAGTTAGACAAACAAGGGAAATAAGATAGATTTCAGTGACACATACCACAACCAACTCATACATAGCCGTGGTTAGAATGTTTCTTTGGTTGGAAACGTTATTACTGGACACCGTTCTCTTACATTTACCTAGCATTGGTTAGCTAACAACAAGCACGCATTCGAGGTTACCGGTATCGGTACGCACACATCACATTAGCAATAAAGACTGTAAGCTCATTTCATGATTTATCTTACATGGTCATAAACACACAGAAAAACAAACAACACACAAGCCGGTGTAAACCGGTAGGCAACAGACTGCAAGAAAACCATACCTTGGTCCTTGCTGCGTACGAGTCCCGCCAAACGTAGTTCCTAAACATGATTAATAATGTCGGTTAATTAACTTATTTAACTTCCGGTTTACTAAGCATCTTACTTGATTATATGACATGTCTTAATGCTTAAACTTACCCTTGATTACCTTCATTATACCCCCTAGGGTTAACTACTTAGGCCACACTTTGTTTTTTTTTACAAGTTTTGGGTTGACCGACCTTACTGACCTTACCCAAGGTCGGTCCATTCCAGTGACATCCGGGTTGAAAATTTTACATTACGACCGACCTTGCTAAGTCCGGTCCCAAGGTCGGTCCATTCCAGAACATATTACCGTCAGCAAATTCTACTCCGACCGACCTTGCAAGTTCGGTCCACAAGGTCGGTCCATTCCAGGAGGTTTTATGGCTGGGTAAACTGGGCTCGACCGACCTTGCAGGTCCGGTCCCCAAGGTCGGTCTGCCCCAGACCCTTGTTCGAAAATGCATATTTGACTCTAAACTTCACCTTGCATATCCTAGTATGTTCTAACCTCATTTGGGCACTTCAACCACACCTTAAGGCCTCTATTAAACTCCTTAAATCACTCACCAAAAGCCTCCTTACCCATTACACAAATTCTTACAAAATCTTTTACTCTATAATGTTTTTCCTTAGACTTCTAAGTGGTGTTTCTTACCCCTGATGGCAACTATCCCAAGGTGTTTCCTCATCACCAACAACATCATCTCCCAAGCATCTTTCACCATCCAAAATTCCTTTATACAACTACTTGAAATTCCTCCACAAGTTTATACCTCCTCCTTACAAGACATTATTTTTCTCCTTGTTTACCAATATTTGCATAAGTCCTAACACAATTCCTCCAAGACAATGCCTAAGTCATTCTAACACTCAAGAACTCCTTAAATTATTTTCTTTCACTAGAAGAACACTTAGTCATTCCTAGCACTTCCTAGTTCACCAAATCTCTTTTAAACACTTAAAACTCCTTGTACATGAACCATATTTTGACATGGGTTCTACTAGCACATTGTTACACCAAAACACATAGATTTTCATCTTTAATCATCAAGAACACTTAAATCCTTCAAGAACATTCTCACACACAGAACTACACCAAAATTACACTACATCATAATATAGTGCATAACTTCAATTGCTTGGCACTTAGGCCCTTAAATAACATGGCTTTTAAGCCCTTAAATTGCATAAACCATAAACACTGAATTTCCACATATATATTGCCTTTGACCTGCAAATACACCCAACATCACATATGTCCTTTAATAATCTCCTTGAGAGTAGTTTTCTAGCTCATTTGTCATTGGCTCCTTAGGTAGTTTTAATAAGCAATATAAGCTCATTTTTCCTAAGACATCAAACTATATTGAGATAGTACATTTACCTTTTTTCCTTCACAACTTCCACACTTGTTTTCCCTTGCTCTTTCTTGATAAAAAATCGGCAAGGCTTTTGATTGCTTGTCAACCTTCTAATCAATATACAAGCAAGGCAATGAGAATTCAAGCTTCATGCTTAAACTCATTTATAAACCCTAATTTTAAATAATGTCTTAAAACACTTAAATGCTTGTTTACCTTGGAAATGGAAAAGAGTTGGATTAACTAGAAAGATAGGACTCCACCAAGCCCCTTGAAGACTAGAATGAAGCTAAACCAAGGCAAAAGAAAACACCATCACAAGGTGTATTTTCGGTCAACACAAAAATGAAAGGAAATGTTGTTTTTCTTGGTTTTTCCGTACCTTGAAGCAAAGGGGATCAACAAGGCATGAAAATATGAGCTCAAGCTCCTCCCATGGAGATTCCTCTTGGCATCGAAATGGAGCTTTTAGAATTTTGAGAAGACAAGATTGAAGAGCTTGATGAGACTAAGAGAATGGTGGTCATGGAATTTAATTTGGTATATAGAGCTAGGAGATAATGGCAATGGAAGATGGTGGTGTGTGTGGTGCTGTAGCAAAACCGATGGAGGAAGGAAGAAGAGAGGTTGGTGACGGTGGGAATGAGCAAGAAAGAAAGAAAGTGAGGAAAGAAGGAAGTTTGAAAGATATTTAAGTGAATAAAGCAAATAGTGCCTAACTTAGTCATCCTTCCTTACTTTATTAAACTAACATGGGTGGTGACTCACCATAGAAAAACCGGCCCCCTATTGTACTTAGGAGGTTTTATGGTCTTTGTTGACCATTTAGTTGACTTACATTGACTAATGTCTTAAACTAGTACTATTTGGGTACTATTCACTAATCAATGCACATAATTGTGAAATTTTTGATTTCCCACTGATTTAGACTTCTTAATGTGATACTAAGTAGCACACATGTTAATTAAAGAGTAATGATGGACATTTAGCCATTCAAAACCCATTTACAAGACAATTTTTCAAAAATGTGCTTTAAGACTCCTTAAAGCACATTTTGTGTTTTAACTTGTTTTTAAGCTTGGTTTTCTTTGGTAATTGATTTAACATGTTCATTAATATTTAAATAAGGTCTTGGTAAGCTCTTAGAGTCCTAACCAAGGTTATCCCAAGCTTAGAGCACATTTTGCTCTAATTGCCTTTATGGTATT
Source organism: Limonium bicolor (assembly GCA_023374045.1). NCBI lineage: Eukaryota > Viridiplantae > Streptophyta > Magnoliopsida > Caryophyllales > Plumbaginaceae > Limonium > Limonium bicolor. The sequence goes on from CM041778.1 coordinate 203,170,227, forward strand.
TAATTGAGTTTTCTATGGTTTAAATTGTTCACCAATGTTTCTAAGGCACTATTTAGCCTTAATATTCCATATTTTAATATTTAAACAACATATAAGGGTTTGGGGTATTTCAATCTACCCCCCTTAAAAGAACTTTGTCCCTAAAGTTCATACTTCCCTCGCATTCATAAAATTAGAACACGGGGATACTTATAAAACAACACTTTCATAACAAACATACTTTACATAACATCGGACTCAAGGTCCAAGCAAAAAAACATCATTCAGACACAACGGTCTGTAACATAACAACATAGACAATGTATTACCATACATGTCGTACACACATAACCGAAACGGCTCTACCCCCCTTAAAAAGGGTACGCCCCGTACCCTATACATACAAACACTAAGGAGTAAACAACGACGGGTACTTCACCTTCATCTTATCTTCCAGCTCCCAGGTGGCCTCCTCGACGTCCTGGTTAGACCAGAGGACCTTCACCAGTCTCACAGACTTATGGCGAGTGTATCGAGTCTTAGTGTCAAGAATCCGTACAGCAGTCTCCACTGATCGCATGGTCGGCTCTAAGGTTAGCCTTTCGGGCTGAAGCACATGAGACGGATGAGACATATATTTCTTCATCTGGGACACATGAAATACATCATGTACCTTGCCCAGCTCAGCAGGTAAATCTAGCCTGTAAGCTACCGGGCCTATCCGTTCCGTCACGAAATAAGGTCCCACATATTTCGGGCTCAACTTGCCTTTTTGGCCAAAACGAAACACTCCCTTCATGGGGGATACTCTAAGAAATACCTGGTCGCCCACAGCGAACTCCAGGTCACGTCTACGCACATCGGCGTATGATTTCTGCCTATCCTGAGCTGCCTTCATGTTAGCCCGGATCTGGCGTACTTCTGCATGTACTTGCTCTAAATACTCAGGTCCTATAATGACCGTCTCACTCGACTCATCCCAGCATAATGGCGTGCGGCATGGTCTACCGTACAAAGCCTGGAAGGGAGACATCTTGATCGAAGCATGGTAACTGTTGTTGTAGCTAAACTCGATCAGATGTAACTTATCAATCCAGCTGGTCTGAAAGTCAAGTGCACATGCACGTAACATATCCTCAAGCATCTGTATGGTGCGCTCACTCTGACCATCTGTCTGTGGGTGGGACGTCGTACTCAACTTCAGTTCGGTACCAAGCGCTTCCCGTGTAGTTCTCCAGTACCTCGAGAGGAATCTGGTAACCCTATCAGACACGATAGTCTTTGGTACCCCATGATATCTAACAATCTCTCAGTCGAAGAGCTCTACTAGCCTTGCTACTTTCCAAGTGTCCTTCATCGGTATGAATCGGGCTACCTAGGTCAGTCGGTCAACAACGACCCAAATCATATTCAGACCTCCCCTTGCAGGCGGAAGCCCTACTACGAAGTCCATGGAAATGTCATGGAACTTCCACTCAGGCATTGGCATTGGCTGTACCATACCACCAGGCCGTCGGTGCTCAAACTTGACCTTCTGGCAAGTGAGACACCTCAACACATAATCATTTACATCCTTTTTCATTCCCGCCCACCAGAAATATCGTTTTATACTCTTGTACATCTTTGAAGCTCCGGGGTGAATCGAAGTAGTGGAACAATGGGATTCACTCAATATACGCTCCTTCAGCTTAGCGCTATTCCTCGGAATACACAGTCGGCCATTCAGCCTAATCAGGTCATCATTGTGGAGTCGGAAATCATACTTCTGACCCTCGAATGTGCCGTCAATAAGCTTCTGCCTGATCTCCAACATATACTGATCCGACATCTGAGCACTCCGCACCTCTTCAACCAAGCTAGTATGAGAGACTAGCGAATGGAGAGAGTGTGCTCGGTGACTCTGTGCGTCAGCTACCACATTCGCCTTACCCTCCTTGTACTGTAGGTTGATGTCATAGTCATTCAGAAACTCGACCCACCTTCTTTGCCTCATGTTCAACTTTTTTCTGAGTGACCAAGTACTTCAAACTTTTATGATCCGAATACATTGTCATGCTCACCCCATACAAATGATGTTGCCATATCTTCAAGGCGAAGACAATGGCACCCAATTCTAAGTCGTGGGTAGGGTACTTCTCTTCGTGCTTCTGCAGCTGTCGGGAGGCGTATGCCACGACCTTCCCGTGTTGCATCAATACACAACCCATACTTCTCCCTGATGCGTCACAATAGACCTCAAACCCATCTGGACCGTCTGGTATAGTCAGGAATGGTGCAGATGTCAGAGCATCCTTGAGACTCTAAAAAGAACTCTTGCAGTCGTCTGTCCACTCGAATGGTGCATCCTTCTTCATTAAGGAAGTCATCGGCTTCGAGACACTGGAGAAGTCTTTCACAAATCTCCTGTAATATCCTGCCAGACCGAGGAAGCTCCGGATGTCGGTAACTGTCTTCGGCCTAGGCCAAGTGCGCACTGCATCTATCTTTGCCGGATCAACAGCGATCCCGGCCTCAGAAATCACATGACCAAGGAAGGAAACTTGGTTCAACCAGAACTCACACTTAGAAAATTTAGCATACAACTGATTCTTTCTCAACGTTTGCAACACATTTCTCAGGTGGCTGTCGTGCTCACCCTTCGATTTCGAATATACAAGTATATCATCGATGAAGACTACCACTAACTTGTCCAACTGATCTCGGAACAAGCGGTTCATTAAGTCCATATACTTGGCTGGTGCATTGGATAAACCAAACGGCATAACCGTAAACTCATAGTGACCGTATCTAGTTTTGAATGCGGTCTTCTCAATGTCACCCTCTCGAATAGCGATCTGGTGATAACCGGATCGTAAGTCGATCTTGGAGAATACTGATGCTCCTTTCAACTGGTCAAATAAGTCGTCAATGCGTGGTAAAGGATTACGGTTCTTTACCGTAACTGCATTCAGCTCTCTATAGTCGATGCAGAGGCGGAGACTACCGTCCTTCTTCTTCATGAAGAGGACCGGCGCTCCCCAAGGTGAAACGCTCGGGCGTATAAATCCCTTGTCGAGTAGGTCTCTCAGCTGCTCTTTGAGCTCTGTCATCTCGGCTGGAGCCATACGATAGGGCACCTTCGCTATTGGTCCGGTTCCCGGCACAATTCAATCTCAAACTCCACTTCTCGTGCTGGCGGCATGCCCGGCAGTTCCTTAGGAAATACATCAGGAAACTCTGACACTACCGGCACATCTGGGCTAAACTCTGGATCTCTCTCTATGTCCTGAACATAGCAGAGGTACACATCATTCTTCCGTCGTAACTCACTGTACATGGCCATGGCGGTGATGATCTGAGTCGAAGGCTCCCTGGGCCTCTGGCGGTATGATATAGTAACCCCAGACGGACTCCGAAGAAGCAGACGATGCTCGACACATAGGATTCTGCCCTTGTACCACTCCAACCAGTTCATCCCGACAATCACGTCGAATCCAAGTCCCTCGAACTCTATCATGTCGATCTGGAACTCTTCATCCTTGATTTGCACAATAGCATCTCGGTGCCAGCGGGTAGACTTGATCCGCTCTTTCAACGGGAGAGCGACTAGAAAGTTAGGCATATTTTCACCGTCTAACCCCAGCCTCCTTGCAAAGGAAAGCGAGACAAATGTGAGTGAGGCTCCGGAGTCGAACAAGATCGATGCGTCCACGCCATTGACTGGAAAGGTACCGGTGAGGATAGTGCCACTTCTGCCGGCTTCTGCCTCATTACAAACACCCAGTATACCTCCCGTTTCGAGTGCACAGCCTAATTCAGTTCACAAACTTCATAAGTACACAGTACAACACGGTTGACATACTCCAAAACACGTCTCTTTATTCATCAACATACTTTTTACACCATTAGTTGGTTTACATTGTAAACATAGCTAAATATAGCATCCTTAACATACAACTGGCTTAACACATTACATAATTACACTAGGCTTTAAAATTGTCCGAAGGTCAAATTCAAACGTCCGGGTTTCATGTGTGTGGCATTGATCACTATCGAAGGTGCGGTATTCAGTTTTATCTTCTTGATGCCGTGATATAACATCCTTGACTGTCCACCCATGATTAACACATCTCCTGACTTCAACACTAACTTCTTTGCGAGGTCAGCACGCTTCTGCTCGGCATACACAAACACTTCGGTATCACCAATGGACCAAGACACCACGGGTACTCCCTTACTCAAAGACTCGGGTGTTTCATCCTTATCTTGGTGTAAACCCAACCGTCCACCTTTCTGGCAGAAGTTCACAATACATAAATTTGCCTTAACACTCGGGATTGGATCCGATTCAACTTGTTGAGCAATTCCCACGGCGTGGTTAACGACCGCAAGGAACTCCTCAGGTATTCTTGGTACTATTTCTCCGTCTTCCTCTCGCACATCTTGATATGTCTTGGTGTAAGGGTTCCAGTCCTAACCCATGCACATCATCTTCAACTTCATTTTTGATCCGCTCGGGTACTCTGGCGTGTAGAAACCTCCAGGTGCTATTCCTAGTTTGTTGCATCGCCTGATGATGTGGATTTGTGCTTCGGGTGTCAGGTATCCACTTAAGAGTATCATACCTGGCTGGATGACCTGACATTGCTCCATCAGGGATTCGGTGAGGCTGATGGTTGTCTCTTCGTGGTTCGGTGTGGGTGAGATTGGATAACAAATATTGAAGGTTCCTAAGGTTTAGAATTTCCTAATTTAGGTTACTTTCACATTATACTTTAACTTATTACTTATGCAGTTGTACACTTAGTCTCACTAACACACATGCATGAAATGCGGTATGCAATCACTTATTTCACTCAACGGTTTAAGTGGTACCTGGTCTAGAAGAGGGTCCTGGTGCCTCAGACCGATCCACCACATGCAGGGCGGCCTTGCCGGATCCCGACCCTTTCCCTTTCTGGGAATCAGTGTTCCCCTGAGCTGAGGATGGCTGGTGGGTCGCCTTCGGGCCCTCAGTGGTCGCGACAGCCTTACCCTTCCATTGCCCTTTAGGCCTGTAGTTCCTGCCGTTGGGGTTCTGGTAGCACTCGAAGTCACGGTGCCCCATTTTCTTGCAGTAGCGACACTGCACATCTTCTCCCTTGCAGTCCTTGCCGGGGTGGTCTCCGTTGCACCACTTGTAGTAGTAGTGGCGCTTCGGTCCAGAGCCCGTGTTGGCTGCTAACACAATACACATTCAATACACACTTTACAATATAACAATACACACTTGAATTCGGTATTCGGAATTAATTAGTTACCCTTGTGCGGGTGAGAGCATAAGGGCTTAGCCGTAAAGGCATAAGTGAGTTTCAGCGGCTCCTCAGCGGTGGTGGTCTGGGCTTGGCCTTTGCCACCCTGTTGCTGGCCTTTCTAGGCCTGGGGATAGGGTTTCTTCTTCTTTCCTCCCCTGTACCCTTACGTGCTTAGGCCCTCGCTCGAGGCCTTGCGCTTGTGCGCATTCTCTTCGTCCCTCAGACGGACGGTGATCTTAACCTTAGCACCGGTATGATAGCACTCCTGAATTTAAGATGTCAGTCATGCCCCGCAAAACAAACTCACAAACTCACATTAATATTCACTTACTGTATACACTTATTCACATCACACTGTATTCTAATTACCTGCAAGGTAGTATATTCAGTTGGCCCCATCCCATAGCGAAGACAGTGGCTGAGACCGTAGTAGAAACGGTGTGCCAACACCCGGTTCGAGTACCCCAGGTCCGGTAACAGGTGGATAAGGCCGGTGAAAGCGGTGTAGTAGTCGTCAACCGACTCTTTATCACCCTGCCTCAAGCTATCCAGCTCTAGGCGCTTGGCCTTTTGCACATGTACAGGGTAGTACTTGGCTCGCAGCAGAGCCGTATACTCCCTCCAACCAAACTTAGGATCAGCCATCCTGTCCTCTCTCACAAGCTTCCACCAACTCCTTGCCAAACCCTTCAGATAGTAAGCGGCAAGATGGACCTTGGCTCCTGCAGGCACATCCAAGGTCTCGTCGGCGGTCTCCAGTTCGGAGATATACGCCTCCAGCTTACTGGGGTCGGTCTACCCGTGAAACGATGGTGGTCTCAAATCCGCCAACGCCTTGACCCAGTTGGTCTCGCGCGGCTGTGGTTGCGGTTGTGGCCCTTGTTGGTCAGCACCGCCTTGCTTCTGCTGATGCATCGCAGCCACTAACTGGGGAACCATCTGGGCTACGGCGGCTGCTACTGCCTCAACCATAACCTGTGCCATAGTGTTCTCGCCCTGGTCTCCCGTATCACCAACACCATGCCCGCGGCCTCTTCCCCTTGGTCGACCTGACATCTGTATTCACATGGACATTCATTAGCATTATGCTTGCATAATTATCGGTTCCAACAGTTGTAACGTGTTCCCAACATTAAGGTATTCCCACACTTAGTTAGTAGTGAACCTTTCCACATCTGCTCACTTAGGTAAGTATGGTTAGGTTTCCTAACTCGGTATGTTCCTAAGCTCGGTATTCTAGTCATCACTGATACCACTTTTTGTAACACCCCAACTACGAACTAAACAACTAACCGAAATTGTAGCGGAAATAAACAACCTAAACGATAACTAAACGGGTTGGTGTTACACGCCGTTAGCCACCCACGTGGCTAACTAGGCAGAATACATACAATTGTACCGGTCTGATGATCAGACTCCCGGGCATAAAACTAATAACCATAAATACATCTACATTTACCGAGTATAAATATTTATAAACCATCACTGTAAGCTGCCACTGTAAACCGTCTCTGTAATGTAAACATTAACCAAAACATAACGCCACGGGAGCACAGGCGCAACCCGGGCCCAACATCCAAAATATACCAAAAGCATTTCATAACTCCTAAGAATCTAGAGCCACTCCGCCTCTTCGATCCTCATCCTGCAAATAAATATGGAGCCCCCAAAGGGTCAGCAACCCTTGGCTGGTATGGTTAACGTGCAGCCCATCGACTACCCGGATACACGCAACCAATTGTCCTGATAACATGGCATTTATTTTTAACATATAAAGCACAGCAAGAAATATTGCATAGCACGATAACACATACATAGTGAGAACATTTCACTTTAGAAAACGAACCAAGTTGGTTAGTCGACATTGTAAGCCTAGAGAATGGTTTCACCCTCATATTAAGCTTGTTACATAAACACGTTACCGTTCCGTTAGTTGAACGAGTAACTTAACACATAGGCATGACGGATATAGTGATCCGAACACACCAAACACATAATTTCCCCCTAGCCCGATTGGAAGTCAGGTAGGTAAGCTTAGGCTAAGCTAGTGGGTGGTCGAAATCCAAAAAGGAAAACAACCTTAACATAAGGAGAGAGCCGAATCTGATTTAGATGTCGACCCCCATACATACACGCGTGACCGGAACAACCGGATTCCTCACCCCCTGGTTAACACTTGTTAGAAGTCCCATTGATGGAACTTAGCACATTCTGTCCTAAATAAGTGTTTAAGTCTAGTTAGACAAACAAGTGAAGTAAGATAGATTTCAGAGACACATACCACAACCAACTCATACATAGCCATGGTTAGAACGTTTCTTTGGTTGGAAACGTTATTACCGGACATCGTTCTCTTACGTTTACCTAGCATTGGTTAGCTAACAACAAGCACGCATTCGAGGTTACCAGTATCGGTACGCACACATCACATTAGCAATAAAGACTGTAAGCTTATTTCATGATTTATGTTACAAGGTCATAAACACACAGAAAAACAAACAACACACAAGCCGGTGTAAACCGGTAGGCAACAGACTGCAAGAAAACCATACCTTGGTCCTTGCTGCGTACGAGTCCCGCCAAACGTAGTTCCTAAACATGATTAATAATGTCGGTTAATTAACTTATTTAACTTCCGGTTTACTTAGCATCTTACTTGATTATATGACATGTCTTAATGCTTAAATTTACCCTTGATTACCTTCATTATACCCCCTAGGGTTAACTACTTAAGCCACACTTTGTTTGTTTTTTTTTTTACAAGTTTTGGGTCGACCGACCTTACCGACGTTACCCAAGGTCGGTCCATTCCAGTGACATCCGGGTTGAAAAATTTACACTACGACCGACCTTGCTAAGTCCGGTCCCAAGGTCGGTCCATTCCAGAACATATTACCGTCAGAAAATTCTACTCCGACCGACCTTGCAAGTTCGGTCCACAAGGTCGGTCCATTCCAGTGACCTATTCCGTATACAAAATTTAAGCCCGACCGAACTTGCAAGTCCGGTCGGAGTAGAATTTTCTGACGGTAATATGTTCTGGAATGGACCGACCTTGGGACCGGACTTAGCAAGGTCGGTCGTAGTGTAAATTTTTCAACCCGGATGTCACTGGAATGGACCGACCTTGGGTAAGGTCGGTTGGTTAGGTCAGTCGACCCAAAACTTGTAAAAAAAAACAAACAAAGTGTGGCTTCAGTAGTTAACCCTAGGGGGTATAATGAAGGTAATCAAGGGTAAGTTTAAGCATTAAGACATGCCATATAATCAAGTAAGATGCTTAGTAAACTGGAAGTTAAATAAGTTAATTAACCGACATTATTAATCATGTTTAGGAACTACGTTTGGCGGGACTCATACGCAGCAAGGACCAATGTATGGTTTTCTTGCAGTCTGTTGCCTACCGGTTTACACCGGCTTGTGTGTTGTTTGTTTTTATGTGTGTTTATGACCTTGTAAGATAAATCATGAAATGAGCTTACAGTCTTTATTGCTAATGTGATGTGAGCGTACCGATACCGGTAACCTTGAATGCGTGCTTGCTGTTAGCTAACCAATGCTAGGTAAATGTAAGAGAACGGTGTCCGGTAATAACGTTTCCAACCAAAGAAATGTTCTAACCACGGCTATGTATGAGTTGGTTGTGGTATGTGTCACTGAAATCTATCTTACTTCCCTTGTTTGTCTAACTGGACTTAAACACTTATTTAAGACTGAATGTGCTAAGTTCCATCAATGGGACTTCTAACAAGTGTTAACCGGGGGGAGGGGTGAGGAATCCGGTCTTTCCGGTCATGCGTGTATGTATGGGGGTTGACATCTGAATCAGATTCGACTCTCTCCTTATGTTAAGGTTGTTTTCCTTTTTGGATTTCTACCACCCACTAGCTTAGCCAAAGCTTACCTACCTGACTTTCCATCGGGCTAGGGGGAAATTATGTGTTTGGTGTGTTCGGATCACTATATCCGTCATGCCTATGTGTTAAGTTACTCGTTCGACTAACGGAACGGTAATGTGTTAATGTAACAAGCTTAATATGAGGGTGAAACCATTCTCTAGGCTTACAATGTCGACTAACCAACTTGGTTCGTTTTCTAAAGTGAAATGTTCTCACTATGTATGTGTTATCGTGCTATGGAATATTTCTTCCTGTGCTTTATATGTTGTATGTTAAAAATAAATGCCATGTTATCATGACATTTGGTTGCGTGTATCCCGGTAGTCGATGGGCTGCACGTTAACCATACAAGCCAAGGGTTGCTGACCCCCTTTGGGGGCTCCATATTTATTTGCAGGATGAGGATCGAAGAGGCGGAGTGGCTCTAGATTCTTAGGAGTTATGAAATGCTTTTGGTATATTTTGGATGTTGGGCCCGGGTTGCGCCTGTGCTCCCGTGGCGTTATGTTTTGGTTAATGTTTACATTACAGAGACGGTTTACAGTGGCAGCTTACAGTGATGGTTTATAAATATTTATACTCGGTAAATGTTGATGTATTTATGATTATTAGTTCTAAGCCCGGGAGTCTGATCATCAGACCGGTACAATTGTATGTATTCTGCCTAGTTAGCCACGTGGGTGGCTAACGGCGTGTAACACCAACCCGTTTAGTTATCGTTTAGGTTGTCTATTTCCGCTGCGATTTCGGTTAGTTGTTTAGTTCGTAGTTGGGGTGTTACAAAAAGTGGTCCGGTCCCCAAGGTCGGTCCATTCCATAATGTTTTCTGGCTGGGTAAACTGGGCTCGACCGCCTTGCAGGTCCGGTCCCCAAGGTCAGTCTGCCCCAAACCCTTGTTAAAAAATGCATATTTGACTCCAAACTTCACCTTGCATATCCTAGTATGTTCTAACCTCATTTGGGCACTTCAACCACACCTTAAGGCCTCTATTAAACTCCTTAAATCACTCACCAAAAGCCTACTTAACCATTACACAAATTCTTACAAAATCTTTTACACTATAATGTTTTTTCCTTAGATTTCTAAGTGGTGTTTTTACCCCTGATGGCAACTATCCCAAGGTGTTTCCTCATCACCAACAACATCATCTCCCAAGCATCTTTCACCATCCAAAATTCCTTTATACAACTACTTGAAATTCCTCCACAAGTTTATACCTCCTCCTTACAAGACATTATTTTTCTCCTTGTTTACCAATATTTGCATAAGTCCTAACACAATTCCTCCATGTCTTTGGTGCATCCCAAAACACTCATTTATTTCCTAAATCCTCCAAGACAATGCCTAAGTCATTCTAACACTTAAGAACTCCTTAAAATATTTTCTTTCACTAGAAGAACACTTAGTCATTCCTAGCACTTCCTAGTTCACCAAATCTCATTTAAACACTTAAAACTCCTTGTTTTCCCATGCTCTTTCTTGATTAAAAATCGGCAAGGCTTTTGATTGCTTGTCAACCTTCTAATCAATATACAAGCAAGGCAATGAGCATTCAAGCTTCATGCTTAAACTCATTTATAAACCCTAATTTTAAATAATGTCTTAAAACACTTAAATGTTTGTTTACCTTGGAAATGGAAGAGAGTTGGATTAACTAGCAAGATAGGACTCCCCAAAACCCCTTGAAGACTAGAATGAAGCTAAACCAAGGCAAAAGAGAACACCATCACAAGGTGTATTTTCGGTCAACACAAAAATGAAAGGAAATGTTGTTTTTCTTGGTTTTTCCTTACCTTGAAGCAAAGGTGATCAACAAGGCATGAAAATATGAGCTCAAGCTCCTCCCATGGAGACTCCTCTTGGCACCGAAATGGAGCTTTTGAAATTTTGAGAAGACAAGATTGAAGAGCTTGATGAGACTAAGAGAATGGTGGTCTTGGAATTTAATTTGGTATGTGGAGCTAGGAGATAATGGCAATGGAAGATGGTGGTGTGTGTGGTGCTGTAGCAAAACCGATGGAGGAAGGAAGAAAAGAGGTTGGAGAAGGTGGGAATGAGCAAGAAAGAAAGAAAGTGAGGAAAGAAGGAAGTTTGAAAGATATTTAAGTGAATAAAGCAAATAGTGCCTAACTTAGTCATCCTTCCTTACTTTATTAAACTAACATGAGTGGTGACTCACCACATAAAACCAGGCCCCCTATTGTACTTAGGAGGTTTTATGGTCGTTGTTGACCATTTAGTTGACTTACATTGACTAATGTCTTAAACTAGTACTATTTGGGTACTATTCACTAATCAATGCACATAATTGTGAAATTTTTGATTTCCCATTTATTTAGACTTCCTAATGTGATACCAAGTAGCACACATGTTAATTAAAGAGTAATGATGGACATTTAGCCATTCAAAACCCATTTAAAAGACAATTTTTCAAAAATGTGCTTTAAGACTCCTTAAAGCACATTTTGTGTTTTAACTTGTTTTTAAGCTTGGTTTTCTTTGGTAATTGATTTAACATGTTCATTAATATGTAAATAAGGTCTTGGTAAGCTCTTAGAGTCCTAACCAAGGTTATCCCAAGCTTAGAGCACATTTGCTCTAATTGCCTTTATGGTATTTAATTGAGTTTTCTATGGTTTAAATTGTTCACCAATGTTTCTAAGGCACTATTTAGCCTTAATATACCATATTTTAATATTTAAACAACATATAAGGGTTTGGGGTATTTCAATATCAATGAGTGATCAAAGGTAAAACCTATTTACAATAGAAATACCTGCTGGTGGTGTAGGAAACTCCAATGCTGGTCAGACATGCATTCACTTAGCACCCTGGAGTCATGGGCAATCCCTTCCCCTCTAGAGCACACAAATGTGAAAATAAGATCAAAATCACAAATGGCTAACACATTTTTAGTTGGAAACCCTTTCTCCCAATAAATCTCAACTTATGTTGTTCTTCAACAATAAGTTGGATGTGGCAACTGTCCATGAAATACCCCGAGTAATTACCACTTTAAGTTAGTGAAGTTTAAATTAAATTATGTGCAACAATTACAATAAAACCTTATGGTATTTAGAATACAGATCCAAACGGGTACTTACACCGCGTATACATATCGGTACGTGATACGCAAATATAAGCTCATATGAATAAAATCATAAACGCGAGGAGATTATCCGAAAATATCGTGTTATATAATTCGGACATAAAATAATGTATGAACAATTAAATTTAGTATATACATGTCCGAAAGCGTGACAACGTTACATATTAATATAGTCACGTACTTATATATGTACGAACACGAAAATACATGTACGTAACGTTACGATATTATAACGTTGTAAATAATAAATAATAACGTCGCATAAGCACATATAATCAAAACGCGACAAGTATATACATATACGCATATATATAACTAACAACGTAATGAATAAATTGGTCACGTATAAAACTAATAACGCGACATATTATATAGTCGCATCTATATACAAATTGGCATAAATAGTTGGTACAAAAAAAAGAAGGAAAAAGAACAAAAATGCTCCTGCCGGGATTCGAACCTGGAACCTCTCGTACCTTCCCAAACGCCTTAACCGGTTGAGCTATGCTCGAATTCAGTAACTTATACCAACGAAATATAACTAGTACTGAACCTACAAAGATAAATACAAAAAAAAAAAAAACAGAAGAAACAAACATACCTTAACATTCGAACAGCACCCCTCCCTGATCTCGATAACCTCTCTTGAACCAGGAAGTAAATCCCAACGACAACAGCACATACCCCTTTGCTCTGTCTGAGAACAAAAAATTTCCCAAACGGGGATAATCTTGCCTCTTTCTCAGCATTACTCCTGAGCAAAAGAAAAAGAAAGAACAGAAAACAAGAAGAATCCCACATACCTGTTGCCTCAGATTCCCACCCCAGATTCTTGAAGATTTATGCCACCCCATTATCTTGTAACTCAAGACAACTGTTGGGTTAAAAGTGTGTTACATCTTCTACCACTTAGGCAGTGTACCTATCGTTTTGCGGAATAGTGGAATTGTGGGGTGTCGAACTCGTGGGGACCTTGCTGTGGTTTAACTGATAGTGTGAATTAACTGAGAATTCTAATTAGACTATTGAATAGAAACTTATCACTTTTTTAGGGAGATTGTGGATTGACACTTAATGCAAATAAAACAGTAAAAAGAACAATTAATCAAAACAGAATAATAATAGCAGTTATAAAACTCTTTTTGTTTTTAAGAAAGCACCCTGGGTTGTTCTGCTCACCTATTTTACTCAATTATATTACTGTAAACTTTCCCACTTTAGCAATAAACTCAGGAATCTTAATTAGTTTATTGACCGTTCCCTGTCTAATAAACCCTGATTAATTTAAACAACAAGCTCAATCCTTGCTCAAGTTATTAATAAATTAATCGCATTATTAACAATTCCTATTGGAGACTGGTTAACCTATAGGCGAAACTAGCTTCTAGTCGTTAACCCGTTTTGACTTCTTTTGTCTAGAATCTTGTCTCAGCACTGCATTTTAACAAGAAACTACAAATATCACTTTAATAATTGGCCTAAAGATTAAAGCGCATTAAGGAGGAGAATCAAAATATTGCTTGAACAGATTATATTAGAAAGTCTACGTAACACGATTTAATAAAATAGGCTTTGCTTCCCAACCCGGGAGGCTAAGATTATTACCCACACATAATTATACAAACATACGTCGTAAGCACGACAGCCATTAAAACAAAGTACAGTTAAAGAAAAGAAAGAGCTCTCTACATTCGCACGGCCTGTATGGAGGAGAATGGAATTCTGTGGAGGAAGTGTGATTTGGAAATGAACGTGAGTGTTTTAGAGAGTTGAGTTGTGTGTACGAGCGTGAGTTATTTTTGATGAAGTAGAAGTGGGTTTATATAGAGGAGAGGAAGAAGAGGAGATGGAGCACGCGTGCTAGTGGGTGAACAAGATAAGGGAGGTGCCTGATATGGTTGAAGGAGTAGATGGATATGTCTGCAGGCGCCGCAAAGGAAGAAGCAATTGGGGAAGACAGTCGGCGAAGAAAACCAGTCGCGACAGTTTCTGGATCTGGTTGCATTTATTTCCTGTCCGTGCTTTTTTTCCACGGACACATTTATCTCTTGTCCGTTCCTTGTCCGTTCTCTGTCCGGCCATAATTCCACGGACATATTTTATGTCCTTGCTTCTGTCCGTGCTTTTTTCCACGGACGGATTCTTCAAATGGGCGCGTCCGGACCAGTGTCCGGATCACACTGGTTCGGACAGTTTGATTGTGTCCGCCCTTTATTTCGCGGACGCGATACGGACTAATTCTGTCCGGCTTTATTTGAACGGACGGAGCACGGACGGATTTATGAACTGTCCGAACCACTGTCCGGACCGGACTGGTTCGGACGAAAACTGTTTTGCTTCTAAAATATTTGTTTCAGCTCCGTTTTGAGATCCGTCTGCGCCTATGCCTTCGTCTCCTCGTCTACTTTGATCCTAGCTTGGATTTCCTCATGTTTAACCAATAAATTTGTAAGATAGCCAATAAAACATAAACTAGAGGAAAAACATACGATAAGTGAGTAATATTATGCTGAAAGCAAGTAAGTACAAGGTAAATTAAACCCTTAAATGTCTATGTATTTCTCACTTATCAACAACAACCTCCATCTGAATTAGCCTTGTTTTCAGTGAGTATTAACCAGAGCAATAGCATGTACTCAGGTCTGTTTCAGTTCAAAATCCCACGCATCAGAGTTGTCTTGTTTTCAGTAAAAGAAGCCAAGCAACTGACATAGTAACCTGAACCTGTATTCTGTTACAACTCTCACGCATCAGAGTTGTGCTTTCCCTTTTCAAACTTTCACGCCACCCATCTAAAGTATGCACATATTCATCTCCTGGTTGGGTCTGACTTTCCTGTTCACAAACAGACCAGAATCTTGTTCTTGGTTTCATTTCAAAAAAAAAGAGAGAGACAACTAAGGGCAGCATCTCTACTAGTGGCGATTGTGGTAATGTGGTGACCTAGTAATCATGGTTTCCTGTAAAAGTTCTCAAGGGAGACAGTACATTGGAGACCGCACACACTACTGGTTCCACCCCTAGCTTCAGCAAAAGGAAAAAAAAATATATATAATAACTCAAGCCACAACATGCACATCAGAATTTGTGATATCTCTAACTCCCACGCATCAGAGGGTTGTCTTTTTCAAATTCTCACAAATCTCTCATTAGCATTTTATCCCACTATCAATCCCCTGTTGCCTCAGTGGTTCTTCTTCACAGTCACAGGCCATGGTGGTTACATGTGCCGAGTTCACTTGCCCATTCTGTCACCTTAGTCTGAAGGAGTTTGTCACTCTTCTCTTAAAAGTCCTTCTTCAAATCGTTGCCTGAGATCCCATGCACCTCCTAACTCTCTATAATATCTTCACGCAAGAACTTCGAGGGTGAGTCATGAAACCAGGAAAAGAAAAAGAGGTCTTGGTTATTTAATCACATTGACTCTCGAATTTCTGTTTCCAAATATAACTTCTATTACAGCAACTCCCTTGCATTCTTTCTCGTGCTTGTGTGTAGAAATCTTAACCAGTAATTTCTCCTTTCATTCTTGAACTCATAAATCCACTCTTCCTGAGGTGCTTGAACTGCTGCTGCTTGATGTCGTTAAAACAAAAGAAAACCAGGAGCTAGGTCCCCAGATTCTAAATTCTAACCAGGTAAAACTCTTATCAGTTTTTCCATGATCTGTGTACCTGGTTTCACTAGCCTGATCGCTTGAGAAAAAAACTTTCTCAGCTGTTGTCGAGTGACCAAGGAGTTGAAGTCCCATTGGCACCAAAGGATTAGCCAAGGAGAATCTGTCAAGTCACTCAACTGGTGAGCTAATTCTAACCTGAAACCATAATCAGAAAACAAGCCAAACTGTCAAGTTCAATTATTAAGTATTTTGGATTCAGTAAAGTTGTTTTGTTTTCTTTTATAGGTTATTTATGAACTTAAATACAACTAATACATTACTAACACACCTAACTAAGTCATAAACACGTTGGGAAAAACTAAGAAATAAGTTAGACCACAGAAACAAAACAACATAACAGAGCTTACATCAGTGCATAACAGCAGTTTCAGTTTTTTTTAAGTTCTGTATGTAGACACCAAAAATTCTCACTCGTCTTATATCGAAACGAAAATACAAAAAAACAAATGTGGTTTCAGAAATAAGGCGGTCGTCCCCGTTTTCAATCAAAGAAATTTCCTCTCTTTGGCATTTAAATCTCACATTTCTATGGAAAAGGAGCACGAGCTTTTTTTCATTTATTGTAATCTGTTTTTAACCAACTTCATTTTGTATACTTATTGTGTTGCTGTCGTTTTAAAATGCTTCACGGTGTTGTTATTACCTGGTATTATTGTATGTACTCGATCGACTTATACTTTTATTTATTATTTCCTTTTGACTCTCTCCGTTTTATAGTCACTATTTCTGTTATTTCTTTATTTTATGTGTCTTTTTACTACTATCATTTTCTATTTATTTTATGCGAACAATAATTTTCATTATTTCATGTACATGTGCTATTCTTTTATTTTATATCTCATTACGTTTTTTGAATCTTATTTTTGATTGTATTCCATACTTTCACGTCATTAGATTAATCATCTCATTTTATTGTATATACTTCCTTTTGGGTTCGTCTCGTTTTTTGAAGGTTATCCAGTCGAACTTAGAGCTCTTGTATTATTTCTCACACGCATATAATGAATCCTGTCCTAGTCTGACTAGTTAGGATGCCCACTTTTGAGACTCTACAGGTCTAGGGTTCGAATCTTGCAAGTGCACATGTGTTTTCCATTTTCCCTTGCGGGTTGCCTTAAAACTCTAGTCTTACCTTCGACACTAGTGTATTAAATTCTATTGTAGCACAGTCGGTTAGTGTCTCCAGGAGGTATGCTCGAGGTTACAGGTTCGAATCTCAGCACAAGCAGGCGTGGCTTGGGGTGGTTTTTATTCCCGTTTTTCTTCCATCTGCAGTCAACCTCCTTGGCCTACAGGCCTATTTCGTTTTTTAATCCAACAGCCCAAAATAGTGAGCCCATGTCTAAAACAAAACCCTAGTTAGACATCTGTTCACCTTTCTCACATTATAAAACAACCTCCAAAAAACCTACAGTGACCACGTTTTTTTTTCCATTCAGTAGACATAGATCCCCATCGTTCTCATTCCCTTAGCCTACCCAGTTTTTTTCGAAATCCCGAGACCAAAACCCAGACGATCGAAACTGCCTTCATCTTCCTGAACAAAACTCAACCCAAAGAAGAACCGAGAACAGTCTTGTTACGCTTTCTTCTGCTCCTCCACGAACTCGAATCGAGCCCCTCTTCGCTGAAATCTCCATAACTCCCCAGTCCATCTCGTTGATCTTTGGTTCAGAAGCGTAAGTAGACTCCTCTTCTAGCTTATCTCTTCCTCGCCTCCGAGTCCGACTATATTTCTCTACTACGTCTCCCCTCTCCGATTTTTGTCAAATGAACTTGACCAATGGCGGCCCCAGTAAGCACATGGAGTATTGTTTTTTTTTTTTCCGGAAATTGATTTCCGATGTCAATACCGACTCCCACGCTTCAAAGCTCGCCTCCTTTCCTCTTCGTCTCTTCCACACTGTCATGCTCTATTTCGTCATTGTTTTTGAAACTCGAAGCATCGACTCCAAAAGGGTTTTTTAGCATGAAGAGTTTCTGAATTCTATGCTGCAAGCAGAGCGAGCACACTTGCTTATTTTCTGTTTATCTAAGCTTTCACCGTTTGAATGTATGCGCTCCAAGGAATACCGGGACTCAAAATGGGTCTACGGGTTTGGGAGTTGCAGAAGATTGCATTATAAGTCTATTTCCACATTCCTGAAATAAGAGGTGTTCTGTCCCTGCTCCACATTTTCGCTTGGAGTTATGCTTGTATACCGACGAATTCATACCCTCGTTTATCCCTCTGTTCGTTAGTACACGTTCTGCAAAAATACATGGGGAATGCACTAGTTTCATTTTTGTTTTCATGTTCAATGAACCACACTTCGTCATCATCTCTTCCGTATTTTTTGTTGCAATACCTGTCGCGCCAAACACCAAACCCAACATGGGTCTGTGGGTTCACGAAGACAGACACACATAAGATCGAAAGATTCTGCTGTATACTCCTCGAATTACTATTCTTATTTCCTCGTTTACGCTCTGATTCAACGAAATGAAACTTATCTTGATGTTTGCCCCGATTCCTCTTTAAAACTTCACTGCTATAGTTGAGATTTGTAGCTTGATCCAATGGTTTCGAGTAATTTACCGGTTTCAGTATACTTTTTGCACCTTTCTGTTGACTGACTCTTTGAGCTTACCTGGTTTGTGAGTTCTAGGCTATTGAGGACCCTTGTGTTCTCTGGAAATAAAAAAATGGCGTCCGTCACCGTTTGAGACCAACTTGGGATGAACCCCTGCTTCAGCTCTTGAAGTGTTACACCGCGTTTAAATTCCCTTCTCCTTTAGCAGTTTCATACCCCTCACTTACTTTAATCTACTCAGATGTTTACCCTGATGAACTGACTTGGGTTTGCTTATTGTTGTTGTCTCTTGATTATTGTTTTATAGGAAACCTCGTGTCTTCTTCTCTGGTACCGATTCTGTGAATTAATTCATGGCCTCTGTTATCCTGTTTTGTGTTACAGTAGTATATGTGACTGCAATCTGACTTGTGTTCTTGCACATTCTGCTATTCTGCGATTGACACCCTGGTGCATGAGTAAATCTGAGCTGATTAATTCCCTAGTTTACGATCATGTGTAATGACTGAAGAAATGCTAGGCTAACCCACAGCTGAATGCTTCTGAGTAGCATTGCTGAAAGTCTCTGATGCATGTGTTACTCATCTGCGCTTTTTTTTCTCTGCTCGGTGTTTAATTTGATTGAAAAGGAAAGTTAAAAGGGGATCTGAGTAAGGCCTTTGTGTTCTATTAAAGCATGTTCATGTAGTCAAGTAACCAACGGTAAAGCGTGAGTGTTTCTTTTTTAAGTGAAACGTTAATCTCTGATTTCAGATTTTCTGTTATATTTTGTTCACAAGGTTTTGGATTTGTTTCCATGGTTTTGTTTTGAATATGCTGAAACCGGTCTTGATTGAAGTAAGAATAGTTTAGCGAACTCCTGCACTACTTTAGAGATTCGAATGGGTTAAAATAAAATTAAAAAAGGGGTAAATGATGAACTAAGGTGTGACTAATGGTAGAGATTTACCACATTAGAGCTCCAAGTTGTTGTTACTCTGTGGGTTAAGATGATGGCCTGTGCACATAACCTTAAAACAAGACCTGTTTTGCTTCATTGTTGCTTCTGTGTATTATTCATCAAACGTGACTTGCTCTCTGATTATTCACATTATGCTACACATGTATACACTTGGCATGCTACTGCTTTGCTTTATTTCTCTGCACCTTTTATCTGTTTGTTATTTAAACCCTAGATGGCCCCTTAGGTCACCCCTTTTTATTTTTTATCAAAGTCTTGGAAGGTACCCCACAACTAGCTCATTTCTATTTGCTTGGTGGGGAACAATACCATCCAAAACTTTGAAGATCTTTTAAGCCTTTGAGGGTACTCCACAACTAGCTCATTTTTATTTGCTTGGTGAGGAACAATACCTTCCAAACTTTAAGAGCCTATCCCAAACCATCCTTAATTTCACTAAAAAACTTTACCCAAAAAAATGGAAAAGAAAAGAAAAGAATTCAGAATAATGCTTGTAGCTTAAGGTTTCTCATTCCAAATCCCTCCAATTTTTTCAACTCCTCCAAATTGAATTGTCTCTCATTTTTAATTGATGTTTCATTTCAAAAAGAAATCTCGATTTATCTTGAACACTTTTTTCCTACTTGTAAATAAAAGCCCAAAATTAACCCACTCCAAGGCCCAAAGCCCAACAAGGCCCAAACTACCCAAGGCCCAAACTAAGCCCAAGGCCCAAACCCGAAGCCCAAGGCCCAAACCCGAAGCCCAAGGCCCAAACCCGAAGCCCAAGGCCCAAACCTGAAGCCTAAGGCCCAAACCCGAAGCCCACAACTCAAACCTTAAAGGTCCACAAAATAATCCGAAAGTCCAAGAGTTTACCCGAGTTGTTGACCATTCGACCTTGACCAACTTTGACCACCTGACCTTGACCAACGTTGACCATCCGACATTGACTAACTTTGACCACCCGACATTGACCAATGTTGACCACCCGACATTGACTAACTTTGACCATCCGACCTAGACCATCTTAGACCATCCGAGTTTGACCAAACTAAACTTTGACCAACCAGGCCCGTTTCCAAATCCAGCTCAAGTTCAATCCATGCCTATTTCAAACCCACCTCTTCTTTAATCCGAGCCCAGATTCAATTCATCCGTTTCAAATTTATCTTGTAAATCCCGTATAACTCCAAAATCCAAAAAACATTTCTTTTTATTTGGTTTTAAACTCAAAGGTCCCTTTTCTCAAAATTCAAACAAACATTTCATTCGAACTTCTTCAAGCTTTCAAAGAAACCATTTTGTGGATTTTAAAAGGAAAAACTCTTCTCACATCACAGAAAACTCTTCTCCATTGCAGAAAGTTCTTCTCACATATACAGAAAGTTTTCTCCTATAAACATTTCTCAGAATCAGTGTTTCTTCACCGAGGATTCCGAACAAACTTTAAAAGTTTTCCAACTCATTTTTCAAAACTAAGCCATTTTTGGGGAACATGCGGTGTCTAACACCTTCAAAGAACGTTTTTTTCCTAGTTAGGCACCACTTGTCTCCCTTACAAAATAAAGATCCGGGGCGGGGCACTGGGGTCATAACCTCCCTTGTCGCAGTTTGGATTTCTTTAGGCGGGGCATTAGGGTGACAAACCTCCCCTAATTGCAGCCTAGATTTTTACAAGGCGGGGTGCTAGGGAAGTAACAACCTTCCTAGTTGCAGCCGGGATTTTAGAATCGTCTAACTCCCTTCCGCTCGATTTCAGTGTTTCCAGTTTTTAATGTTTTAAAACCCGGGAGTTAGAGACGTTATTAGGGTCTGACCGAGAACATCTCATTCATGGTGTTTCTCTCTGAATCCTATTTTTCGACATAATCTTTCGAGCCTCGGCACTTACCATTAATTAAGCGTCGTGTTCGAGGGGGTACATACGGTAATCCCTCGGGGTTATCCGCCCTTTTTACAACAAAAAATGATTTTCCACTTTTAAAAACTTTAAGAGAGACAATTCTGAATAAACCAATCCAACCCTTTCATTAGAGCTTAAGGTCACATAAACACTCCTCTGAACGAGCTCTAAGTCACATAGAACCTCTATTTCCCGAATACGCCCGAATAACCTTGGTCGCCTGAAGCCTGAAACATCTTTAAAATCAGGGCACCTGCAAACCAAATATCCTCTTCTACACTCAATCAACACAAAAACCTGAACTCTTCTTAATACATTCTGCTTCACAAAACACCTCAAAAAGGCTAACCTCATCGGAATTTGAACCTAACAAACCCAGGAAATTCTTCAACTCCAACAAATGATCCAAACACTCTTAACTCCACAAAAATGACCAAAATGCCCTTAGCCCCACAAAAGTCGAGACAAACCCAATCCTCTCGAAAATAATCAAAACCTCTCAACCTTTTCGAGATCAACTCATTTCTTCAAACTTTTCAAGATCAACTCATTTCTTCAAACTTTTCGAGATCATCCACTCCCCAATCCACACTCAAATCCTATCCTTGGCTTTTAAATGAATCTCTTTAATAAGGTTTTGAAAGAAGGTGATCCCGACAATTGGAAACCGAGGTTTCCTCGGGCACCAATCCGAAGTCGTGGTCGTTGCCACTTCTAAGGGGTGTAACCCAGTGCGAACCCACATAGAATCTTTGACATGACCAGATAAATCCTATCCACAATTTCAGAGCCAACCAACGGTTCTTAGAACCCTTCTCCTCCCTTCCTAGTTCCTTGGGTCAAACTAGGTGGCGACTCTAGTCAATTCCGCCTTATAGAGGCATAAGTCCGCATGGAGCCCATCGAGAGGGGGTGTAGTGCTCACTAGCATTCCCCATAAGCTTTCTGGGAAAGACAGACGATGTAGTAGGTATTTGAGGGATGCCAGAATAACGGGTTTTCACCCTCCACAGAATGACATTTTCTAGGATCTAGGCTTCTCAGCTAGTCCATATTTAGATAGACCCCCCCTCATACCGAAAAATCACCCTCCACAGAATGGCGACTCTGCTGGGGAAAACTTGAGTAAGTTTTTTCTCAAACTCAAGGAAGACTGAACTCCATTCAAGATTGTCGGGATTTCCCCACTTCTTTTATAATCTTCAAGAGATTCTTTTCAAAGCCTTTAGGATTATTCTACTCCACACTTTGAGTGTGTATCTGATGAGGACAGATAGAATATATTAGATCCTCAACAAACATTACAACAATTGGGTTAATAATTAGCTCACATTTAGAAAGAGACACTTAGGTGTGAATGAAGCTAACTTCCCTTTAGGTTAATAAACAACCAATTTGGAATCACTAATGTCAAGATAAAACACTTAGTACATAGGTTGGTGCTAACTTCATTTGGTTTATTTACTGCTTTCATATTTATATTGCGATTGTGGGGTGCATGGGGTGGGTAGCTTAGGACATGCATTCCTCTGTGTCACCCGATTTACCCACGATGTCATGGGATCCCGACCGGTCCACGGTTGATTCCCCATGAGCTAGGGTCACTCTCTCAGTGAACAAACCCACGAGACGGTACGGTCTCCGACCAACACCTTGGGCTCATGATCCAAAAATATCCTCCATTATCCGAGTCAAAGCCAGCATATAGTGAACTCTGAGCCTTCAGTGTCCAGCTACCTGGTCCGGTGTCTAAGACAGGTTTATGGAAGTCACCCCCTTGTATGCCGCCTGTCTGACCGTCCTTCTGCCTTACCCTGAAGAATGCATGGGCTCGGTTCTCCATTGTTCATCTGCACCACGGGTGTCTCTAAAGCCCAATGTCACGTTATACGTCCATAGAGGAACCCGTATTTACCGGATACTCATACATGGCACAACGTAGTCAGTGAATAATTTGGACTTTAGACACACCTGACCGTGCAGGTGACGAGAGACCCGTTCCCATGCAATACTTCCCCGAGTTTTCCAAAAAGTGGGGTGTTGTCGGATCATCACTGGCCGTGGCGTGTGTTTCCTTATCATCTCGGGTGTCCTGACCTTTCGAACTTAAGCACTCCGGACTTTCTTGATAACGTGCCCCACAAAGGCATAACAGAGAAAAAAACCCGAGAGATGATAGTGAAGGGACGACGGTTCCTCCGGTGAGATGGAATCATAATTGACCTGGAAAGTGATTATCCCAACACTAACACTTACAGCTCCACATCAAACAATAGCCACGATTTATTTATGCTATACATATGTGCAAACTCTTTTCAAACGAACTCATACTTCAAGAAAATTTTGTTCGGAATTTCTCGCCAAAAAGTCTTTAAAACCAA
This sequence comes from Limonium bicolor, assembly GCA_023374045.1. Taxonomy (NCBI): domain Eukaryota; kingdom Viridiplantae; phylum Streptophyta; class Magnoliopsida; order Caryophyllales; family Plumbaginaceae; genus Limonium; species Limonium bicolor. The sequence goes on from CM041778.1 coordinate 203,193,967, forward strand.
TTGTGAAAACCCTTCAAAATTGCTTGCCAAATTTCTTCTAAATCACTTTTACAACCGTTTGAGATTCTCTTTCAAAACTATTTTAAAACTCCTCGATTTACAAATATTTCTTTCTCTGTTTTCATTTCCGAAACGGGCGTCATACTGGTATTACAAAAATGCACTCCCTGAATCTCACGTATCACCTTCTTTCCCGTCTTTTTCTCTTCTTTACCTCTCTTTTGCAGGGATAGCCATGATGAACCGACTAGTACCTGTTCCAGGGGAGAAGAAGAGACAAAGAGATGCCTTAGAACAACAAAGGAACGAGGCGGCCAAAACAGAGCAAGCCCGTATTTCTCTTTACCAGCAAGAGCGTGTTCAAGAAACAGAATTTGTCATAGATTTAAGGAATCAGTGCATGGGAATGAAAGACATCAGTGAACCCCTATTTGTGAGACTGGCCCACCTAGGCATCAAGCATAACGTCGACTACGAAGCACTACATGAATCAGTCAGGTATTGGGACCCAGAAGACCATCTATACCGATTTGCTACTGAGGAATTAGTCATATTACCAGCCGAAATGGATGCCTTTTTGAAGGTCAAGCCTCACCGGAAGATGCCTCGTATACCAGTCGACCACACCAGAACACCGATCTTCGCAGCAAGATTCCTTGAAGTCGATATCACAGAAGTAGAGAATTTCGGAAGCATGAGTCTGAGTTTAAAAGAGCTCATTGATCGTTTCTGTAAGCCTCATTGCCCACTAAGGACTCAAAGGCGTGTACTGGATCTCTGTATCATGGGGCTACAACTCTTTCGTCAAGGCAATCTAAGGATGAACCCGAAGATAATCTATTTGTTAAAAGCCTACGAGGATGGGCTCAGCATCGGAACGTATGTGGTGGCTGAAATTATCAGAGCTCTGAACCGTTGGAAGGAAGCCGAGGTCCGAGAGAAGTTCTTCATAGGAAGTGCTTTGCTCTTGTAGATATGGCTTTTTGATCACCTGCGACTACCCCACTTGGCAAAATACCAGATGGTCACCATGTGCACATTCCGGGCCGCAAGAAGAGCAGTTGAGAAGCCAACAGAGGGATGAAGAGCCTATTTTTGGGATGTTCACCTCCATTCACATTTCATGTGGGTACTGAGCGATTGGGATGTCCAGGGTGGAACTGTCAGATCAGCGGAGCATAATGGTGTAACTCTAATTGGTCTGGACCGTTTTGTCACCATCTACCCATTAAGAGCAATGCGACAATTTGGTCGCGAGCAGACCATCCCAGGAGCGGAAGCTTCGAAATTCAAAGACCACCGATTCACCGATGCGTCGATAAACTATGTCGCCCAAGCCTATGACACAGGAGTCAAGTGGGCTATCTTCAATGAACGAAAGACAGATCTCAGTTTAAGCAACTCTTACAAGATTTGGCTCGAGAAGCGAGTGGACCGTATAGAGAAGTTCTCGTACTCTCTTGATCGTCCGGTGATTAATCAAGACCCCACCACGTCAATCGCGGTGAATTTGCAGCCTGCCCTGACGAATAATTAGTTAAAGAAGAAACAGCGCGAGGAGTCAAAACGGAAGAAGATCATTGGATGATTCCTCTAGCGGCAGTAGTTTATTATATAACTAGCGGATGTATCCCCATTTTGTAATGATTAGCCAACTAGCGGATGTATCCCCCTTTTGTAAAGATTGACTAACTAGTAGGTGAACCCCTTTTTTGTAATTACTAGCCAACTAGCGGATGTATCCCACTTTTGTAAAGATTGGCTAACTAGTGGGTGAATCCTCTTTTTGCCAACTAGCTGATGTATCCCCTTTTTGTAACGATTAGCTAATTAGTGGATCTACTTTTTTCTTATGATTAACGGTTATATTTCCCCCTTTGAATCGGATTGTAACCCCCCTTTTCCCTCTTGATATATGCAAATGCGGTTATGTAATATCGGTGTGACAAGCATTTTGGAAATGAAAACTAGGCTCGTGCGCCTTTTCTACGCGATCAAATGATATAGAAAACCTACTTTTGCAAAACATTTTATATAAATCATGGGGACGACCTCCCTTCCCCCCTTTTCTTTTCCCTCTCTACCTTTTTTCGGAATGTGCATTCATACTAATGATCTCCGTATCATTTCACAGTACAGTACCGTCGACAGCAGATTGTGAATATTTTTTAGTCTGATTCCAAACCGGTCTTCCAACATTACTCGATTGTGGAAAAGAGATTCCCGGGGGAGGCTGGCCAGTGACACCGCGACCGAAACCTCGTCAGAAACCATGGACCAAAACCTGATCAATCCCACCACCCCAGAAGGTGCCCCGGCAACCACAGCTATTGATGCGAGTGTAAGTGCAGTTGTAGGAGCTAGCGGCGGTAGCTCACGTCTTCCTGATCCAAGTATTCTCTACCCTATGCTAGAACAGTCAACAAGAAATGAGAATATGCTGAAGCAGACCGTTGAAAGGCTAGAGGATCAATTGCGCCAAGAGAGGTCAGCCAAGGGGAAGGACCCATACCTTACTGACCCTGATGAGGATTATATTGAGGACTCCCCACACCCCAACCGATGCTGGAGCAATCAAAACCCTATGTTCAACACCACCATACCACAACCAACCACAGGGAAAGAACGTACCATCATCCACCCAGTGACCACAACATTTCAAACAGCTGACCTACTTTCAGGAGCACCCATGCCACCTCCAATCCTGACCACGGTCCCTACAGTACCAACCACCTTCCCTAGACTACCACCGTTCCCCTGCTGGAGCCACTGCCCAAACAGCCCATCTATATCAAGTCAAACAACCAGAACTCATTCATCCCAACTCACCACACCCTGACCCCATCCAACTCAATCAATACCAGTACACCCCCCGGACATGCTGTCCGTTTTGAGGAAGCAATTCCCCAGACCCAACTGTTACCACAACCGTCTAACCATTTGATTCATGGTTACAACCAAGCCCCACCTGCTGAGCACCTTCCACTTGACCTCAGTCAAATGAAGAAATCCCTGAAAGAAGAGCTACTAGCGGAGATGCAGCTCGGGGAGAGAGCCAAGATGTTGGGTTTTCGTCAGTTCCAACTAAAGCCAAACTCCAAATTGCCCGAAAATCTAAAACTGCCAGAAATCTCTAAATACTCCGGGAAAGGGGACCCTAGGCACCATCTCGCCCAGTTTGACCGGGTCATGACTATGTATGGGCTAGATGATGAAATGAAGATAATCTGCTTCCCCAGTTATCTTGAAGGGTCGGCCCAAACTTGGGTGTCAAGAATGGATTTCTCAGGGAAAAAGTTGGAAGAGGTCTACCAGGCTTTCGTGGAGCAGTACAGTTATAACACTCACCTAGGGGTCACCCGGAGAGACCTAGAGACCATGAGACCAAGAAATCACGAGACAGTGATGGAATTCATCACTAGGTGGAGAGAGAAGGCGGGCCAGATGTTAGACCGCCCCAGTGAAGATGAACAAATCAGAATCATCATCGATTGTCTAGAAAATCCTTGCTCGGATCACCTCAAATCCTTGGGGATTTGTGACTTCAAACATCTGAAAGCAGCTGCCACGGCCGCAGAAGAGCTAGCTTTGGCCGGAAAGTTGAAAGGTCTTGGCTTCCAGGGATCATTTCCCCGACAGTCAAACTACCAAAACAAGCAGCCTAAGACAGACACAGGCAGTAAGTTTGTTCCTACCCCGTCAACCAATCAATCCCAACCACCAGTATTTCAAGCCCAAGTCAGTGGGTCAACCTCAAATTATTCTGCAACTCCACCACCGAGCAGTTACCAGTCCCAACCAAAGAGAAATTACACAAGTCTAGGTATGCCGATGGGCAAAGCCTATGAGAAGTTGAAGAAGAGCGGATTCTTACTGAGGCACCCGAATCCGAAACCCGGAGTCACTCAGATGGGGCTTGACCTCAACAGCCTATGTGAATATCACATGATCAAGGGACATAGTACTGATAATTGCCGGGCCTTGCGGCATGCCATTCAGGACTTGATCGATGCTGGGGAGGTGGAATTCCCGAAAACTAATCCGAACACTCAGAACAACTCTATCCCCAGGCATGTGAATATGTTGAGCCTGATAGGAGAAGGAGAAGAAGAGTCAGATGTTAGCAGAATCATAAGGATCCATGCCATCGAAAATTCCTCCGAGCCAGGCAACCAGAGCACACCCCCTCCGATCGTGCTATCTCCGGAGCTAGACGCCTTCCGAGTTCGTCGTCCAGAAATCCAGCATGATATTCAACCGCAAATGCATGAATATCTAGCAATGACGCATGAGATACGTGCTACAGTCGAGCGTCTGGTAGGACAAGGAAGGGTGTCTATCATCACCCTGCTGATAGTAGGACGGCAAATGGAAAAGAACCTTGAGTTACTCGTGGGACTGAATTTTGAAGCACGAGAGCTCTATAACACGATGAAAGCATTGGAGGTGGTAGAAGCTTGGTGCCGACAGAAGATTGCCGAAAGGCGAGGAAGGAGAATCTCTGAGTGCAACGTCATTATGATCACTGACGAAGATGAGAATCCACCGGCTATAACCCCTGTTAGAGTACCATTTCTGATAGCAGACGAGGACAAACCCGATGAGGGCTTGGAAAGAATCAATCACTTAACCCGTTCAGGGAGGCATTTCAAACCTACTGAGCTCACAGAGGAGCCAGAAACACTGCAACAGAAGGTCCATGACCTTACTTGAATGAATCGGAAGACAATTGGTGGGAGAAGAAGACTGTTGAAAACTGAAGACAACCAGCATACCCATCACAATCTGGTCCTGCTGACGATTTCAGAAGAGCACAAAGATGCGGTAGCTCGGCACTTGAGAATGGATAAGAAGCGGCCGGCGTCGGGTCTTGAAAACATCATGCCCACCTGTCCCGGACTCCGGACCTCTCCATAACATTCACCGACGACGAGATCCCTCGTCAGGCGGGAAAGGCCCTCTACATAACTGTGAAGGCTGGGGGATTCCAGGTCCCTAAGACTTTGATTGATGATGGGGCTGAGGTGAATGTCTGCCCGCTCCGAGTAGCCCGTCATATGGGACTCAACGACTTCAAGCCGGTGGACATGACGTTGAGTGCCTATGACAACAGCCATAGAAAGGTTTTGGGAACCCTCTCACTGCCGATCTTGATTGAGGACGTCTCCCTGACCATCGAAGCAATGGTCATAGACATATCCTCCACCTTCAACCTTTGCTGGGCGGGAGTTCATCAATCAGATAAAGGAGTCCCCTCAGTCGTCCATCAGAAGCTAAAGTTCAAACACGGGGACGAATCGTGGAGGTTTTGGGAGAGGCCAGGGCTGAGTCCCCACTATTTGAGATTAATGCACCGGGGGGTCGAGAGTTGACGCTCGGGGGCTTCACAGTGGCAGGCCACATTCACAGGTAAGTCAAACTTCTTCCATCACTCCTCTCTACTTCGACCCTAGTGTCTATAGCCCCGCATCGCAGCACATGATGTCTCGGATGGGCTACAAACAGGGGAGTGGGCTAGGCAAGGAGCTGCAGGGCACGGCAGAGCCACTAACCGCATATTGGAGGTCGAGGAGGAGCCGGGTTAGGATTTACGGAATTGCCAGGTATGATGTTGACAGATTCACATGTAAGAATTCCCCAGATTCTTTCTTATCAGTTAACCTTGAACCATATGTATCTGTGAGTTGTGATAAGCAGAAAGCAGCTCAAGCTCAGGGAAATCAGGAGACAATGGAGTGGGAGAGCTGGTGGACCACTTTATTCTCCCTCAACTCATGCCTTGAAGACCATGACGACAAGGGATGCGACCAAGGAATGCCCGAGGATGCAGCGGAGAGCAGTGTCACGACCAAACCAGTCATCAAGGACCCCGCACCCTCGGTAGATGGCCATGGAGCGTGTCTTGTCGTCTATCATAAGAGAGAGGAGCTGATTTCCCAGGAGCCATACTCAAATAGTGATAGTGATAGAGTAGCAGTAGTAGAGAGTAGTGATAGCGGTAGTTCTGTAGTGCTGATGATGATGAGAGTGTATCTGTCTTAATTTCGACGAAGAAGAAAGAGTGGGGGAGCCACCATTTATTTTCCGCTGTAAAAATGGTGGCAATTTTCTAACAATCATTGAGTTACCCAGCTCTTCGAAATTAATGAAAGTTCAGTTTATTCAGAAAATTCATCTCTTTGTCACTTGATTCAATGCAAAACTATGAGGCTGAAGAAGAAGAATATGACGAGGAGAATATGCCTCCCACAAAACAATATTCCACCCACACTCAGATTGTAGAGGACACTGTAGTAGCAATAAATATCGGAACACCTGATAACCCAAAACTTTACAAGTTGGTTTGGGTCTAAGTGTGAAACAGAAAAACGGGACCTGATTCTGCTAACTGAATATGTCGATGTTTTTGCTTGGAGCTACGCAGACATGCCAGGGATTGACCCCGACATTGTCCAACACGAATACCGTTGTACCCAAATGCCAAACCTAAGAAACAACGTTTGAGAAGAATGAAACCCGAGCACCAATTGAAGTAAAGAAAGAGGAAGTTGAGAAGTTGTTACGTGTTGGCTTTATTCGGGTCGTCAATTACCCCGATTGGCTAGCCAATATCGTAGCCGTCCCAAAGAAAAAAGGAAGGTGCAGGTGTGTATTGACTTTGGGACTTAAACGAGGCTAGCCCCAAGGACAGCTTTCCCTTACCCCACATCGATATCCTTGTTGACAATACTGCCCAACATGTGCTACTGTCATTCATGGATGGGTTTTCAGGTTACAATCAGATCGAATGGCGTAGAGAAGACCAAGGAAAAGACGTCTTTTATTACCAGTGGGGAACCTTTTGTTACGTGAACATGCCCTTTGGCTTGAAAAATGCGGAGCCACGTATCAAAGGCGCCACTACCTTATTGCATGATATGATTCAAAGAAGTGGAGGTATACGTAGACGACATGATTGTCAAAGCTGCCCAACGGGAGGACCACTTGATAAACCTAAGAAAGTTTTTTGATCGGATGCGGAAATACCAAATGTAGCTAAACCCCGAGAAATGTACATTCGGAGTGACCGGAGGAAAGCTTTTGGGCTTCATGATCACTACCCGAGGAATCGAGGTAGACCCAGATAAGATAAAGGCCATTCAAGAAATGCCTCCTCGAAGACCGAAAAAGAAATCAGAGGTTTCTTAGGCAGAATTCAGTACATCAGAAGATTCATCATGCAGCTAACCGAGACCTGTGAGCCTACCGTCTGTTGAAGAAAGACGCATCTAAAGCCTGGAATGAACAGTGTCAGGAAGCCTTTGAGAAGATCAAAATCTATTTGCAGAACCCGCCTGTCTTGGTACCGCCCCAGGAGGGCAAACCAATGATTAGAGAGAGACGTCAATGGGCGCCATGGGAGGAACAAGGATCCCCACACGTGAAAAGTCGATCTACCATATCAGCAAGAAATGGGTCGATGCAGAAAACACGATACTCTGACATTCACAAATTCTGTGCTGCTTTGGTCTGGGCTACGAAGAAGTTAAGGCACTACTTGTTAGGGCAAGAGGTCATCTGATCGCACGCATGAACCCTATAAGTACCTTCTGGAAAAGCCGATTCTTGACGGGTGCTTATCCAGATGGTCCCTATTGTTGTCTGAGTTCGATATCACTTTCAAAATTCAGAAGTCAATCAAAGGGAGTGCCATAGCCGAACACCTAGCAGAATGCCCGGTAGCATCCGAGTTCTTCGGCAATGACGACTTCCCAGACGACAAATCATGACATTACGAAAAACCTGTTGGAGGTTATACTTGATGGTGCCGTCAACCATAAGGGTAAAGGGGCCGGGATCTTGTTGATCAACCCTGAGGAAGATCTGCTTCCAGCTGCGGTAAAAATCAATTACCCAGTCACTAATAACATGGCAGAATACGAAGCATGCATCCTGGGACTTGAAATGGCGTTAGAATTGCAAGTGGAGGAGTTAGAGGTCTTTGGCGACTCTAATCTCGTTATTTCGCAAGTCAATCAGACTTGGGAGATCAGAGAAGAACGACTGATCCCCTACCATGACTACCTTTCACACCTAATCACCTGCTTTCAAAACGTAACTTTCAAGCATGTGAACCGGAGCCAGAACATCTTTACAGACTCATTAGCCTCCCTAGCTTCAGTAGTCCAAGTGCCAAGCGGCTCATTATACTTTCCCTTATGGATAATGATGACCAATGTACCCTCGTTTGAAATTGGAGCCATCGAAGCAGAAGAAACCGAAGACGAGTGGTTCGTGGACATTGAGAATTTCCTCAGAAAAGGAGAGTACCCGTTAGAAGCCACTAAGAAGGACCGTATCGCTCTGAGAAGAATGTCAAATCAGTATGTGATCTGCGGCACCAGGGTCTACAAGAGAATGCCAAATGGAATTCAACACTTATGTGTGACCAGAAAAGAGGCTGATAAGATCGTTGAGGATGTCCATGAGGGAGTGTGTGGGACCCACGCTGGAGGACATTCCCTATCCCGGAAAATCCTCAGACTAGGGTACTACTGGAGAACAATGGAAGCTGACTGTCACGCATTTGTGAAAAAGTGCGCCAAGTGTCAGACACATGCTAATTTGTAACACCTGCCTCCCCTACCCCTAACAGCCATGGTAGCTCCTTTGTCGTTCTCTATATGGGGGATCGACATCATTGGAGAAATTCACCCTAAAGCTTCCAATGGACATCGCTACATCCTAGTGGCGATAGACTATTTCAGCAAATGGGTAGAGGCACGGTCGTTCGCAAACATCGGATCAAAGCAAGTTGCCCAGTTCATCGAGTGAGATATCATATGCCGATATGGAGTCCCCTCAGAATTCGTATCAGATAACGGTCCCCAGTTCGACGAAGACACTATCCGGGTCATGGAAAAATACAACATCTGTTACCACAGATCATCTCCATACAGACCTCAGACTAACGGAGCAGTCGAAGCCGCCAACAAAGCCGTAAAGAGTGCACTGGCAAAAATGGTTGAAACGTACAGAGATTGGCCGGAAAAGCTACACTATGCTCTCTGGGGTTACCGCACTACTGTCAGAACCGCAACTGGAGCCACCCCGTATTCCTTGGTATATGGGTAAGAATGTGTTTTGCCAATCGAGCTCGAAATTCCCACCCTTCGGGTCACTAACGAACTGAAAATTGCTGAAAGTGACTGGTTACAACAACGCTATGACAGTCTTGCTCTTCTTGATGAAAAGCGCCTACAGGCATTATATCACATCCAGGGTTATCAAAAGAGAATGGCTAGAGCGTTCAACAAAAGGGTCAAAGAACGAAACATCCAAGTGGGTGATCTCGTCCTGAAAGAGCTGAGAAAAGATTTACCAGACCCACGAGGGAAGTTCAGACCGAACTGGGTGGGCCTTATCTGGTCAAAGAGATAACCCCTCACGGTGCTGTATTACTAACAGATTGGACGGGGAAGAATTTCAAAGCCTTGTCAATCTTGACCGGCTGAAATGATATTATGTCTGAACCATCATAAAAATCTAAAAAACACACGCATCCATTCAAAAATCCAAAAAATGCATCCACCAAAAATGCATCCGTAAAAAAAAAACGCATCCGTACAAAATATTTTAAAAAAAATGCATCCACACAAAAGTTATCATCATCGTCATCTGCAGTAGGTTTAGCTTAATTGCATTTGCATTTGCATACCCCTAGTGTCGAGGCGCATCTCGATCTTTAATTCTAGGAAAGTCACATAAGTCATCAAAGGCCGCCGAACTCTTGTATCATGTTCCCCGAAGAGGTCTTGAAAGGATTTCTAACCTCCCGTGAGAGTTGAGTGCATGAGAGAAACACAGAGCGTGCAAAACTCAGAGCGCTTAATGCATTTAAATTTCAAAACTTCATGTGAGGATCCTCCATCACGGAACCAAATATTGATGAGAAAAGCGCGTTACCATTCATGTCAAAATTTGGGAATAGTAGAGGAAACAATTATCTGTCGATAGGGATGACGAGGCACCTAGGATTGAAAAAACCTCCACAAGGCCAAAAGCCTTATTGACCCTGAAAACGATCCCTTAGTGAACCCGCTGAGAATCTTTTCAAAAACAGCTCCACGATATACCACCCCACATCACGCAACCATTCACCCCTGCAAAAGAGGATAAAAGAGCTGGAGCCATGGTTCCTTCCCCACCATTTAAAGCATGGAGGAAAGCTTGAAAGAGATACCCAAAGAGGATAAAAACGAGAGAAGCGGAGCACAAAACGCTCAAAATAGCGAAGAGAGGAAATGAAAGTCTCACACCACTCGATGCCTCCACACTTGATAAATAGATAAGACCAGAAATGTCAAACACGAAGAAATGCAAATAGACTACCCAAAGAAGGTAGCAAATCAAAGGTGAGAGCACATAATAATCCGCACAAATGCGAAAAGAGCCCAAAATCACTTCATCCATGGCAAAGGTGAAGCATATCCTCCGTTGCACCAAAGCTCCACAATCCTCAAATGAATCCTCCAGTCCCATGTCACATGCCCTGCAGCCCCGTTATAACCCATCAAAAGACCTCCGACTTAGAGATGGTAGTTGCTGGATTTGAAAAGTACCAAATTTGAAACATGAGCGGCTACGACGCGTCCGATCTTGTCAATACAATCGTGCACAAACGAGCGTCAAAGAAATCAGGAAGGTAGAGAAGAAACGAGTGTTCATTACCCCAATTAAAGAAAGCCTAACTGACCTTAAGAAAGGAAACGGAAAGGTATAAGAGATCCTGAGAGACCTCTTTCGGGAAGATTTTTCAAGAGAGAAGTGACTCAGAAACGACTAATCTGGCTTAACTAGAATTCTTGGTTGAGCTCGCCTTCACACGACATCCTCTTTGCATACAATCACATCCAATTCCAAAAAATGCATGTAGAATAGATTTGCATCCATCGGTTCAGACATAATATCCTACACCACGGAAAGAGAAAGATGAGTATGCGATCATACCGGAGCCCTCAGATCATGTCGAACCCGAACCCATCAACCATCCCAGAGTCGTTGCTCACAAGGGGATCACATATCAAACCGGAGCCATCTCGAACTCTGGAGCCAAGAGTCCTACTGGATCCTGAAACTACAGTGCACATTGGGCGAGACTGTCAAAACAGAATCAAAACAAAAGTCCCACACTGGCAAAGCCAAGGGCAACATCTATCACATCCCTCACAGGAGCAACAGAAAGCATCCAATCCCAAATCAATCCACAATCAAAGTCATCCTCAAATCAACCACTCAAAGTAGCGGGTTTCGTACAACCCCACAAAGTATCATAGGCTCGTTATAAGTCCTATGACTAGATGTCAAGAGGTCTAGTTGAGGCTCATCGTAAGTCCTCATACTTTCAATTGCATTATAGGCTCGTCATAAGTCCTATAGCTAGATGTCAAGAGGTCTAGTTGAGGCTCGTCATAAGTCCTCGTGCACCCCAATCGACCTAATTGTTAGTATCATAGGCTCGTCATAAGTCCTATGACTAGATGTCAAGAGGTCTAGTTGAGGCTCATCATAAGTCCTCGTACTTTCAATTGCATTATAGGCTCGTCATAAGTCCTATAGCTAGATGTCAAGAGGTCTAGTTGAGGCTCGTCATAAGTCCTCGTGCACCCCAATCAACCTAATTGTTAGTATCATAGGCTCGTCATAAGTCCTATGACTAGATGTCAAAAGGTCTAGTTGAGGCTCGTCATAAGTCCTCGTACTTTCAATTGCATTATAGACTTGTCATAAGTCCTATAGCTAGATGTCAAGAGGTCTATTTGAGGCTCGTCATAAGTCCTCGTGCACCCAGTCAACCTAATTGTTAGTATCATAGGCTCGTCATAAGTCCTATGACTAGATGTCAAGAGGTCTAGTTGAGGCTCGTCATAAGTCCTCGTGCATCCCATTATCACGTAATTTTCCCATTGCATTCATACAACGTTCCACTTGCAACCGCATCTCGGTGCGTACATACAACCCTAGTGAGAATTTTTGGCGCCCCGTCAACCTTGATCCAATTCTGCAAGCCTTCTATTGCAGAATTGAATCAAGGGGAGCCATCTGTAGACACCAAATATTCTCACTCGTCTTATATCGAAACAAAAATACAAAAAAACAAATGTGGTTTTAGAAATAAGGCGGTCGTCCCCATTTTCAATCAAAGGAATTTCCTCTCTTTGGCATTTAAATCTCACATTTCTATGGAAAAGGAGCACGAGCTTTTTTTCATTTATTGTAATCTGTTTTTAACCAACTTCATTTTGTATACTTATTGTGTTGCTATCGTTTTAAAATACTTCACGGTGTTGTTATTACCTGGTATTATTGTATGTACTCGATCGACTTATACTTTTATTTATTATTTCCTTTTGACTCTCTCCATTTTATCGTCACTATTTCTGTTATTTCTTTATTTTATGTGTCTTTTTACTACTATCATTTTCCATTTATTTTATGCGAACAATAATTTTCATTATTTCATGTACATGTGCTATTCTTTTATTTTATATCTCATTACGTTTTTTGAATCTTATTTTTGATTGTATTCCATACTTTCACGTCATTAGATTAATCATCTCATTTTATTGTATATACTTCCTTTTGGGTTCGTCTCGTTTTTTGAAGAGTTATCCAGTCGAACTTAGAGCTCTTGTATTATTTCTCACACACATATAATGAATCCTGTCCTAGCCTGACTGGTTAGGATGCCCACTCTTGAGACTCTACAGGTCTAGGGTTCGAATCTTGCAAGTGCACATGTGTTTTCTATTTTCCCTTGCGGCTTGCCTTAAAACTCTAGTCTTACCTTTGACACTAGTGTATTAAATTCTATTGTAGCACAGTCGGTTAGTGTCTCCAGGAGGTATGCTCGAGGTTACAGGTTTGAATCTCAGCACTAGCAGGCGCGGCTTGGGGTGGTTTTTATTCCCGTTTTTCTTCCATCTGCAGTCAACGTCCTTGGCCTACAGGCCTGTTTCGTTTTTTAATCCAACATCCCAAAATATTGAACCCATGTCTAAAACAAAACCCTAGTTAGACATCTGTTCACCTTTCTCACATTATAAAACAACCTCCAAAAAACCTACAGTGACCACGTTTTTTTTTCCACTCAGTAGACATAGATCCCCATCGTTCTCATTCCCTTTGCCTACCCAATTTTTTTCGAAATCCCGAGACCAAAACCCAGACGATCGAAACTGCCTTCATCTTCCTGAACAAAACTCAACCCAAAGAAGAACCGAGAACAGTCTTGTTACGCTTTCTTATGCTCCTCCACGAACTCGAATTGAGCCCCTCTTCACCGAAATCTCCATAACTCCCCAATCCATCTCGTTGATCTTTGGTTCAGAAGCGTAAGTAGACTCCTCTTCTAGCTTATCTCTTCCTCGCCTCCGAGTCCGACTATATTTCTCTACTACGTCTTCCCTCTCCGATTTTTGTCAAATGAACTTGACCAATGGCGGCCCCAGTAAGCACATGGAGTATTGTTTTTTTTTCGGAAATTGATTTCCGATGTCAATACCGACTCCCACGCTTCAAAGCTCGCCTCCTTTCCTCTTCGTCTCTTCCAAACTGTCATGCTCTATTTCGTCATTGTTTTTGAAACTCGAAGCATCGACTCCAAAAGGGTTTTTTAGCATTAAGAGTTTCTGAATTGTATGCTGCAAGCAGAGCGAGCACACTTGCTTATAATCTATTTATCTAAGCTTTCACCGTTTGAATGTATGCGCTCCAAGGAATACCGGGACTCAAAATGGGTCTACGGGTTTGAGAGTTGCAGAAGATTGCATTATAATTCTATTTCCGCATTCCTGAAATAAGAGGTGTTCTGCCCCTGCTCCACATTTTCGCTTGGAGTTATGCTTGTATACCGGCGAATTCATACCCTCGTTTATCCGTCTGTTCGTTAGTACTCGTTCTGCAAAAATACATGGGGAATGCACTAGTTTCATTTTTGTTTTCATGTTCAATGAACCACACTTCGTCATCATCTCTTCCGTATTTTTGTTGCAATACCTGTCGCGTCAAACACCAAACCCTACATGGGTCTGTGGGTTCACGAAGACAGACACAAATAAGATCGAAAGATTCTGCTGTATACTCCTTGAATTACTATTCTTATTTCCTCGTTTACGCTCTGATTCAACGAAATGAAACTTATCTTGATGTTTGCCCCGATTCCTCTTTAAAACTTCACTGCTATAGTTGAGATTTGTAGCTTGATCCAATGGTTTCGAGTAATTTACCGGTTTCAGTATACTTTGCACCTTTCTGTTGACTGACTCTTTGAGCTTACCTGGTTTGTGAGTTCTAGGCTATTGAGGACCCTTGTGTTCTCTGGAAATAAAAAAATGGCGTCCGTCACCGTTTGAGACCAACTTGGGATGAACCCCTGCTTCAGCTCTTGAAGTGTTACACCGCGTTTAAATTCCCTTCTCCTTTAGCAGTTTCATACCCCCCACTTACTTTAATCTACTCAGATGTTTACCCTGATGAACTGACTTGGGTTGGCTTATTGTTGTTGTCTCGTGATTATTGTTATACAGGAAACCTCGTGTCTTCTTCTCTGGTACCGATTCTGTGAATTAATTCATGGCCTCTGTTATCCTGTTTTGTGTTACAGTAGTATATGTGACTGCAATCTGACTTGTGTTCTTGCACATTCTGCTATTCTGCGATTGACACCCTGGTGCATGAGTAAATCTGAGCTGATTAATTCCCTAGTTTATGATCATGTGTAATGACTAAAGAAATGCTAGGCTAACCCACGGCTGAATGCTTCTGAGTAGCATTGCTGCAAGTCTCTGACGCATGAGTTACTCATCTGCGCTTTTTTTTCCCTGCTCAGTGTTTAATTTGATTGAAAAGGAAAGTTAAAAGGGGATCTGAGTAAGGCCTTTGAGTTATATTAAAGCATGTTCATGTAGTCAAGTAACCAACGGTAAAGCGTGAGTGTTTCTTTTTTAAGTGAAACGTTAATCTCTGATTTCAGATTTTCTGTTATATTTTGTTCACAAGGTTTGGGATTTCTTTCCATGGTTTTGTTTTGAATATGCTGAAACCGGTCTTGATTGAAGTAAGAATAGTTTAGCGAACTCCTGCACTACTTTAGAGATTCGAATTGGTTAAAATAAAATAAAATAAAAAGGGGTAAATGATGAACTAAGGTGCGACTAACGGTAGAGATTTGCCACATTAGGCTCCAAGTTGTTGTTACTTTGTGGGTTAGGATGATGGCCTGTGCACATAACCTTAAAACAAGACCTGTTTTGCTTCATTGTTGCTTCTGTGTATTATTCATCAAACGTGACTTGCTCTCTGATTATTCACATTATGCTACACATGTATACACTTGGCATGCTACTGCTTTGCTTTATTTCTCTGCACCTTTTATCTCTTTGTTATTTAAACCCTAGATGGCCCCTTAGGTCACCCCTTTTTATTTTTGATCAAAGTCTTGGAAGGTACCCCACAACTAGCTCATTTCTATTTGCTTGGTGGGGAACAATACCATCCAAAACTTTGAAGATCTTTTAAGCCTTTGAGGGTACCCCACAACTAGCTCATTTCTATTTGCTTGGTGGGGAACAATACCTTCCAAACTTTAAGAGCCTATCCCAAACCATCCTTAATTTCACTAAAAAACTTTACCCAAAAAAATGGAAAAGAAAAGAAAAGAATTCAGAATAATGCTTGTAGCTTAAGGTTTCTCATTCCAAATCCCTCCAATTTTTTTCAACTCCTCCAAATTGAATTGTCTCTCATTTTTAATTGATGTTTCATTTCAAAAAGAAATCTCGATTTATCTTGAACACTTTTTTCCTACTTGTAAATAAAAGCCCAAAATTAACCCACTCCAAGGCCCAAAGCCCAACAAGGCCCAAAACCCAGGCCCAAAACTGAAGCCCAAGGCCCAAACCCGAAGCCCAAGGCCCAAAGCCCAACAAGGCCCAAAACCCAAGGCCCAAAACTGAAGCCCAAGGCCCAAAACTGAAGCCCAAGGCCCAAACCCGAAGCCCACAACTCAAACCTTAAAGGTCCACAAAATAATCCGAAAGTCCAAGAGTTTACCCGAGTTGTTGACCATCCGACCTTGACCAACTTTGACCACATGACCTTGACCAACGTTGACCATCCGACATTGACTAACTTTGACCACCCAACATTGACCAATGTTGACCACCCGACATTGACTAACTTTGGCCATCCGACCTTGACCAGCTTAGACCATCCGAGTTTGACCAAACTAAACTTTGACCAACCAGACCCGTTTCCAAATCCAGCTCAAGTTCAATCCTGCCTATTTCAAACCCACCTCTTCTTTAATCCGAGCCCAGATTCAATTCATCCGTTTCAAATTTATCTTGTAAATCCTGTATAACTCCAAAATCCAAAAAACATTTCTTTTTATTTGGTTTTTAACTCAAAAGTCCCTTTTCTCAAAATTCAAACAAACATTTCATTCGAACTTCTTCAAGTTTTCAAAGAAACCATTTTGTGGATTTTAAAAGGAAAAACTCTTCTCACATCACAGAAAACTCTTCTCCATTGCAGAAAGTTCTTCTCACATATACCGAAAGTTTTCTCCTATAAACATTTCTCAGAATCAGTGTTTCTTCACCGAGGATTCCGAACAAACTTTAAAAGTTTTCCAACTCATGTTTCAAAACTAAGCCATTTTTTGGGAACATGCGGTGTCTAACACCTTCAAAGAACGTTTTCTTCCTAGTTAGGCACCACTTGTCTCCCTTCCAAAATAAAGATCCGAGGCGGGGCACTGGGGTCATAACCTCCCTTGTCGCAGTCTGGATTTCCTTAGGCGGGGCATTAGGGTGACAAACCTCCCCTAATTGCAGCCTAGATTTTTACAAGGTGGGGTGCTAGGGAAGTAACGACCTTCCTAGTTGCATCCGGGATTTTAGAATCGTCTAACTCCCTTCCGCTTGATTTCAGAGTTTTCAGTTTTTAATGTTTTAAAACCCGGGAGTTAGAGACGTTATTAGGGTCCGACCGAGAACATCTCATTCATGGTGTTTCTCTCTGAATCCTATTTTTCGACATAAATTCATTTCCCCATCTTTCAAGCCTCGGCACTTACCATTAATTAAGCGTCGTGTTCGAGGGGGTACATAGGGTAATCCCTCGGGGTTATCCGCCCTTTTTACAATAAAAAATGATTTTCCAGTTTTAAAAACTTTAAGAGAGACAATTCTGAATAAACCAATCCAACCCTTTCATTAGAGCTTCAGGTCACATAAACACTCCTCTAAACGAGCTCTAAGTCACATAGAACCTCTAATTCCCGAATACGCCCGAATAACCTTGGTCGCCTGAAGCCTGAAACATCTTTAAAATCAGGGCACCTACAAACCAAATATCCTCTTCTGCACTCAATCAACACAAAAACCTGAACTCTTCTTAATACATCATGCTTCACAAAACACCTCAAAAGGCTAACCTCATCGGAATTTGAACCTAACAAACCCAGGAAGCTCTTCAACTCCAACAAATGATCCAAACACCCTTAACTCCACAAAAATGACCAAAATGCCCTTAGCCCCACAAAGTCGAGACAAACCCAATCCTCTCGAAAATAATCAAAACCTCTCAACCTTTTCGAGATCAAGTCATTTCTTCAAACTTTTCAAGATCAACTCATTTCTTCAAACTTTTCAAGATCATCCACTCCCCAATCCACACTCAAATCCTATCCTTGGCTTTCAAATGAATCTCTTTAATAAGGTTTTGAAAGAAGGTGATCCCGACAATTGGAGACCGAGGTTTCCTCGGGCACCAATCCGAAGTCGTGGTCGTTGCCACTTCTAAGGGGTGTAACCCAGTGCGAACCCACATAGAATCTTTGACATGACCAGATAAATCCTATCCACAATTTCAGAGCCAACCAACGGTTCTTAGAATCCTTCTCCTCCCTTCCTAGTTCCTTGGGTCAAACTAGGTGGCGACTCTAGTCAATTCCGCCTTATAGAGGCATAAGTCCGCGTGGAGCCATCGAGAGCGGGTGTAGTGCTCACTAGCATTCCCCATAAGCTTTCTGGGAAAGACGGACGATGTAGTAGGTATTTGAGGGATGCCAGAATAACGGGTTTTCACCCTCCACAAAATGGCATTTTCTAGGATCTAGGCTTCTCAGCTAGTCCATATTTAGATAGACCCCCCCCCCCTCATACCGAAAAATCACCCTCCACACTGTATAGAAATTTTCAGAAACATAGCCTAGGTTACTTTGGGTGTTCTTTGGTGTCTGTTCGAGATTGAAACCTGGTGGTATACTTAGTTAAGGGGAAAACTAGTCAACATAATAGACTGAAGTAAACAACAGAAGAAAGGAACATCGATTCCAGTTTCAGTTTTCAATGATGATTGCTCTCTGTATAAACAATTTTGAGAGGAGTTATAAGGATGTCATTGGTTCAATAATGAGCCTAAAGAGTTTCTAACACACTAGACTGAGTAGGGATAAGCAGGGAAATGCTAGGGAAAAACAATTCGCACATTAAAAGAAGAGTAGAAGTTGTGGTAAGCAGAAACAGAAACGTTTAAAAGAAAAAAAATCTGTTCTGTAACTGTGTTTTCAGTGTAATTGATTTCCAGAGAGGTTTGAGTGTTGATGTTGGCTTAATAATGAAAGTAAAACGTAGCCAATACACCCAAATGGGTTATAAACATTTGGGACGAAATTTAGAACCCAATCTGGTGCAATAACCGTGACAGTAGCAGGAGAAATGCACAGAAATTGGAGTTTCAATTCAGTAACATTTTGCCTCTGTACAACTAATTTCAGAGGTGGTGTGAATGTTGTATCGACTTAATAGTAAACTGAGAACAGGACTAAAACACTTAACTTGAGTTGGCTTGATAATGCACTTAAGACAATGCTTAAACCGTTACCAAAGTATTAGACATGTAAGAATGTAAAACAAAAAAAAAGAACCAGGTTTCAGTTTCCAGTTGCTACAGTCCTTATTCTCGAATCAGTAATAGCAAGTTACTACATGATTGGCAGATTGTTTTGGGTTGTCTAGAGTTTAAAAGTCTAGTTAGGACACTCAACTACTTAAGCCAACGAAGAGGGAGAAGTTAGAGATTGGGTTTGGGAGCAGAAATAAATCAACAGAAAAGTATGGCATATGTTTCATGATTTCGGTTCTACAACTTATGTTTTCTGTATAAAGAATTTCCAGAGAGTTTTCCTAAGTGATTTTTGGTTCTGTTTTGGTTTTTGTTTTAAATTTAAAATTGTGATAAAACACCAAACCAAGTGGGTAAGCAATGGGGGGAAAGTAGGAGTCAGATAGATAGACAAAAAGAAAGATACAGAAGGAGACATCAGTTTGTGTTTTTCAGTTTATGCTCAGTGTATGGGATACAGTAGTGGATTTAACAGCGTTACTTTAGGTTATTTTGAGTTTGAAACATGGCTAGAACGCTTAGCTACATAGATGAGTACTTGGGACAGATCAGAAGACAGGTTAATAACTAACAGAAAAGACATGGAAGAGAGATTGGTAGTTATGTGTTTCAGTTCTGTCTAATCTATACCCAGAAGTATTATGTGTATGGTAATAGCTTACTAATGAAACCCAAGACATGCTAAGAGAGTGAGTTAAATGAGTGTACTCATTGGAAGCTTAGAAACCAATTGAATAACCCAACATAAGGAATAAGGAAGAGATGCACCAATTGTGCTTCCAAAATTTTCGATAAAGAATGTTTCTGTATAACTGAAATACAAGGAGCATAAGAGAGTTGTATTAATCTGCTCTTGAACCCAAAACCCTCCTAATGCATCTAGCTAAACTTATGGAACATCTTAGGAAGCTTAGACACTCTTAGATACATTAAGAGTGTGGCAAGATAAGGCTATATACAAGAACATTATTTCAGTTTTGGAAACTCTATGTCTTGCTATAAGTGAACTCCAGAAATATCTTAGGAGTTATTGTGTTGATAATGAGCAGAGAACATAGCTATTTAGTTAAGGGAGGAATACATCTTAGGGGAAATTAAAATCCACCTTAATTAAACTTGTTACATGTTGATGCTTATAATACACTAGAGCATTAGCTAGAAGAACGGACTTAGTTAACTGGTAAAATGATGATGTAAACATCCTAGGAGTTAAATAAAAGTCTAAGGTGACTACTTGGAAAGTTCTAAGGGCTAGTACAAGTTGAACATTCAACAACTCGCCTAGGGATTGACACCCGATATAAATGAAATAAACTAGGAAGGTGTCACAAAGGTCGTCACATGAAATCATGAACTGACACGCTATTTTTAATCAACGTTAGGGCCGTAACGAACGCCAACCGGGACCCCGTGTGTGAGATGAGACTTGCTTCTGAATAAGGTATGGATATGTGTGGTCCTTATGTTGCCGTGTTACACGGCTTGTGTGATGTGTGCCTTGTATGACAATGACCATAAGACTAAAGCATGAAATTGGATTGCTTGTTGTGACTTGTTTATATGCTTGTTATATATATATCATTGCTGCAAATTACCTGCGCACACACAGTAGTGTAGTCCCTTCTCGTTGATGAAACCTTGAGATGATACACAACGAATTACGTGAACAAAACAAGGAACTATATAAAGGGAACACTCATCTTAAATTATAGAGAACTTCTAATGACGCCCACTATGGTGTTGAACGTATAACGATAATGAATAGTAAAATACCAGTTGGTGGAACCCATCCTGGGGTATTCAGGTGACCCCACTTTCTCGACGCATGACGCCAGGAATGGAGGATTAGCTATGGAGAAGACGCTCTTCAATACGTGGTGATAAGAGAATTCACAAATAAACCTTAAAGAATCAAGGAAAGATTGGCACCTACATGATATGGTCACGGGACCTAACTATATCCCCAGACCTGGTGCAAGAGGAGAGAAAGAGAATACACTTTATGGAAACAAGAGAAAAAGGAATGAAAACACACAACGCTCGAATGATCCCATAGTGAGGATCTTTGGTATAATATACCTATGCACACGTTTGATTAGTTACATGATTGTTGTTGCTATACTAGCAACTTGTTGTGCTTGGTTGCGTGTTTGATGTTGCTATGATGCCAGCATGTTATGCTTGGTTGCTTGTTTCTAATGCCTTGCTACCCTGAAGTGTGTATGATATTATGATGTGTTGTGGTGTGCTTTACTGCTTAATTATAGCATGTAATCTGACTTAATAATATTCGACCAAGTAGTCGTGTAGCCGGCAACATACGGGCTACACATATTCATACTCAGCATAGTTTTGTTGAGTCCTTTATTTTTACAGGTGATCAGCTGGATTGTGTCAGAGTGTAGGTGAAGGACTATCATGGGGGTAGTCTATCTGGGCAAGACTATTAATTCGTATGTTTTAATGTATGTGTTGTGACTATGTAACACTAAACCCTGGATGTACGTTACAGTTTGTGTTGTTTAATTAAGAACTTATGATGTAGACTCTCGGTAGTTGGTTTGTATCTCCTGTTGTACTTGAATTTGGTGAAGGGTTAAATTCCAGTCATTCAGACCGTAGCTTGGTGTTGATTGTGTTGTTGTGTCAACCACGTGGGTGGTTGGCGTCTGTGACACCCGGATGGAGTTGCGAATCCGCTGCATATATTTATCGTGATATCGTTAGGCGCATTGTTTGTACTACTGTTGAGTTATTCGGGGGTGTTACAGAAAGTGGTCATGTTTTTACTGTGTTATTGCTCGTTGTGGTATTGTTTTGAATGCTATGTGTGTGAATTGGGTGTGTATTGTATTGGATGTACACCGTGCGATGAATGAATGTTGTATGTTGGCTTTTATGGTGTGACATGTTGATTGTTGCATTGGTGTGCTTTAAACACTTGAAATGTAGTTGGTGTTGTACACGTGAACTATTGTGTACGTATGTCCCTTGAGACTTGTGATATATAAATGTATGTGTGATTGGTTTGGATTGGAAAACCAATGGTAGAATGGAAGGTTAGGAACATGTTGGAACTTTAGAATTGATAGGATTGAATGGATTAGAACCTTGAGATTCGTTGGGTGGTTAGATAGAAATTCGATTGAGACAACTTCGGGACGAAGTTCTTTTAAGGGGGTAGACTGAAATCCCCTGAGTAATTACCACTTTAAATTAGTGAAGTTTAAATTAAATTATGTGCAACAATTACAATAAAACCTTATGGTATTTAGAATATAGATCCAAACGGGTACTTACACCGCGTATACATATCGGTACGTGATACGCAAATATAAGCTCATATGAATAAAATCATAAACGCGAGGAGATTATCTGAAAATATCGCGTTATATAATTCGGACATAAAATAATGTATGAACAATTAAATTTAGTATGTACATGTCCGAAAGCGTGACAATGTTACATATTAATATAGTCACGCACTTATATATGTACGAACACGAAAATACATGTACGTAACGTTACAATATTATAACGTTGTAAATAATAAATAATTACGTCGCATAAGCACATATAATCAAAACGCGACAAGTATATACATATACGTATATATATAACTAACAACGTAACGAATAAATTAGTCACGTATAAAACTAATAACGCGACATATTATATAGTCGCATCTATATACAAATTGGCATAAATAGTTGGTACAAAAAAAAGAAGGAAAAGGAACAAAAACACTCCTGCTGGAATTTGAACCCGGAACCTCTCGTACCATCCCGAATGCCTTAACCAGTTGAGCTATGCTCAAATTCAATAACTTATACCAACGAAATATAACTAGTACTGAGCCTACTAAGATAAATACAAAAAAAAACAGAAGAAACAAACATACCTTAACATTCAACAGCACATACCCCTTTGCTCTGTCTGAGAACAAAAAATTTCCCAAACGGGGATAATCTTGCCTCTTTCTCAGCATTACTCCTAAGCAAAAAAAATAAGAAAGAACAGAAAACAAGAATCCCACAGACCTGTTGCCTCAGTAACAATGGCGACAAGAATCCCACCCCAGATTCTTGAAGATTTATGCCACCCCGTTATCTTGTAACCCAAGACAACAACCACCATCTGAATTAGCCTTGTTTTCAGTGAGTATTAACCAGAGCAATAGCATGTACTCAGGTCTGTTTCAGTTCAAAATCCCACGCATCAGAGCTGTCTTGTTTTCAGTAAAAGAAACCAAGCAACTGACATAGTAACCCGAACCTGTATTCTGTTACAACTCTCACGAATCAGAGTTGTGCTTTCCCTTTTCAAACTTTCACGCCACCCATCTAAAGTATGCGCATATTCATCTCCTGGTTGGGCCTAACTTACCTATTCACAAACAGACCAGAATCTTGTTCTTGGTTTCATTTCCAAAAAAAAAAAAGACAACTAAGGGCACCATCTCTACTAGTGGCGACTGTGGTAATGTGGTGACCTGGTAATCATTGTTTCCTGTAAAAGTGCTCAAGGGAGACAGTACATTGGAGACCGCACACACTACTGGTTCTCAAGCCACAGCATGCACATCAGAGTTTGTGCTATCTCTAACTCCCACGCATCAGAGGGTTGTCGTTTTCAAATTCTCACAAATCTCTCATTAGCATTTTATCCCACTATCAATCCCCTCTTGCCTAGTGGTTCTTCTTCACAGTCACAGGTCACGGTGGTTACATGTGCAGAGTTCACTTGCCCATTCTGTCACCTTAGTCTGAAGGAGTTTGTCACACTTCTCTTAAAAGTCCTTCAAATCGTTGCCTGAGATCCCATGCACCACCTAACTCTCTGTAATATCTTCACGCAAGAACTTCAAGGGTGAGTCATGAAACCAGGAAAAGAAAAAGAGGTATTGGTTATTTAATCTCATTGACTCTCGAATTTTTGTTTCCAAATATAGCTTCTGTTACAGCAACTCCCTTGCATTCTTTCTCGCTTGTGTGCAGAAATCTTAACCAGTGATTTCTCCCTTCATTCTTGAACTCATAACTCCACTCTTCCTGAGGTGCTTGAAGTGCTGCTGCTTGATGTCGTTAAAACAAAAGAAAACCAGGAGCAAGGTCACCAGATTCTAAATTCTAACCAGGTAAAACTCTTATCAGTTTTTCCATGATCCGTGTACCTGGTTTCACCAGCCTGATCGCTTGAGAAAAAAACTTTCTCATCTGTTGTCGAGTGACCAAGAAGTTGAAGTCCCATTGGCACCAAAGTATTAGCCAAGGAGAATCTGTCAAGTCACTCAACTGGTAAGCTAACTCTAACCTGAAACCATAATCAGAAAACAAGCCAAACTGTCAAGTTCAATTATTAAGTATTTTGGATTCAGTAAAGTTGTTTTGTTTTCTTTTGTAGGTTATTTATGAACTTAAATACAACTAATATATTACTAACACACCTAGCTAAGTCATAAACACATTGGGGAAAACTAAGAAATAAGTTAGACCACAGAAACAAAACAACATAACAGAGCTTACATCAGTGCAATACAGCAGTTTCAGTTTTTTTTAAGTTCTGTATATAAATTTTCAGAAACATAGCCTAGGTTACTTTGGGTGTTGTTTGGTGTCTGTTCGAGATTGAAACCTGGTGGTATACTTAGTTAAGGGGAAAACTAGTCAACATAATAGACTGAAGTAAACAACAGAAGAAAGGAACATCGATTCTAGTTTCAGTTTTCAATGATGATTGCTCTCTGTATAAACAATTTTCAGAGGAGTTATAAGGATGTCATTGGTTCAATAATGAGCCTAAAGAGTTTCTAACACACTAGACTGAGTAGGGATAAGCGGGGAAATGCTAGGGAAAAACAATTCGCACATTAAAAGATGAGTAGAAGTTGTGGTAAGCAGAAACAGAAACGTTTAAAAGAAAAAAAATTTTGTTCTGTAACTGTGTTTTCAGTGTAACTGATTTCCAGGGAGGTTTGAGTGTGGAGGTTGGCTTAATAATGAAAGTAAAACGTAGCCAATACACCCAAATGGGTTATAAACATTTGGGACGAAATTTAGAACCCAATCTGGTGCAATAACCGTGAGAGTAGCAGGAGAAATGCACAGAAATTGGAGTTTCAATTCAGTAACATTTTGCCTCTGTACAACTAATTTCAGAGGTGGCGTGAATGTTGTATCGACTTAATAGTAAACTAAGAACAGAACTAAAACACTTAACTTGAGTTGGCTTGATAATGCACTTAAGACAATGCTTAAACCGTTACCAAAGTAGTAGACATGTAAGAATGTAAAACAAAGAAAAAGAACCAGGTTTCAGTTTCCAGTTGCTACAGTCCTTATTCTCGAATGAGTAACAGCAAGTTACTATATGATTGGCAGATTGTTTTGGGTTGTCTGGAGTTTAAAAGTCTGGTTAGGACACTCAACTACTTAAGCCAACGAAGAGGGAGAAGTTAGAGGTTGGGTTTGGGAGCAGAAATAAATCAACAGAAAAGTATGGCATATGTTTCATGATTTCGGTTCTACAACTTCTGTTTTCTGTATAAAGAATTTCCAGAGAGTTTTCCTAAGTGATTTTGGGTTCTGTTTTGGTTTTTGTTTTAAATTCAAAATCGTGATAAAACACCTAACCAAGTGGGTAAGCAATGGGGGGAAAGTAGGAGTCAGATAGATAGACAAAAAGAAAGATACAGAAGGAGACATCGGTTTGTGTTTTTCAGTTTCTGCTCAAAGTATGGGATACAGCAGTGGATTTAACAGGGTTGCTATAGGTTGTTTTGAGTTTGAAACATGGCTAGAACACTTAGCTACATAGATGAGTACTTGGGACAGATCAGAAGACAGGTTAATAACTAACATAAGAGACATGGAATAGAGATTGGTAGTTATGTGTTTTAGTTCTGCTTCTGAAACTTAGGTTCTGTCTAATCTATTCCCAGAAGCATTATGTGTATGGTAATAGCTTACTAATGAAACCGAAGACATGCTAAGAGAGTGAGTTAAATGAGTGTACTCATTGGAAGCTTAGAAACCAATTGAATAACCCAACATAAGGAATAAGGAAGAGATGCACCAATTGTGCTTCCAAAATTTTCGATAAAGAATGTTTTTGTATAACTGAAATACAAGGAGCATAAGAGAGTTGTATTAACCTGCTCTTGAACCCAAAACCCTCCTAATGCATCTAGCTAAACTTATGGAACATCTTAGGAAGCTTAGACACTCTTAGATACATTAAGAGTGTGGCAAGATAAGGCTATATACAAGAACATTATTTCAGTTTTGGAAACTCTATGTCTTGGTATAAGTGAACTCCCGAAATATCTTAGGAGTTATTGTGTTGATAATGAGCAGAGAACATAGCTATTTAGTTAAGGGAGGAATACATCTTAGGGGAAATTAAAATCCACCTTAATTAAACTTGTTACATGTTGATGCTTATAATACTCTAGAGCATTAGCTAGAAGAACGGACTTAGTTAACTGGTAAAATGATGATGTAAACATCCTAGGAGTTAAATAAAAGTCTAAGGTGACTACTTGGAAAGTTCTAAGGGCTAGTACAAGTTGAACATTCAAAAACTCGCCTAGGGATTGACACCCGATATAAATGAAATAAACTAGGAAGGTGTCACAAAGGTCGTCACATGAAATCATGAACTGACACGTTATTTTTAATCAACGTTAGGGCCGTAACGAACGCCAACCGGGACCCCGTGTGTGAGATGAGACTTGCTTCTGAATAAGGTATGGATATGTGTGGTCCTTATGTTGCCGTGTTACACGGCTTGTGTGATGTGTGCCTTGTATGACAATGACCATAAGACTAAAGCATGAAATTGGATTGCTTGTTGTGACTTGTTTATATGCTTGTTATATATATCATTGCTGCAAATTACCTGCGCGCACACAGTAGTGTAGTCCCTTCTCGTTGATGAAACCTTGAGATGATACACAACGAATTACGTTAACAAAACAAGGAACTATATAAAGGGAACACTCCTCTTAAATTATAGAGAACTTCTAACGACGCCCACTATGGTGTTGAACGTATAATGATAACGAATAGTAAAATACCAGTTGGTGGAACCCATCCTGGGGTATTGAGGTGACTCCACGTTATCGACGCATGACTCCGGGAATGGAGGATTAGCTATGGAGAAGACGCTCTTCAATACGTGGTGATAAGAGAATTCACAAATAAACCATAAAGAATCAAGGAAAGATTGGCACCTACATGATATGGTCACGGGACCTAACTATATCCCCATACCTGGTGCAAGAGGAGAGAAAGAGAATACACTTTATGGAAACAAGAGAAAAAGGAATGAAAACACACAACGCTCGAATGATCCCATAGTGAGGATCGTTGGTATAATATACCTATGCACAGGTTTGATTAGTGACATGATTGTTGTTGCTATACTAGCAACTTGTTGTGCTTGGTTGCGTGTTTGATGTTGCTATGATACCAGCATGTTATGCTTGGTTACTTGTTTCTAATGCCTTGCTACCTTGAAGTGTGTATGATATTATGATGTGTTTTGGTGTGCTTTACAGCTTTATTATAGCATGTAATCTGACTTAATAATATTCGACCAAGTAGTCGTGTAGCCCGGCAATATACGGGCTACACATATTCATACTCAGCATAGTTTTGCTGAGTCCTTTATTTTTACAGGTGATCAGCTGGATCGTGTCGGAGTGTAGGTGAAGGACTATCATGGGGTAGTCTATCTGGGCAAGACTATTAATTAGTATGTTTTAATGTATGGGTTGTGACTATGTAACACTAAACCCTGGATGTACGTTACGGTTTGTGTTGTTTAATTAAGAACTTATGATGTAGACTCTCGGTACTTGGTTTGTATCTCCTGTTGTACTTGGATTTGGTGAAGGGTTAAATTCCAGTCATTCAGACCGTAGCTTGGTGTTGATAGTGTTGTTGTGTCAACCACGTGGGTGGTTGGCGTCTGTGACACCCGGATGGAGTTGCGAATCCGCTACATATATTTATCGTGATATCGTTAGGCGCATTGTTTGTACTACTGTTGAGTTATTCGGGGGTGTTACAGTCCACAGCACCAACACAGTCTTTTGCAGATAGAAAATTAAAGTTAAAATAGGGCACGAGATCTACTTTCCAATTCACATGTATATTTGGTATTTATTGACACAACCTTAAAGTATGGGTAGTAGTATGGACTACTGATTATATGACGAGGTACAACATTGAATGGAAGCCTCGGGCGCACGATATCCCCTCCAAGCATGTCAACAGCATCAAGCACATCTTCAAAGTGTCTGTGTATTGTTGACAGTGAGCGCTGGAAACGCTCCATGGCGTCTGTAACAGAGGATTTGTGAGCTAATGTGTACACAAATATAGCAACCTTTTCCATCGGTGCAACTCGGTTGCTGTACTGAAGATTATACCTATTATGCAGAACATCCACCAGCAACAGAAACGTATCCCGATTCATCCTAAATGTGTTATAGCACCTTGAGGGTTTCTTTAATAGTTCAGACACCCAGTCGGCACCATTCTGTATTGATGTATGCACTGGGGTGCGCAGCTGTGACCTTAAGAAATCAGTGGTTGATACAATGTACTGAATAGTTTCTTTAGTCAAACTATACATGTCCATTCTGATGGCTTCACAGAATAGTTTCATTTTCTGTGGATTGGACCTAATTTGTTCCATTATCCCCCTCACTTGATCTGGTGTAAGAACGGTCATTTTTACCTAGTAGCAGTTAAACACTATCTTATTAGGCCTTTTACATAACAATAATGTTTTGCAGTTGATAAAAGTAAACTAATCAGATACACAATTGTGTGGAGCAGTCTCAACAAATTGTATGTAATATTTCATTAATCGCTGCTCATGATTGTGCAGATAAGAAGATGCGAAATGTGTTGACTGGAGGGCAACAATTCTGCATCGGTCAAGTGACCGTATTAAAATAATAATAAAAATTTCTTTTACGAGATGGGGAAGTAGTTGTCTGGGAAAACTATACGTTGTGTACAGGTAGCAGTCTCTCGATATTAGGTGGATGTAATATTAACAACTGTTGTTTAATGGTTACAAAAAAGTTGTGCTCATTAATGAAACTTGTAACTATCAGACTCTCCTCAAGTTGCATCGGTGTTGTATATTTTATTACATCTCCTTTTGTGTATACGATAAGGATGTACACATTTAGTCAATGTTATATCACATCTGTTAAATGTGAATTCTACTTTCCAACACTAACATACATGTTGTAGAGTTATCAGTGTTTCAGTTTGCATATAAAAATGCAACAGGGACCTGCACATTAGTATACTGTTTTCAAAACTGTCAAACGGTTCCACCACCTAAATTTATATCCCAACAGAAAATGTTATTTCATTAAATTTTCTCACACAACAAACGCATATAAACAGAAGGAGTTTGGGCACATCAATCACCCACATCTAGCAGAATCTATCACCCATTACCTTCAAGATCCTTTATAATTTTGGAAAAGTCATTCGGTAAGGGGGAGGACAGTAATGCAAACAACCAAAAGCATGGGAGGGGCAAGCCCAGAGGACGTCCAAGGAAGAATTAGCACAGTACAGCTTTGAACAATCTGTCAACGGATGAAACAAACATTCCACTTATTCAACTACCTGTCAACGTTGGACAACAGACCAGTATTGGTGACTCCAGCACTAATCCTCAACTGGCTCATGCAACTGGGCCTAGGAGACCTCCAGATTTTATAGCTCAATTTCCATCTGAAATGGTGGGTAGGCTACCACCTCGTTGCTCTGTTACGATTGGAGAAAATGGGATGCTAGAATTACCACAGGAGGTGGCAGACGCATGTGCTCAGTAGAAATGCTACAAACAGGGTTGTTGTCTAGGTCCAGTTGTGTTTTAAGTTTCCCTAAACTCTTCCATTAGTGTTCTAATGTTGTAGGAGTATTGTTGGTTGTCTCGTGTTTCCTTTCATGTTTGAGTCTGTACTTTTGTTTCCTAAAAACACCACTCTTGCCCTTCGAAAAAAGAGGTTCTATTGTTGCCTAGTGATGAAATTAAATATGAATAACATTATGTTTTCCACAAAGTGCACATAGCTATTATTAAGAAAATTATTCATGGGCATACATTAAACTAATAGTAAAATGGAACAAATGAATATCTAAATTATTTTCCACTTAACCTAATAATACATTAAACTGAAAGTAATTTGTTATGACTTAACATAATGTGGTGTGGCCCAACTGATACTACCACCATTCTATTCCCCTCTACGTTTTGCTATTGTGTCTAACTCCATCTGTACTTTGATCACCTCACGGATCACATCATCACTAACTAGACACCCCAAAATATCTCTATAGTCTGGATCTTCCATCAGGCTTGTAGCGTATCTAAACTCCTCAGTTGTCAAACCCTCACCTCCTTCAACAGAACTATGGCCATGTTTTCTCTCATCTTCCCTTCCCTTGCATTGATTGCTTCGTAATTTGGTTTACTACTCCCACAGAGCATGTCCTCAATGTGGTTTGCAAGTGAGAAGTTGTAAGTGATTTTGAGCTCCAGAAAGTAGAAGAACATCTGCTCCAGAAACCAATTTTTGCAACAAATTTGGTAACAGTGGCGTTCTCTTTTACATCCAGTTTTCTGGTATTTCCTTACATGGTCCGAATGGCATGATACCAATGTGTTTAGAAACTCTACCTCAAACTCCTCGTATGCCAGTAGTACCATGTATTTAAATAGATCTTGCTTACTCTCCATTAACCTTGTTCTAATTGTCGTTGAAACAAATGGATTCATATCCATGGCTGTTGCAGAATAACTAAAATGATGGAGAGGGTTAAGTAGATCGACAACACATAGTTAATATTAATATCTTACATGAAACACCCCAGTTGTTCGTATAGCCATTTGCATAGTTACATTACTGTTAAAAGTTAATGCCAATTTGCAATTCTTCACTATGAATTGCCCGTAAAAAAACCCCAAAAGATTGGCATACTTAAACCTTCTAGTTCCCACATTCATACTAGGGAGAACATTCCACACCTACTCCAGACTACCATATGCATCATACTCTATCCTTACAGTCTAGCCTACTACTGCGCTAGAACCAAAATAATGTGACAATATTTGTTGTTACTGATGATCAACACCCTCATAGACTAAGTAGTGCAGGTGGTGCACCCACTCTATGAATTCTTCATTGCCTCTAAGGTTCTGGAGTCCTTGGCGGTTCTCCCTTATCCTTATTGCAGTGATTGCAAAAGCAAACTCACGTATACTAAGCCCCTGCACACCCCTCAATATTGCTGCAGCTTGATCCACATCAATGACAGTGTCTGGTGTGTTAGCATTAGTCTGGAATGTATGCATCATCTGTTCAAAGTTAGTAAACTTATCCACTAGATTCTCCCCTACATTCCCTAGACGTTCAACAGCATCACTTGCTCTTCCCTTTGCACTACCCCTTGACTTTTTCTTACTACTCCCACCCTCTCCATCAACTGGTTCCTTCCCCTTCCTTCTGTTTGTGTTCCCACCTGCATTACCAGCTTGCAAATGGGTTGCAGCATCCCCATAATTTTCAGTATCACTAGTGGGAGCTGAAGTACCGATAGGTGCTCATGTTCTCCTTAGACCAGTAGGGCGTGGGGGATTAGGCATCTGTGGAGATGAGGTTTCTCCAATTTGTGGAGTAGGAGTGAACTGGGTTAACATGTCCATTAGGGGCTGGTTACCTAGGTTGTGAAGGTTATGCATCTGTGATGCACTTCCCTCTGTCTGATTGTTTCCAGCTTGGCCCATAGCAGTAGTATAAGGGGATACTCTATTGTTAATAGAATAAGTGGAAGAAATATCCATTGAACTAGGGTCACCACTGTCTGAGTAGGTTATTATACATACATCCCACAAAATTAGTAAAAAAAACTATTTGATTGTTTTCAAGATATAAAAACAACGAGTAATTTTTGTCAAAATACTAAAATTAATTGCGGTGATTTTTTTAAAAGTGCCAAGATGTGGCAAAGAAACCACAATAGAGTGACGATTTTACCGGAAGTCTAAAAAAAAGTCAAGAACTGCATTGCCCTAGCGGTTTCTCAATTTTTTCCAGAAACCGCATCAGCTTCATGTGGTTTCTTTGTAAAATTTTCTAATCATTGGTTGAATAAAAAGTATAGTTTTTCATAGTAAATTTAAGATTTTTTTTCAAGTTTGAGTATCTATCTTAACAACTTCTGAACATTGAAACACTTTGAAATTTTGGAGGCGTGTAGTGTGTATGTAGAAATGCGGATCTTCAAAATTTTAGCCCAATCCCAACCAATTTGCTTGTAAGGATTTCACCCCGAAGTGTACAAATATATTGAAATATAGTGGAGTTATGATTTTTTTCAAATATGAATATCAATCTTAACGACTTCTGGACATCGAAACACTTTGAAATTTTACAGGGGTATAGTGAGTATGTAGTAGTGATGATCTTCGAATTTGAGCCCAATCGGAGTCAATTTACTTGTAAAGATGTCACCCCGAAGTTAAACAAAAACATTGAACTACAGGTAGTAGTCTCGCGATATTAGGTGGATGTAATATTAACAACTGTTGTTTAATGGTTACAAAAAAGTTGTGCTCATTAATGAAACTTGTAACTATCAGACTCTCCTCAAGTTGCATCGGTGTTGTATTTTATTACATCTCCTTTTGTGTATATGATAAGGATGTACACATTTAGTCAATGTTATATCACATCTATTAAATGTGAATTCTACTTTCCAACACTAACATACATGTTGTAGAGTTATCAGTGTTTCAGTTTGCATATAAAAATGCAACAGGGACCTGCACATTAGTATACTGTTTTCAAAACTGTCAAACGGTTCCACCACCTAAATTTATATCCCAACAGCAAATGTTATTTCATTAAATTTTCTCACACAACAAACGCATATAAACAGAAGGAGTTTGGGCACATCAATCACCCACATCTAGCAGAATCTATCACCCATTACCTTCAAGATCCTTTACAATTTTGGAAAAGTCATTCGGTAAGGAGGAGGACAGTAATGCAAACAACCAAAAGCATGGGAGGGGCAAGCCCAGAGGACGTCCAAGGAAGAATCAGCACAGTACAGCTTTGAACAATCTGTCAACGGATGAAACAAACATTCCACTTATTCAACTACCTGTCAACGTTGGACAACAGACCAGTATTGGTGACTCCAGCACTAATCCTCAACTGGCTCATGCAACTGGGCCTAGGAGACCTCCAGATTTTATAGCTCAATTTCCATCTGAAATGGTGGGTAGGCTACCACCTCGTTGCTCTGTTACGATTGGAGAAAATGGGATGCCAGAATTACCACAGGAGGTGGCAGACGCATGTGCTCATAGAAATGCTACAAACAGGGTTGTTGTCTAGGTCCAGTTGTGTTTTAAGTTTCCCTAAACTCTTCCATTAGTGTTCTAATGTTGTAGGAGTATTGTTGGTTGTCTCGTGTTTCCTTTCATGTTTGAGTCTGTACTTTTGTTTCCTAAAAACACCACTCTTGCCCTTCGTAAAAAGAGGTTCTATTGTTGCCTAGTGATGAAATTAAATATGAATAACTTTATGTTTTCCACAAAGTGCACATAGCTATTATTAAGAAAATTATTCATGGGCATACATTAAACTAATAGTAAAATGGAACAAATGAATATCTAAATTATTTTCCACTTAACCTAATAATACATTAAACTGAAAGTAATTTGTTATGACTTAACACAATGTGGTGTGGCCCAACAGATACTACCACTATTCTA
This sequence comes from Limonium bicolor, assembly GCA_023374045.1. Taxonomy (NCBI): domain Eukaryota; kingdom Viridiplantae; phylum Streptophyta; class Magnoliopsida; order Caryophyllales; family Plumbaginaceae; genus Limonium; species Limonium bicolor. The sequence goes on from CM041778.1 coordinate 203,227,741, forward strand.
TTCCCCTCTATGTTTTGCTATTGTGTCCAACTCCATCTGTACTTTGATCACCTCACGGATCACAGGATCACTAACTAGACACCCCAAAATGTCTCTATAGTCTGGATCTTTCATCAGGACTGTAGTGTATCTAAACTCCTCAGTTGTCAAACCCTTCACCTCCTTCAACTGAACTATGGCCATGTTTTCTGTCATGTTCCCTTCCTTTGCGTTGACTGCTTCATCATTTGGTTAACTACTCCCACAGAGCATGTCCTCAATGTGGTTTGCAAGTGAGAAGTTGTAAGTGATTTTGAGCTCCAGAAAGTAGAAGAACACCTGCTCCAGAAACCCATTTTTGTAACAGATTTGGCAATTGTGGTGTTTTCTTTTACATCCAGTTTTCTAGTATTTCCTTACATGGTCCGAATGGCATGATGCCAATGTGTTTAGAAACACTACCTCAAACTCCTCGTATGCTAGTAGTACCATGTATTTAAATAGATCTTGCTTACTCTCCATTAACCTTGTTCTAATTGTCGCTGAAACAAATGGATTCAAATCCATGGCTGTTGCAGAATAACCAAAATGATGGAGAGGGTTAAGTAGATCGACAACACAAAGTTAATATTAATATCTTACATGAAACACCCCAGTTGTTCGTACATCCATTAGCATAGTTACATTACTGTTAAAAGTTATTGCCAATTTGCAATTCTTCACTATGAATTGCCCGTAAAAAAACCCAAAAGATTGGCATACTTAAACCTTCAAGTTCCCACATTCATACTAGGAAGAACATTCCACACCTACTGCAGACTACCATATGCATCATACTCTATCCTTACAGTCTAACCTACTACTACGCTAGAACCAAAATAATGTGATAATATTTGTTGTTACTGAAGATTAGCACCCTCATAGACTGAGTAGTGCAGGTGGCGCACCCACTCTATGATTTCTTCGTCGCCTCTGAGGTTCTAGAGTCCTTGGCGGTTCTCCCTTATCTTGATTGTAGTGATTGCAAAAGCAAACTCACGGATACTAAGCCCCTGCACACCCCTCAATATTACTGCAGCTTGGTCCACATCAATGAGAGTGTCTGGTGTGTTAGCATTAGTCTCGAATGTATGCATCATCTGTTCAAAGAGTAAACTTATCCACTAGATTCTCCCCTACATTCCCTAGACGTTCAACAGCATCACTGCTCTTCCCTTTGCACTACCCCTTGACTTTTTCTTACTACTCCCACCGTCTCCATCAACTGGTTCCTTCCCCTTCCTTCTATTTATGTTCCCATCTGCATTACCAGCTTGCAAATGGGTTGCAGCATCCCCATAATTTTCAGTATCACCAGTGGGAGCTCAAGTACCGATAGGTGCTCTTGTTCTCCTTAGACCAGTAGGGCGTGGGGGATTAGGCATCTGTGCAGATGAGGTTTCTTCCTTTGTGGAGTAGGAGTGAACTGGGTTAACATGTCCATTAGGGCTGGTTACCTAGGTTGTGAAGGTTATGCATCTGTGATGCACTTCCCTCTGTCTGATTGTTTCCAGCTTGGCCCATAGCAGTAGTATAAGGGGATACTCCATTGTTAATAGAATAAGTGACAGAAATATCTAATGAACTAGGGTCACCACTGTCTGAGTAGGTTATTAAACAAGGAGGAATAATTCTTTGTTCCATTTCCTCTTATGTTTCTTCATCACTGTCACCATCCTCTTTTTTTATATAGTATAGTGGTCTTTTATTATCGTGCTAAGGAGTATGGGGTTTCAGAAACACAAGATCATCCAAGTCCAAAGACGCTACAATTGAAAAGCAAACAGATACTACATCCCCCACCCTCATCCAAGTCCAAAGAAGCTACAGTTTAAAAGCAAACAGATACTACATCCCCCCACCCTCACCGCGGGGTAGGGCTCTGAGTCTTAGAAAACAAAGACTAGCAAACTTCCGATGCTTATTCTCCGCTGCCTCATTGACGACCTCTCGCATGTAAACTAGTAGGTGAGGACTGAATTGTTGGTCCACATACTCACGCAGCAGAGCTTGCAATGGGCAATGGTATAGATTCCTATAAATGTGATCTAATGAATCAACAACATGTTGCCAATCAGGTTCTCCGCCTAACTCAATGGCTTTAACAATCTCATTACGGAAAATTTGTGATTCCAATGTTTACCAGCTGTGCAAATGAAGTTTATGTGCCCTGAAGATGCACTCATCCTCTGTGACGCCGTCTCCAACAATTTCAGCAATGGCAGTCCACTCGGCAGATCCAAATGGCATTGGCCCAGCGTGCGCTAAGCGAATATCATGTTACGGGGTCCACTCGAAAACCATTTTGTCCTAATACAATGTTGCATTCTTACAATGTGCTAGCGAGAGAGAATCTGTCAAGAATGTTGTCGATCAATTGTGCGCGCGAGCAAGAATGAAGTAGCGAGAGAGAGTCTGTCAAGAATGAAGTAGGGAGAGAGAGTCTGTCAAGAATGAAGCCTGTGCGCGTGAATCTTACAATGTGCTCTTTGTTGCTTCCTCTACAACCTAATGATCCATGGTTGTTGCCACCTGGCCTAGCACATAATTCACCAGTAGCATATGATTGCCCCCATAGCATTTCCATCTCTGATAGCAGATGTACAGGGAATAAAGACTCTTCGCATAGTTTTGCCAGCTCTGAGTTTTCCTGTTTTAATTGCTTTGAAATCAGTATCCACACTCACATTATTTACCAGGACAAATGATTACCAAGAACATTCACTCTTCGCATAGCAATCAGTGTCCGGGTTCCAACCCAACCCAGTTTCGTCCCTCATTAGCCTTTTCCAGATCGGCCACATGGACTTGATATGCTCACTCTTGTTTTACAGTTGACCTTTAACCAGAATAGGCGGTTCACCCCTAGCTGAGTTCAATCTCTTAGTGACCAACCCCCATTTTGTTTGTATCCTATTAGGTTGCCTCCTTTGCCTAACTAATCCACAGCACAATCTAACAGTATGTTTAGAAGCAACTCCACGTCTAACACACTCCACCTAAATGGGGGCCTTGGCCTATTTGCCCTGCGGTCCTCACCACCCCTTCATTGTTCCCATTGTTGCTTGCCATTGAAGTAGATGCTAATCATAGTAATGTACATTTTTATAAATTTGAGCGTATTTTTGGATCTTCCCTAGGGGGCTAATAGCTAGTTTTGTTCAGTATGTTACTAAAAATGTTTTGAATTTAGCTTAAGGAAATGATGGGGATATATGGAACGAGGTCACACTAAAACAATTTCGTAATGTTTTCTCTAACCCAGACATTTATAAGATTACAAAATGGAAAAACCAGGTGCACAATACGTGTAAACAGAGCCATGACAGACACTTCAAGCAGACAGACAGTGTTAGTAGTTGTACATTAATATACCAAAGCAGAAGGCATACATTTGCAGCAAAAATGTCGAGATCCATAAACAGGGCACAAAAATCCTTAATTTAACAGGATGTAGCAACAAGACTGAACTTACAAATGGAGGCTGGTTGTTTCCAGTAGCGTACGCAGCAACGATCAAGTCAGACACTTCTTCTTGTTCTGCATCAAGAGGCAAATGTTAGCCCAGATCCAACAAACTGTGACCCGTATAGTGCAAATGAAGTCCATTTATTTGATTGTTTTATAGAAACGAGTTGCGACGACATTAGGCTCATAATATCATGGGGAGTCGATAGTTGTTTTCTTACCAACGGAACCTTTGTGCAAGTCAGATCTACCTGAAAAAAACAAGTGGGCCAAGTTAGCCATGGATTCCAAGCTGGAATGAAGATTTATGAAAGTAGAAAGGAGCGACAGCAATGACGAAAGTTTACAAAACGAGTGACTGTCCGACAGACTCAGCATGAAAAAATGAGGACAAAGTAATCTGGTAATGTTAATTGATAAAGCGGAGATTGTGGAGGAATATTTGTAAAGGATGACATCAATGGCGAGGAGAAACGAGATTCATTGACCTTTTTCTTGGTGATGACTTCAGTTCGCCATTGGTGTGCTTTTGTCAGAGAATAGCAGTGAGAGAGTAAGGAAAAGTAGTAATAAAATCATCTGATTCGGTAGGTAAGCAAGCTGCTTTAATTCTGCCCAAATAAGCTATAGATGGAACTGATGTTAGGTTTAAACGAGACAAAAAGAATGGGCTGGGTATGTCAAACTGGTCAAACAGGCCCAATCTAGAATATGTGAGGACAAAAGAATTAGGCCTTCATGAATTAGCCAAAAATATAGTGGCATTTCGTGAAATTTCCCTTTTTTTTGCAAGTTTGAGCATATAACTTAGTGGCATTTGGACATCGAAATGATTTGAAATTTTACAGGCGTGTAGTGGGTATGTAGAAGTGTTGATCTTCAAAATTTTGCCGGCGGGTAGTGAAGTTGAGATAAATGCTCAAACTTCAAAAAAAAAACAAAACTCCACTATATTTCTATATTTTTGTACAACTTTACGGTGACATCCTTACAAGCAAATTGGTTCCATTGGGCTGAAATTTTGAAGATCATCACTTCTACATACACACTGCACGTTTGCAAAATTTCAAATCATTTCAATGTCCAGAGTTGCTAACATAGAGCTCAAACTTGCAAAAAATTCATAACTCCATATAATTTAATGTTTTTATGCAACTTCGGGGTGACATCCTTACAAGTAAATTGGCTCTGATTGGGCTAAAATTTTAAAGATCAGCACTCTTCTACATACACACTACACGTCTGTAGAATTTCAAATCGTTTTGATGTCTAGAAGGCGCTAAGATAAATGCTCAAACTTGCAAAAAATCACGACTCCTCTATAATTCAATATTTTTGTGCAACTTCGGGGTGACATCCTTACAAGCAAATTAGTTGCGATTGGGCTGAAATTTTGAAGATCCACACTTCTACATACACACTACACAACTGTAAAATTTCAACGCAATTTTGAACCTGATATGACAATGGGCATTTTTGTCTTTTACAATGAGGTTAGATTCGTAAATGCTTATTTGTTTTCTCTTCTCCCTCTCTTTTCATGCTCCTGCATTCTAAACCCAGGCAAGACAAACCCTCAACTCTCCCGATTGTTCTCTCTTCATGCATCTTGCCACCTTCTCTTTCCCTACGAGCTGACCTTCTACGCTTTCGTTCTCAAGCATCACAATCTTCCTCCAACAACCGATCAGTCTTGCCATTCTCTTCCCGTGTCTTGATCCTCTCCTTCCCCTAACCCTAACTTCACTGCGTCAACCCGAAATCCGTCACGTTCCTCACCATAGTAAGTCTGTATTTTTTTGCATTTTTTCTTCTTTTTAGTCTTGTACTTTTTCTAACTTCACTACTTTTCATATTTATTGTGTGGTGTTTTAACTTTGAACTACTCGGGCATAGAGAGAACATCAAAAACTGGATCGCAAGCCCTAGAATCTCATATGTCTTGCACTGTAGCCATGAATCTGTCCTTCTAGCTTACTTTTCCCTCCTTTAGTTTTTTTTGTGTTGCATCGAGCTATTTTATTCTTGCGCTATTTTTGTGGTGAATCGAGTTGTTTCTGGTATATTTTGTATTCTATTCAGTGCCGGATCGTTTCAAAACCTTAATTTTTTGCGCTAGCTTCAAAATTGCAATGAATTTTTGTTGTATGAGTCTATCTGCTCATATCTCTGTCATTTTGTTTGTTGTTAGATTTAGCTTGAAAAATGGCAAAAGGGAACAAGCGAAGATAGATCCATGATGATGATCTGTCTAACGAAGAACTAGATGCTATTGTAACAAGATACATTTAAGTGTTTTTTAGCATAACTGTGACCCTGAGTTAGATTCATATGATACACCAGTTTGGTTCGTTTAGTTACTGCATTTTCTTCACAACACTAATTTTTTTCAATTTTTATACAGAGCAACTAGTATTGCTAAAGGAAAACAGAAAGCTACTGATGTTCGCCCTTCTGTTCCTGTAACAAAATCTGTTGAAGTGCGTAAATCAAAGAAGTCAAAATCTGTTGAAGTGCATAAATCAGATAAATGAAAGGAGAAGGCTCATAATGTTGGCCCTTCTGTTAAGGTTGATAAATCAAAGAAGTCAAGGCAAGTTAAATAACCTACATTTTCTGTTTTTTTCTTCAGAAACAGAGTATCCCTGCATTTTACTTTTTTTTGTTTCATTATACTAATAATATTTATCATTTCTTATAGCTTTATCATTTCTTATACAGAGCTTTGGATACTGTTAAAGGAAAGGAGAAGGCTGATGATGTTGCCCCTTCTGTTAAGGTCGATAAACCAAAAAAATCAAGGCAAGTAAAGGAACCCCTAGAACCTGTTGATGAATCTGTAACTGAAAATGAGGTATCTAGGGTGCCATCTCGTATGACCTTGAAAAATATGGTTTATGTGATTTGAAACCTAGATGAGGAACAAATGAAAACTATAGAGGAGCTAGCTTCCGGATCTTTGTTACACCTCAAACTGACCCTGTTTGAATGGTTCCTTAAATTCATGGCTGGTAAAGAATTATGATTGGGCTTAGTGCTGTTTGTGATGAATGATGGTGACAAGATCCACATTTCATCTGATTTTGTTTATGCTTGTCTTGGTCTGCCTAAAGGTCTACTCACTATTGTAAAGGCAAAATGTCAGTTTGAATCTGACGGTTTTTTTTTTCAATTTATTGGTTCTTGGAGGGAAAGTTGGAATGTGAAGGTTAAAGGTTCAATGATTAAACAAATGGCTGAGATTTTACTTACTTTTCGAGGGGATGAACTTGCTTGATAAGTTCCCCACAAACTGGGCACTATAATTGGAAAGTGTTGTACTCGTTGATGGATCTGAGTGATTGCAATGAAATGAACTGGTGTGAGTTTGTGATGTGCAAACTCAATGAGTCAATGAGAAGTTGGAGTAAATCTGAATGTGAGGGCAATTATTTCACCAGTTCTTTGTTGCTGTTGAATTTGATATATTGTGATCGTATGTCGTTAGAGTGCAATCCTAAGGTTAGGGAAACTAAGTTTCCTTCCCTTTTATGTTGGGATAAGAAGAGGTATAATGAGAGGGTGAAGTTAGAGATTGTTGCTGGTGGTTTTGGTCGGGGTAAGGTTAAAGTCTCTTTGTCCGTTGAGAAGCTGGACAAAATCCCGAAGTTCATCGTAACTTTTTCTAAAGCTGAAACTCATCAAATTGAAGCTGGTTCCGGTTCTTCTTCTTCTTTGGTAATCTTTTATTTCTGTTATTTCCTTTATTGTTTCATTTATTTGTTTATTGCTTTAAGTTAAATGTTTTTAACTTTGTTTCTTTATATGTTTCAAGTATATTGTGAGACAAATATGTGAATGTGCGAACTCAATCTCTTCATCACTTATAAGGCTTTCATCATTGACTGTCAAAGCTAGATCTGAAGGCTTTGTCAGTTCACCATTGAAAAACAATGATATTTGTGTAAAGTGTATCCCTACTGGATTCAAATTAATAAAGGCATCATGCCATTAATTATAAAAAAATGTGAAAGATGAGATCTTGTCCCAAGCATGGTTTATATGTTCCTCTGTTCAATTCTGACAATATCCTACTATAATCAAAAGGTACAAATACAATACAACAGCTCAAGCAACTATAGTAGTTACTAGAAAGTGTAAGATACTTCTTTTATATGATGACCAACGAAGAGTAGGTAAGTAGTACTAATTCTAGAATAATTTTGATAAGTAGTTTATATTTTAAGTTCTTAATTTGTTATAAGATAATTTTAAATTGTGTGTGAATGTATTAGTTTATTTATTACTCTGTATAAATTAACTCGCTATTTATTTATGTTATTATACTTAAAATGAATAATCTTTTGTCATAATACATACATCCCACAAAATTAGTAAAAAAAACAAGTTGATTGTTTTCATGATATAAAAACAAGTAATTTTTGTCAAAATACTAGAATTAATTGCATCAGTTGTTTTCCAAAAATTAGGCGGAAGTATCAAGATGTGACCAAGAAACCGCAACAGAGTGTCGATTTTTCCGAAAGTCTGAAAAAAAAAAATCAAGAACCGCATTGGCCTAGCGGTTTCTCGATTTTTTTCCAGAAACCACATCGGCTTGATGTGGTTTCTTTGCAATTTTTTAAATTATGGATTGAATAAAAAGAATGGTTTTTGTTGTGAAGTTAAGATTTTTTTGCGAGTTTGAGTGTCTATCTTAACAACTTCTGAACATCGAAACACTTTGAAATTTTACAGGCGTGTAGTGTGTATGTATAAGTGCGGATCTTCAAAATATGAGCTCGATCCCATCCAATTTGCTTGTAAGGATGCAATCCCGAAGTTGCACAAAAATATTGAATTATAGTGGTGTTATGATTTTTTGTAAGTTTGAGTATCTATCTTAACGACTTATGGACATCAAAATGGTTTGAAATTTCACAGGCATGTAGTGCATATGGAGAAGTGCGGATCTTCGACATTTCAGCCCAATCCCAGCTAATTTTCTTGTAAGAATGTCACCCGAAGTTGCACAAAAATATTGTATTATAGTGGAGTTATGTTTTTTTTGCAAGTTTGAGCATTTATCTTAGCAACTTCTAGACATCAAAATGATTTAAAACTTTGCAGGCTTGTAGTGTGTATGTAGAAGTGATGATCTTCAAAATTTTAGCCCAATCAAAGCCAATTTAATTGTAAGGATGTCACCCCGAAGTTTCATAAAAACATTAAATTATAGTGGAGTTATGATTTTTGGCAACTTTGAGCATCTATCTTAGCGACTTCTGGATATCAAAACGATTTGAAACTTTACAGACGTGTAGTGTGTATGTAGTATTACTGATATTCAAAATGTCATCTCAATCGGAGTCAATTTACTTGTAAGGATGTCATCCCGAAGTTGTACAAAAACATTGAATTATAGTGGAGTAATGATTTTTTGGAAACTTTGAGCATATATCTTAGAGACTTCTGGACATCGAAACGATTTGAAATTTTACAGGCTTGTAGTGTATGTAGAAGTGCTAATCTTCAAAATTTCATCTCAATCGCAACCAATTTACTTGTAAGGATGTCATCCCGAAGTTGCACAAAAACATTGAATTATAGTGAAGTTATGATTTTTTGCAAGTTTGAGCATCTATCTTGAAGATCAGCACTTTTACATACCCACTATATGTCTGAAAAATTTCAAATTATTTCAATGTCCAAAAGTCACTAAGATAAATACTCAAACTTGCAAAAAAAAACTTCATTATAATTCAATAATTTGTACAATTTCGCGGTGACATCCTTACAAGCAAATTGGTTCCGATTGGGCTGAAATTTTGAACATCATCACTTCTACATACACATACACATTTGCAAAATTCAAATCGTTTTGATGTCCAGAAGTCGCTAAGATAGATGCTCAAACTTGTAAAAAATTCATAACTCCACTATAATTCAATATTTTTGTGCAACTTTGGGTTAACATCCTTACATATAAATTGGCTCTGATTGGGCTGAAATTTTGAAGAACAGCAGTTCTACATACACACTACATGCCTGAAAATTTTAATTGTTTTGATTTCTAGAGTCACTAAGATAAATGCTCAAACTTGTAAAAAATCATGACTTCACTATAATTCAATATTTTTCTGCAACTTTGGGGTGACATCCTTACAAGCAAATTGGATGTGGTTAGGCAAAATCTTTGAAGATCCGCACTTCTACATACACACTACACTCCTGTAAAATTTCAAAGCGTTTCGATGTCCAGAAGTAATAAAGATAAAAGCTCAAACTTGCAAAAAAAAAATCTTAACTACAATATGAAAAGCTATTCTTTTTATTCAACGCATGCTACGCTTTCTGGTCAATTTCCATAAAAATTGTCACTCTAAAGCGGTATCTTTGCCACATTTTGGCACTTCCACGTAATTTCTTTGAAAAAAAGTCATCGTCGGTAAACTTTTTCAAAAACGCTATTTTGGTGAAAATTTTCCTATAAACAACAATCATAAAAGTCATAAAATGGAAAAATTTCAATACCCATCCAATTGGGAAATTATATTGACTATTTATGAGTTTTAAAGTATTTTATTGCCAACCCATGAATATTGTGAAATTACATTGTCCACCCATGTATTTAGCATATGAAGTGAAACTAAAAGTCTAAGTAAATTCCATATTAATAGAGTATTTTGACAATATAAAACAATAACAAATTCTTAATTTTACATCGTACGAGTTTATAGTTATATTAAAGTGAGATTGCACAAAATTTTATGAGTATCATAAAAAATACAATACTTTACCATTATTTTTACCAAGGGTGGCGATTTGCCTTATTACCCATACCCAACATGTTTAAGAATCTATTGACCAAACACACCCCAAGTTAATCGGGCTATAAATTTTCAATTCTAACCTGACCATGTAAAATTATTCAACCCAAATTCAACTTATTTAACCCAAAACTTTCTAACTACATTTTTTTCTACATCATTTTTAATTCAAATAAATTATCAAGTTTTATCACATGTCTGCTAGATTCCTTGAGAGCTACATGTGTTTAGCATGGTATTCATTCACCGTAACCCGATCCATATAAGAAAAATAATGTTGGCGGTCTTGAAAAGCTATTAATCAAATAGTTGGATGGAAAAAGATAAGTGCTGATAGTTTTTTTTATATTTATTAATAAATAGTTACAAACTTATAATCCAAACCCTGCCAAAAAATTAACGGGTCAAAAATCTCAACCCAAACCAGTAGTTTGTGGGTTGGTTTTGACCGGGTCTTTGGGTTGGGTTAAAATTGTCACCCTAGTTTTATCTCTTTATTTTGTATCTTTTAGATACCTCTTATTTATTCTAATTTATAGGGTCGTGTAATATAATTTTGAATTTTTTCAACTATTTGCATTGTCTAAATCATTTGTATTGAGATAACCGTTGCCTTAGATATTTAGTTTCACTTCATGTTGATAAGTACATGGTGGACAATGTAATTTTAAAACTTATGGGTGAGTATTATAATTTTTTGATATCTTTTAGACTAACAGTGTAATATTTTATTGCTCGAACATTATAATTTCTTAATATCTCATGGGGTTGTTAATTTTTCATAATAAAATTGTGGGAAAATTACATACCCCACGCATGACGTTTGACGAAATTTCACAATCCACCCACGTGGTTTTAAAAATTACTTTCCCCACCCATGTGGTTTCCCCTTTTTACATCCAGCAACTTTTTAATTTTGGTTCAATTCAAAAGATGCTTAAACGTTGTCCGAAGTTGATGAAATTTTACATAGACGATGCTAAAGTGTTATATTTTGGTTTAGTGAGAAATCTAAAGTTTTTAAAGCTTAAATGTGACATGTGGGACCCAATGAACATGTCACATGTTTCATTGGGTCCCATGGGACACATTTAAGCTTAAAAAACTTCAGATTTGACATAAGATCAAAGTATATCACTTTAGCATCATTCATGTAAAGTTTCATCAATTTTGGACAATGTTTAAGCATCTTTTGAATTGAACCAAAATTAAAAAAGTTGATGGATGTAAAACGGGGGAAACCACATGGGTGGGGAAAGTAATTTTTGAAACCAAGTGGGTGCAATGTGAAATTTCGCCAAACGTCATGAGTGGGGCATGTAATTTTCCCTAAAATTGTTTCATATTAGTAATATCTTCCTTGGCCAAGATGGAACAAAATTCTAGACGATTAATGAATATAAGTACCTTAAAGCAGTGACCGTGTAATTTTTTTAGGGAAAATTACATCCCATCCATGACGTTTGGTAAAATTATACACCCCCACCCACGAGGTTTCAAAAATTACTTTCCCCACCCATGTTGTTTCCCTTGTATTACATCCACCAACTTTTCTATTTTATGTTTAACTTAAGAGATATTTAAATGTTGTAAGTTGTTGAAACTTTACATGAACAATGCTAAAGTGTTCTATTTTGGTTAGGCACAAAATTCAAAGTTTTTTAAGCTCATATGTGATCCGTGGGACCCAATAAAATAAGTGACATGTGAATGTGTGTTCATTGGGTCCCGCAATTCACATGTGAGCTTAAAAACAAATAATTTGGTATTGGAGCAAAATATAACACTTTATCATCATCCATGTAAAGTTTTATCAATTTTGGACAACATTTAAGCATCTCCTAAGTTCAATGAAAATTAGAAAAGTTGTCGGTTGTAAAAAAAAGTAAACCACATGGGTGGGAAAAGTAATTTTTGAAACCTCATGAGTGAGGTGTGTAATTTCGCCAAACATCATGGGTGGGGGATGTAATTTTCCCTCTTTTTTAAGTATTAAATGGATGGTGTAAAATGGAAGATAACTAAGTAATATTATTTCGATAATATTTAGTTTGGTACTTATTTTGATAATCATATAAATAGTTTTGACACAAAATTTGATTAAATCAGTGACATGATCATCAATTTAATATTTGCCACTAGAAATAAGTGAATCTCTTATCTTTATTAAAGATAAAAGTCAACTGCAAATATTAGCATTGCATTACTTGTGAATGCCAATTACATAAACTTATTTACTTTCAGTTTTATTTGAAAACATATGTGTAATTGTTTTGAGAGTTATCAAATTAATTTTTAAAACAAAACAGAATAGAAAAACGAGTATTATACTAGAAGCAAGTACTATCAAACATTAGCCGCAGGCAACACAGACCCAATATTTCAGAAATCAAGCATCATGATACCATGCTTATATTTTTCCTTATTTTTGTTGAAAAGATCATATCCGATTAATAGGGGAGACCATACCTAGACAAAGAGACCAACACTATTGGAACGCGAGCCTTTAATGACGGTGGTTTAATCACGGCTTAAACAGACACCGTGATCAATAGGAAGGCCGGAATTAATTAACGACGTTTATTGAATTAACTGTAATCAATAATCGAGCGGAGGTAGGCGCGCCTTTTTTAGGAGGGACTTATGATGACGGTTATTAGTGAAACCGTAATCTAAAGTCCCGTGTTGACGCGCGCTTTACGGTCAACGGACTTTCGATTACGGTTTCACTAATAACCGTCATCTAAAGTCCCTCCTAAAAAAGGGCGCGCAACCTCCGACAATAGTCAACGACGTCGTTTGACCTGACGAAAAATATTTCCCGTATTATTTGATTTTTTCGACTCCGCGCGTAATATAATTACAGTTAACGACATCGTTTTACCAGTGTATTTTAGATGAATAAAAACTTTATATTAATGTGTTACCTATGTTTGAAACCCAACATATGCCAAATAATTATCGCGCTATTTTTTAAATTTCGTTACACTTTAGATTACATTTAACGACGTCGTTTTACCAGTGTATTTTAGATTAATAAAAACTTTATATTAATGTGTTACCTATGTTTGAAACCCAACATATGCCAAATAATTATCGCGCTATTTTTTTAATTTCGTTACACTTTAGATTACGGTTCTTTTGGAAACCGTCATGTAAAGTGTGACTTTAGTTCACGGTTTACATGTAAACCGTAATCTAAAGTCCATTTAAACATTTGCCAACACTCTGCACACTCTACTCTCGGTAACTCTTCTTCTCTTTCGCGCTATCTTCCTCACTGAAATCGCCTCCTCTCTCCCGTCACCTTGCTAACGGCCATCGCCGCCGTCACTCCCACCACCTCTGTCACTCCCATCGCCGCCGGTCACCACCCATCTATCACTGGTCTCACAGTCGACGTCTCTATCACGTATTGGGTATGCGATCGATTGATTGTCGTTTTTTTCTAACTTTGTTCATATACATGCATTTCGATTGCAAGTTCTAACCTCGTTTGTTGAATCCTGAGAGTGTAATGGCAAATGTTCTAACCTTGTTCATATATTTGTGCCCAGATTCACAGTTAATTGCGACCTAGTTCGTGGGCTGATTTCTACACTACTTGCCCACTTCGGTTCTTAGTTACGGTAACTTTGCAAACCAATCTGTAAACTCAGTTTCTGTTTTGATTTCAGTTTGGATTTCAGCTTTAGTTTCCTATCAGATCAGGTTCTGACTAATTCTGCATCTGTAACAAAGTTGCCTTGGGTTTAGTTGAGTTAGAAACTTTATAACACACCAAATTGACAGGATCGGCAGTTTAGAAAGGTTTGAGAATTCAAACACGTGAACAAACAGAGAGGAGTCATACACCATCTCTGTCTGTCTGTTTCTTTTCTTTCAGTTTCTATTTCTGTTTGAGTTCTGTGTGAATCTGTTCAGTAGAGGCAACAGAAAGATGTTGGGGCTGTTTAGAGAAGTGAAAAACTATTGAACCTAATAGCTCAGACATAAACACATTGAGAAGGGCTAGCCAATATAACAGATTGAATTAAATAACAGAAGGAAGGAACATCGACCTCAGTTTCAGTTTTAAAACTTAGACTTCTGTTTCTGTAAACTAAATACATCAGTGAAGATAAGTTTATGTATGTTACCAGTTCTAGATGGTGCGTGCGAATTTGACTTTGATAAAACTGATTTGGAGACGTTAGAAATATAGGGGAGATGCTGTCGATTTTTTTCCGCGGTTTAGCTAGCATTTAACCTTGATTTTTTGATGAATTCTAATGTTGTCGTTTTTCATTTATGCATCAGGACTACGACTTTATTTAGGCTTCCGACCTCAACCGTCTTAGCATCGGCTAATCGTCTACCAGAGGTAAGATTTATATATATACATATAATATTTGACAAACTACCAAACATAGTTATCTGCCCAAGATATACCTAATAGAGGTATATCTTCGGCAGTCCCTGTCTGGACTGTCCACGATTGTTAAATCACACACTAGGGTGTGAATGTGTTTTAATATGTACTTTATTGATTATTTCAGCAGTATCTCTTTATTGTTCTTCGAATGCATATATTATTGATTAATATCATAATATCGTGCATTTGAAGAACTGTAGGGAGATGCTGCCGAAATTTTCAATAAATTACATATTAAAAACACGTTCACCGGTGGGATTTAATACTCATGGATGGATTTAGGTTGATAAGATACAAAAGTGTAAAGACTCTGCCACGGGTGACGGTATGAAATGGCTGCCTTCATATAAATAGCTAGAAGGAGATGGAACGTTCGTGGATTTACAGCGGAAATTTGGACGACAAGTTTTTAGAAGGAGTTGATAAGTTATGCACGGTGTTGGCGAACAATCTGAAACCTACAGACAAGGGATACATATTTTGTCCGTGTATCGACTGCCAAAACAATCTGAGATATCGCGGCGTTGAAACAATTAAGGAACATCTGATCCGCCGCGGTTTTACAAAAGATTTCCAAGACATAATCCGATGGCATGGTCAGAGTGCGTTCGATGTTATTAAGCCTGACGAAGGGGATAATGGTCAGGCAAACACAGAAACAGAACTTGGAGATGATACAGTTGCTGGTGATCCAGAAGACGTTACAGCAAACGTTGAGCCAGATTTCTGGGATGATGACATTGAGACTATGCTCGAAGATGTGGAACGACATTACTCTAACACGCCAGACAAGCATGAAAATTTGTTGGATTCATCCAAAACACCGTTGTACCCCGGGTGTGACCCTACAAAGTTAAGCAAGTTGAGTGTCGTCCTCAAGCTATTCAACTTGAAAGCGAAACATGGCTGGAGCGACGTAAGTTTCACTGACCTCCTGGAACTATTGAAATACGTTCTTCCGGTGGACAACGTTTTACCAACGACTACGTACTCAGCCAAAAAAATGATGTGCCCAATGGGTATGGGGTACCAGAAAATTCATGCTTGTCCAAATGGTTGCATGCTGTTTTGGAAATCGGATGAATTTGCTGAAAGCTGTTCAGCATGTGGAGCGTCACGGTATAAGAAACAACAAACTCACATCAGCGGTAGTAAGAAAGGTTCACCAGCTAAGGTACTGTGGTACCTGCCCATCATTCCAAGGTTCAGACGTTTGTTCTCCATTGAGAAAGACGCAGAGAATCTTCGGTGGCATTCAGTTCACAGGAAAAAGGATGGCAGATTGAGACATCCCGCTGATGCACCACAGTGGAGAAACATAGACGTAAAATTTCCTGAGTTTGGTAACGAACCGAGAAACCTAAGGCTAGGCTTGTGCACGGATGGGATGAACCCTTACGGTACTTTGAGTAGCATACACAGTACCTGGCCTGTGTTTTTGGTTATTTACAATCTACCGCCGTGGTTATGCATGAAACCAAGACACATCTTGTTGTCTTTGTTAATATCTGGTCCAAAGCAACCGGGCAACAAAATTGACGTATTCCTACAACCTTTGATAGAGGATCTACAACTCTTGTGGAATGAAGGGGCTACGGTTTACGACTCATTCAGTAAAGAGGACTTCAATTTGCGTGCTATGTTGTACTGCACAATCAATGATTTCCCCGCCTATGGTAATCTTTCAGGCTATTCAATCAAGGGGGCGTTGGCGTGTCCGATTTGTGGTGAAAACACTTGTAGCATTCGCTTGAAACATAGTGGAAAACCGTGTATATGGGCCACCGAAAAATGCTTCCAAAAGGACATAAGTATCGAAAGATGGCGAAAGAGTTCGATGGGAAAACTGATCACAGCATGGCGCGCCAGCCTTTGACAGGTACAGAGATTTACAAAAAGTTGGATAATATTGTGAACAACTTCGGGCCGCCAACCAAAAGTGGTGAAAAAAGTGTCTGGAAAAAGAAATCAATATTTTGGGAACTACAGTACTGGCAGCATCTGGAGGTTAGACATTGTATCGATGGGATGCATGTCGAGAAGAACGTGGGTGAAAGTATCACTAGCACCCTTTTGAACATAAAAGGAAAGACAAAGGATCATTTGAAAGGAAGAAAAGATTTAATTGAGTTGGGCATACGCACAGAGCTTGGCCCGCAAGAACGTGGAAAACGCACATTCTTGCCTCCTACCTGTCACACTCTGTCTAAAGAAGAGAAACATAGTCTATGCAGTACCCTTTACAACATCAAGGTGCCATCAGGTTACTCCTCAAACATAAGAAACCTAGTGTCCATGACAGATTTCAAATTAGTAGGAATGAAATCTCACGATTATCATGTCCTACTTCAATAATTTTTGCGAATTGCACTACGTGGGATCTTGCCAGATGCTGTCAGACACACAATCACAAATGTTAGTGTCTTCCTCAAATCCATTTTGTCTAAGGTTCTTGATGTGGACACTCTTTCTAAATTACAAAAGGATCTTATTGTGACAATGTGCCAGCTGGAGATGTATTTTCCCTCTCGTTCTTCGACATAATGATACATCTCCTCGTGCATCTTGTAAGAGAATTCTGATGTGTGGTCCTTTGTACCTTCGCTACATGTATCCGTTCGAAAGGTACATGGGTGTCCTAAAGAAGAAAATGAAGAACTGTCGTCACCCAGAGGGTAGTATTATAGAGGGCACTATCACAGAGGAAGTTGTAGACTTCCGGCCCAGACTAGAAGAGACCAGCGCGCCGGCGAATCCTGAGATCCCTGAGCTTCCTCGCCGCGTATCCCGGCCCAGAGAAGAAGAGATCAGCGCACGCCGAATCCTGTCAGAGTACAAGGGTATGTTCTAGATAAATGTTTAATGTTACTATAATAATCAATTAGTAATTATCTTTACATTTATGCTTTACTGTTTGTGTGTGAAGGGTAAGAATCCAGTGAGTCGGGGTGGGAAAGGTAAGAATCCAGCGCCCGTCCGGGGACGTCGCACCAGGACTTCTGAGGCGCCTAAAAATAAGCTCGAACTGCCAGAAAAACTTGTTGAAGTTTTGGGGGTCGTCAGATGAATCTCTACGACAAGATCATTTCGAAGTCATCTCAAACTAACAACTTCATGATGACGCTTCCAAAGTCGATGTTTCACTACGAAGAAGATATGATCACGGCAATCAACTTTGAGGACATCAGAGAGATGATGTGTGGAGATTATCTGAACATTAACATTATTCAAGCTTATCTAAAGTAAGTGTTCTTTCCTCTGTATATACTGTAAAATTAGAATAAGTATCTATGAAGTTGCATTGGCTAACTTTTTTATACATGTGATATATGAGGTCTGCTTGAGAGATGTGCTGAGAAGGACATGACCTCCATTACTGCGGTGTGCCCGGAGCGTTTATCGTACGACTCAGTCACTAGGGACCCGGGGAGGTTTTGTAATTACATGATTCATTGCTTCAATGATGCTGATCAACAGAGTAAATTATTCATTCTAATGCCGTATCACCAAACGTGAGTCTGATATAAAATTACATACTAATTAGCTAACTTTTTACCTTCATTTCTCATTTCATTTTGTATTTGACATTGTAGCCACCACTGGGCTTTGTTTATATTCTGCGCCGCCACCGCTACTCTGCTCATTCTAGATCCACTAGGGCAGTGGACACAATTCAACACTGAAGACTTAATCAAAGAGTAAGTTTTATTACTATTTAATTGTTTGTAAGTTTTTTGAACCAAAATTAATGTACTTGTTCATTTTGCTAAACGCTTTTGTTAATATATGTAACAGTTGTTACAAAAAAACCCCACAGGGAGAGTTTGGTGATTTGACCATCGATTACATCAAGGTTTGGTAATTCATGTATTTCATTCGTGCTGCTATTATCTTTGTACAATTGTTTTACATTTGTGAATTTTGGTGATTTAGTGCCCTACCCAAAAGGACTCTAGGAGTTGCGGGTACTACGTGATGTGGTATATGTACGAGTTCTGCGGGTACTTCCCAAGTTTTAAGAATGATAAAGACAAGGTAATACGAACGTTGTCTTGTATTTAATTCTTTCGGCAGATTTTTTGTGTCTTTATCTTAATCTCATTATGTTTTCCATTCCTTTTCTTGTTGCAGATTAAAGAGCATTTTGCCAAATTCTCGACTTATCATCCAAACGACTTGTTGCATGTCAGAGAGAGCGTGTCAGCCATGTTTATGATAATGGAGTGGTAGACTAGCTAGCTCTGATGGATTTTGTTTTTCACAGTTTTCTGCACCGGTTTTGTACTGTTTTACGCTTCTGTTTTATGCTATTTCTTGCTGGGAGTCATCCTAGCTGTATCTACCATGTGTAGGTTACACTGCTACCTTTGTAGCCCTCTGATTCAGCTAGTTGCTGCTGCTGTAACAGATTATATTTTTTGTAATGTATTGCTAGCTGTTGTTGCTGTAACAGATTCTAGCTGCTGTATTGAATATTTCTGTTGCAATTGTGCGCAGAGAATGAATTTGCAATTGTTATCTCTGTTGCAATTGTGTAACAGATTGAATATGCAATTGTGCGCAGAGAATGAATTTGCAATTGAATATTTCTGTAACAGATTTTCGATCTGGTGTATATTAGATGTTATCTCTGTTGCAATTGTGCGCAGAGAATGAATTTGTGTTGTTGGTATTTGATTCAGGTGGTTCAATTGTGCAGTTTCTGCACCTGATGCGCTCTGTTGCTTATCTGTTACAATTCTATCTCTGTTGCATTTGTGTAGATTTGTAAAATAATAATAATAATAAAAAAAATACACTTTAGATGACGGTTATAACAATAACCGTAGTCTAAAGTCCTTTGGGTGCGCGCGCCAAAAGGACTTTACATTACGGTTATAGTGAAAACCGTCATCTAAAGTGTCAACTTTACATTACGGTTACTGGTAAAATCGTAAGCTAAAGTCGTTTGTCACGCGCGCGCCAAAGGACTTTAGATTACGGTTTTACAGTAACCGTAATGTAAAGTCAATGACACGCGGGACGGAAAAGGGCTTTTAATTACGGTTTAACACCGTAATTAAAGATCGCCATCTTTATTGACGCCCGCGTAGATTACGGTCCAGAACCATAATGTAACACGGTTTTGGACCGTAATTAAAGGGTCGCGTTCCACCAATGCAATCTCAATGTACAATGTTGAACAAAGATCAACATAATGACATGGGTATTTGCAAGCCTCATGCTGGCTCACAACCCATTAGGAAACCAAACCAAATCTGAATCTTATCCCGAATGACGCATTAAGCAACCAAAGCCCTATGGATGGTTGCATAAGCAAGAGGAGAGGAGATGCATCAATCACAACAACTGATACAAAAAGCGCTTCAAGCTGCCGAGAAGAGGCAGCAGCCAAACCCATAATCCAAAACCAACCTACAATACTAGTCTCGATATTGACCAAAACCAAACATGTACCTAGTCTACAAGCAGTGCTACAAGTCACTATCCTACGTCAAGTTTTACAGTACACAAATCAACACCGATTCCAATGGGCAAAGCCCATCGCCTTATCCTCCCACCTTACCAAAGAACTTCATTGTCATCATCATCATCACATGCCCAACCTGGGCAGCAACAAAGACATCTGGCCCTTTACATCAAAAATCCCGTGATGAAGATGATATTTTCCACAGCCGCACCGACTGATAGCCTCCCATCTTCCACAAATCGTGAACCACATCCCCAAACTTGTACATCAGAAGCTGATAACAGGCAGCAAAAAAGATCGTTGATACCAATGGACCTGCCATCGTAGGGTGCATGCACTCAGAAGAACATAACTGGAAAGATCAGAAAATTGAAGTTAGATGCTTCCCTCCAAAGCAAAAGTAACTTGAAATTGCTGCATCAAGAGAGAGGTAGCATAAGAAACCAAATCAACAGGGCGATGATGGGAAGAAAGGCACATCTTCCAGATCCAGAAATAAGAGGGAAATAGTAGAGGAAGTAGCTAGCAAGCCAAACTTTGGAATTGGTGAAAACATTTGGAACATGCACCACATAGGAAAACTCTCTTAAGAATGGTGGAAACACGGCCAAAAAACAGATCAAAGAAAAATGAGAGAGAAAGGAAACGTATGGAGTTCTTTCTTTAGTTGAAAACCCTATATGGAACTAAATCGATGTTCATAAAAGGGAAAGTAAACAGAGTCATACACACAACCATGAAACAATGTGTTCCACACTCTATGTTCAGACTCATGCACTCAACATTTAACTAACGCACACAACTTATATAATATAACAACCCAGATACACAAACACATAACTTATAACATAACACCTATATTATATTGTAATAGGCCCCCTCAAAACTCACAAGGAATGCGAGTTTTGAACTTTAGAGTGAACAATTCTCTTGCGTTTTAACAAATATGGGTATACCTTTCCGGGTAAAACTTTGGTTAAAATATCTGCTAGCTAATGACGAGAAGGTACAAACTCGATGGATATCAATCCCTCTAATAGTTTTTGCCATACAAAATGTGCATCAACCTCAACGTGCTTGGTGTGTTCATGCATTACTTGGTTTTTTGCAGTATAGATGGTAGATTGGCTGTCAAATTTGATTGGAATGAGCTCGATCCCCTCCACACCTATCTCTGCTAACAGTCTGGTAGTCCTGCTCAATTCAGCTGTGACATGCCTCATCGACTGCTATTCAGCTTTCGTAGAGGGCAGTACCATTATGGTTTGCTTCTTGGACTACCAAGACAGTGGACATCCTCCAAATTGTATGAAATATCCACTAATTGACCTTCGAGTGTTGGGACATGTAGCCTAATCTACGTCACCATAACCAAGAAGATCAAAAGATGAAACCTTATTAAAAAACAACCCGTAACCTAGTGTGCCATTTATGTACTTCAAGGTATGAACTGCAACATTATTGTGTAAATTAGTGCGACTGTCTAAGAACTGGCCTAGCCCCTGAATTGAAAAACTGAGGCCAGGTTTACTGTGTGCCAAAAACTGATTTTTCCAACAAGTTTTCTAATAACAGAGGGATTTGTTAGAGGTTTTCCTTGTTTCCTAATTAATTTAGTGTTTAACTCTAAAGGACCAGCTACTGTTTTTTCCTTTTCACATACAAACTCTTTAACCAAGTCTTATGCATAAGTTCTTAGTGTCAAAACCAGTCCCCAAGAAGTATAAACAAATTCCATCCCAAGAACACACTCAGAAGCCCTAAATCTTTAATTTGAAACATGTTGTTGAGAAAAGTTTTTACTTGTTCAATGAAAAAGCAGTTGTCACCTCTCAACAATATGTGATCAACATATACAACTAGGTAGCAAACCTTCCTAGCTGCCTTTCTATAAAACAGTGAGTAGTCACTGAGAAACTGAGAGAAACCAAGTTTTTTGAGGAAAATGCTTAATTTATGATACCATTGACACGAGGCCTGTTTCAGGCCATACAGGAATTTTTTAAGAAGACAAACATTATTTAGGTTTTCAGTCTGATAACCTTCTGGTTGCTCCATATAAACTTCCTCAAATAAATCCCTGTACAAGAAAGCATAGTTCACGTCTAGTTGATTTATATTTCATTCTTTTTTAGTGGCTATAATGACTAGAGCTTTAATTATTGTAAACTTAACAACCAGGGAAAAAGTTTCCTGATAATATATTCCTTGTTTATTGCTCTCTTTCCTTTGGGTAGTTCGGTTAGAACCCAAGTTTTATTCCTCTCTAGGGCTAAAAGCTAATCCTACATAGCCTTTCTCCATCTCGCTTCTCTCACTACATGGTGATAATCTAGTGGTTCTATTTCTATGGTTGTTTTTTAATTTGTAATAAAATCGGGTTTAGCTATCAAGAGGAGTATTTGATCAGGATACTTAGAGAAGATCAAAGAATCACTATCATTAGGGCATACAAGGTTTAGATCATGTTTCTATTGCAGATGTGATGCATAATTGACAGACAGAGCATTTTCCTATTCTATTAAATAAAACAATAGTGAAAGGGTCTTTTTGAAACAATTATGCTTGGTTGACTTCATAGTCTTCAAGGTAGGTAGGTGCTCGTCTACTCTGTGTGACCTTCTGAGGAAGAGTTCTTCACATTGGGCTGGAACCTCTTGTGTTTCTTGTTGTGTCCTTTTTGGTGATTGCATCTTCAGGTTTCTTTCTAAAATACTTTTAGCCTATTCTTACATTTGAACTTCTTTACATTAAAGATTCTTGTTAGTACTAACAAGGTTTTCTTCTTCAAAATTAATATGTGAATCAAACTGATTATCATGATTTGAAAAACCAATATAATCATCACAAACCCTTAACAGGGTATAAGTTTTCATGGAAGACTATATCCCTATTGTATATGCTTTAATTGTCCAGGTCATATATCTTGTACCCCTTCTTACCTTGAGAATAACCAATGAAAACCCCCTTAACACATCTAGATGCAAACTTGTCATGCTGGTTATAATTTATATTTGCAAAACACAAACATCCAAAACATCTTAAGGCATCATATTTAGGTTTGGTTTCAAAAACAATTTCATAAGGGATCAGTCCATTTATGGAAGCCAAAGGCATCCTATTTATAAGGTAGGTGGTTGTGAGCACACTATCCCTCCAAAACTACAATAGTAGCATTGAGTAAAACATTAGGGCCCTTGTTGTTTCTATAATATGTCTATGTTTCCTCTCAACAACTCCGTTTTGTTGAGGGGTGTGTGGGCAACTAGTTTGATGGTTTATCCATCTTTCCTTAAAATTGGTTGAACCAAACCTAGAACTTCCCATTTCATAAGCATTGTCAGACCTTAAGCATTTGACTCTTTTATTGAACTATCTTTCTACCATTTCAATAAAGTTAATAATACTTTGTAGAGAATCTGACTTATTTGCACATGAATGAACCCATGTGGCTTTGTTTTTGTCATCAACTATTGTAAGGAAATATTGTAAGCCATCATAAGTTCTTTGAGGACATGGCCCCCATAGGTCAACATGTATCGAATCAAATTCATCCTTAGACTCTGTCTTACTATTGACAAATGGCAATATGTGGCTCTGGGCCTTATGACAAGACTCACAAACAAACTAGGTTCTATCCTTTCTATCTTTACATAGATTCAGACTCAACAACTTTTTCTTATGTAAATGGCTTAACCTATGGTGCCAAAGAGAAATGTTGTCCATACAGTCAAAACCAACTAGAACCTTATTTGTAGAGAAGATGGACTTGTCCACATTTTCAACCAAACTCCTAGAATCTTTTCTATCACAATGATGATCCAGAATATAGAGCCCTCTGCAATGGTGCCCTATTTGTAGTTCAATCTTCTTGTTAGAGTCTTGGTATACACAATATTCAAGGTCAAAGCAAATTTGTCCTTTCATCTCCTTTGCTAATTTACTTACAGCGACTTAATAACTTAAGTTGGGCACAAATAAAAACTCCATCAAGAGCTATCAAAGAATTAATTTTAACCTTTCCCACATCCTAACACCCTGAGGGTGTCCATCTGCCATAACAATGTCAATCACAAACCATAAATAATAATTATTGGTTACCTTTAAATTCCTTATAACTATATAAGCCATAGTTTTAATTCCATAACTCCTTAAATCAAAATTCTTCTTCTAATTCCTCCAAATATCCACGTGGGACCTATATTTATTAATAAATATAAATTTTGACCCTTATATTTCGGTTATTTACCAAAACAACCACTTAATTCATAAACTTTATATTTAAATTCTAATCTCATTATATTATATAGTTTTAATTCCTTATTTAATTATATTACAAAGCCACCACTATATTTTGGTATATAGCTTTTGAATTTATAACTTTCGAAAATTACCACTTAGCCCCTCAAATTCTCGGCCCATATATATTTTTTTTTTCTATAATTACAATTTAACCACAAAATCTTATAATCTTTACATAATGCCTTAAAACTATAGTTTTAATTTTAATTCTCCATAATTGCCGAATATATATATATATATACATATATAAATTCTTAAAATACAAATCTAACCCAAAGTAATTCGGCTTTGTCATATACTTTCCATTAATTACATTTCCACCCCAAAACTTTATAATAGTTACTTAATAACTTATAAACTATAGTTTAAATATTTAATTCTTAAAAATTTCGAAGGTGAACTTAATAATTCTCTTAATTATGATTTCGCCCATAATCAACTCCAAACTTTCATAATAAGTTTTATAAATTACGTAATAGCCCAAAACTTTATAAATTGTTATTTTAACACTTGTTTAAATTATCTAAAGTTCATAAACTTAATTCCTAACTTTATATTATATCATACTTATCCCAAGGATACCCTTTACTCTCGGTTTTTATGATATAACCACCAAACTTTGTAAAATTTACATTTTAGCCACATAAATTAATTAATTAGTCATTTAAGCACTAATAAAATATTTTTAACTCTCCAAACTTTATAATATAAGTTTATATATGTAAGTAGCTCCTTAAAACCTATTTTTCACCTAGAACATTCGGCCATAATTAATAGGTTACTATATAGTATATAAAAGTAGATTTATATGTCAAAATAACTATACATAAATTCATATGAGTTATATAACTCATGTAAAAATTATTATAATGTCTTAGATTGATTCCTAGCTAAAAATAGAGTATTTTTGCCCTTGACAATTCGGCTTGAATTTGTATTTAACATAGATAAATTTTGTGACACAAAAATTTGTCTTAAGGTAAATATTTTCCATATATGTTATAGATTATATTTTTGGTATATTATACCATATAGTTTCGGTTTTAGGTACCCTGGGAGATGTACATAATTTTTGTATAATTTGTAGAAGCTTAACCAAGCTTAAACATAAAGATTTGCTTAGTAAACTTACTTCTTAACAAGGATGGTTAAGTGCTTGAACTCTTCTTGAATCTCCAAGCTTTCTCCAAGGGAATCTTGATGCTCCACTTCGGTTTTATGTAAGAGGTGGAGGAGTTTAGGAGTTAGACCTTTAACAAAGATCTTAAGTAGATTTGTAAGTAGTTTTTCAAGGATTTACCTTAAGCTTTTCTTCTTATAAATTCGGCACACATAAGATGGATGAAGAACAAACTCTCCTTCAAAAAAATGAAGAAGAAAAGAGACTTAGAAGAAGTAGAATTCGGTTACACATAAAAATATGCTTTAAGGATTTTCAAGCATGAAAACTACCTTAAGATAACCGTGAGATGCTCCTTGGATTGATGTTGATTTAGACAACCTCCTTGGAGTATATGTTGATGCCGAATGCTTGTAGGTGTGCTAGGAAGAGTTTTGCTTCAAGGCTTGATAAGAATTGCTAGGAAATTACCTTAAAGATGAAGATAGAAGTTAAATCTCCATTAATGGACTTAAGAGCTTCAAAGGAAGAAGATGAAGGAAGAAGAGAGGGACTTACCAACCGGTTGCAAGGAGGAAATGAGAAGGGTATTGCAACCGTATAACATAAGGTAAGTTTGATTTGTTTTTGTTTTGTTAATTTTTAATGTCAATTGACTAGTCTTTTCATTAGTTTATTCCATAGGTTATTGGCTCAATAAATGCCCATGTTCTATGCTCATTTTCGGCCATGATACAAGACAAGGCAAGGTGGGAACAATTATGGATGCTAAATGACAAGGTAAGTTAGGTAAGGTTCTTATTCTTTGATTTTTCAATGTTAAAGCTTGTCCTCTTCTTCCCTTGTAGGTGGCCGGTTTTTAGGTCTGCTTGGAGCCTCTAAATCGGCAGCTTGGAGCCTTGGACAAGCATGGGATGGTCACTTACATTTAACAATTCAAAAAGTAGAATCTAGATCTACTTTTTGGCTTTAATTATCTTTACTTTTGTCAAGCTAACATGGCTTGTTTTCTGGCAGGATTTCGACAGCATGGAGGTCAAATGAGGCTTATATTCTTCTGTCATTAAGTATTATAGCACATGGGAAGGTGAGTCACCATGTCTTAAGTCTTTTATAAGCTTTAAAGGCAAATTTTATACTAG
Organism: Limonium bicolor; assembly: GCA_023374045.1. Taxonomy (NCBI): domain Eukaryota; kingdom Viridiplantae; phylum Streptophyta; class Magnoliopsida; order Caryophyllales; family Plumbaginaceae; genus Limonium; species Limonium bicolor. Next base: position 203,254,484 of record CM041778.1, read on the forward strand.
TTTTTGGACTGAAAATCGGCCCCTATAGAGCACCTTGTTTGACACTGCCTTTAGTTGATTTATAGGGTCAATTTATCCCCATTTAATATTCATAATTCTTGGCATGTCAAAAACTACAAGGTAATTGCGTAAAACGCGTTTTCGTGACACCCGAAGGTGCGTTTTTGTGCTCTAAGGATAATTTGGGAAATAAGTTGTCTTTTTGAGTTCCAAGTGTTTCTAACCATTTATTATGGTAAATAATGATGTATTAAGGTGTTACATTGGGTTATATGGGGTTACATTAATTCATAACATAATTCCCGAGCCATCGGGACGCTCCCGAGGCAAAAAGGAGCGTTAAGAAATTCCCCCGAGCATTTTGTTGAATTTTGTGAAACTAGCTCGTGGGTTCTCTTTAGAATGATTATTAATTATGTTAGGAACTCTAAGAATTAATTTTATAGGAGTTCGTGCCACCTCGGCACTCCTCCGGGCTTTTCGTGCTTTAAGGGGCGTGCGTGAGCACTCCCGAGCATTTTGCGTTTTTGACTGAATATAGCCTAGGGAATATGTTTATACATTCATATAAAGAGTGTATGACCATTTGGTTTGAGTTTTAGAAGGTCATACAAGGTCATGCTTGATCACATGTTTCTAAGGCGTTTTAGCGTTTATGGTGAAACGACTATTTTTACATAACGTTCTCATGCATGGGTTTGCATGCGTACGTGAAATGATTTATATTTGGATTATTTTCCATTAAATAATGGTTTTATCATGTTAATTAGATTTGGGGTATTTCAGCCACTGTATATGTGAACATCTAACCAGAAAGAAAGCTCTTAAATTGTTAATTTTCTAAAGGTGTATTGTTTGATGCACCTACTATTGTACATGTTTCTTGCCATTGAAAAATGATAAACTAAGATTTAAAAAGATTATATTGGTAACCTAGAATGTATATAAAGCACAATGAAGAACATGATGAGCAATATAAAAGGTAATTATGTTTAGTAAATCATTTGAGTTGTATTTTCCATCAATTAGTTTAGGATCTAGGTTTTAAGAGAAATTGTAACACCCCATCCAAAGCCTATCATGGTTATCGCAATCTGAACACTTAATCGAAAACGTCGCAGCGGAAATAAACAACACCTGGACCTTGCCACGGTCTGATCGTTAGAATATACCGGATTAACATTTACAATACTTAACCAAAATACTTATCCAACTCAAAACATCAACATCCACAATCCCACATCCGACCGAGTACTAGTATCTCAAACGTAATCTTAAACTACAACATTTTCATATAACAGTCGGGTGCACAGGCCAACCCGAATTCAAAATAATGTCCCCACCTAAATCTACCGCTCCTACTCTCATAGTGCGTCCTCATGGGCCTCTTACCTGCAAGTGTAATAAGCCCCCGAGGGGGTCAGCACGATGCGGTACAACCCTCTCATGGCCCCCAAGCTAACGGGGCACAACGACTAATTGTCCGGTAGCATGAAATTGATTACTACACAAACATAATATGAAGTGCAATAACAATCACACAGATGAACATATATAGTTCACAACACTGAACGACTCAAGCGTCCCCTTAACAAGTGGTTAGTAACCCCCTCCTTAGTCCTCATTTCTTAATCTCATTCCTTACCGTCCTTAATCTTAATCTCAATCTTAATCTTAATCTCAGTATACAAACCTTTCCTGGAAGGGATGGTTTGTAGCTTTAATTCGAACCTGGGATTTAGGTGATCCCACCGCACCATCTTAAATGCCACCTACTCTGGACGGGAGTCCAGCGTAGCTGAGCCGGCAACCGGCCCTAGGCTACAAGTCCGAACAAGTCCTTAAGCGGAGGCGGACTGATTCAGATACCGTCCCCTTTCACTTAGCATGCATGACCGAGATCGTCCGGGTTTCCTCACCAAGTTCCAGTTAGTAGACATCTTAAACACCATGTGCTAGCTAAGGCTTATCGGGCATTAACCAACAACCATCAACTTACACTCTTATTCTTAACATCAGTAAGTACTAAACTGGTTAGTAACAATCTCAAATCTCGCGGGTATGTAAATATACCACATCACAACGAGAACAATATAAACCGGTTGCATGCTTATCTTGTTTTAGTCATAGCAAATAAACCGATAGCACACAAGCCGAGGGACACCTCGTTAGCAAGCAGGTCACGAAAGGATTGTACCGTTCACCGTCGATCGTTGTTTGTTAACCTTCTTCGGGTCCCAATTCACAAACCTAAAACATTCATTCATTTTTAGGTTATTATTTTTTTTTTCCTTACTTAACTCACTTAGTCCCTAAGGACTCCATTCAATAACCTCTCGAGTCTTTATCACTTAGTCTTACAAACTTAACTTTAAACATTAAAACTTCTAATTAATCTTAACTTAATTCCTTAAGTTCTTAGGGTCCCAACCATTTCTACTCTACCAAGGGCACACCTCATTACCCATTGCATTTTAGAATTAAAATTTCTTTTTTTTTTTATTTTTAGGCCCGACTGGACTACCGACCGGACTTGCAAGTCCGGTCCATTCCAGTACCTTTTACGTTGGAAAAATTCACTCCGACCGGACTTACATGTCCGGTCCTATGTCCGGTCGATTCCAGAGACTTATTAATCCGTACTAAATTCATGCCGACCGGACTTGACAAGTCCGGTCCCATGTCCGGTCCATTCCAGAAACATTTTCCCTCTCACAAAACAAGCCCGACCGGACTTGTAAGCCGGTCCCCCAAGTCCGGTCGATTCCAGAAACATTCTCCGGTAGTGTAACCAGAGCCCGACACCTTGCAGTCGGTCTAAGGCCTCGGCTCTAAAAACTTGTTTCTAATTTCTTTTTCAACCCAAATCTTCTCCTTATATCCTCATATGTTATGAACCTCATTTGGGCACCTCAAATACCCTTAGCCTCCTTAAAATATTTTAATTCATCCACCAAAATCCATCTTAGTCATTATGCATTTTCCTTGTAATAATGCTAACACTTGTAATGTTTTCCTCTAGGTTTCTAGGTGGTGGTTCATACCTAGTGTAACCACTATGCCAAATGTTTCCTCCTTCACCACTATAACTCATCTCCCAGGCATCTCTCACTATCTAAACTCTTTTAAGCATTCACTTAAAGTTCCTTACAATTAAACTTCCATCATCGTTACATTATTTCTTCCTAGATGTGCACCAACATTTGCCTAAGTCCTAAAATACCCAAATACATTCTTTTGATTCCTAATACTCCATGGTATACCTAAGTCATCATAAGTCATTAAACAATCTTAACTTCACCCTTTTTCATCAAGACAACCCATAGAACATTCCTATACTTCCTTAGTCATTAAATTCCTTATGATACTTAAACACTTAAACTCTCCTTTAAATTTCGCCATGGGTTCTCTAGTATATATCTTCCAACACACATGGTTTTTCTCCATCAAACACCAATACCACACAAATTCTCATCACAATACTTAACACCCAATTTACAACTAAAACTTCACCACATCACATATAATGCTTAAACTTAAAATGCTTTGGCACTTAGGTCCCTTAAATAACAATAATCTTAACCACTGAATTTCCCACATATATATATGCCTTCAACTCAACCTGCGAATACACTCAAACAAGGCTCCCATTTAATAAAATGCTTCTTGTACTTCATCTTTATATTCTTAAACTATCTCTTTTCCATTTGCTCCTTAGTCACAATTCAAAGGTTAGTCATTGTTTCTCTAGGTTTTATAGCACCTTCCCAATATAACTCTACACTAAACTCATCATATAACCCACACTCATTCCTTAAACAACAAGACACCTTAAGGTAAGTAATTACCTTGTTTCTCACAAGCTTGAAAGCTTTTCTCCTAGGTTTTCTTTGTTCAATCTCGGTCACCAATTGATTCTCCTTGCCAATGTTCTAACCATATCCAATGACTCCAATGAGTACTAGATATACATCAACCCTAAGGAACAAACCCTAGGTTTAAAAATTGTTTTAAAGGATTAATGTGATTGTTTTACCTTGGTTTCTCAAGACAACTTGGATGTGAAGCAAGAAGGACCTCCTCTCTCCTTTGAAGAGTAGAAACAAGCTAGAACAAAGGCATAAACATGGAGTTTCCATGAGTATATATTTTCGTCAAGTGAAGAAAATGGGTGGAAACCTAGATTTTCTTACACTTTCTTTACCCTTAATAGAAAGGAGATGCCAAATGGAGTCTCCAAACTTGAATTCCTCCTCTAATGGTGGTTTGACTTGGCACCAAAATGAAGCTCTTGAAGTTTGAAACAGATAGGAAGAAGGAGCTTGAGCTAACTAGAGGAATTGTTATTTGTTTTGATTTGGAGCTTAAATGAGCAAGTGGTGCAAGAGAAGGTGGAGCTAGCATGGAGAGGAGCTTCACGTCAATGGAGAAGAGAAAGAGAGCAAGAAATCGTGGGCATCAAGAGAGAATGAAGAAGTGGGAGAGAGGTAAGCAAATGTGATTTTATCTTAAAAGGTGAATAGTTTTTATGCTTTATAACTTACTTATTTTGGCTTCTCTTTACTTAGTTAGTAAGTGTGGTGAGTCCACTTAAAGAAACCGGCCCCCTTTAGTGAATGAGGGTAGTTTAGTCTTTGTTGACCAAATGTCTCACTTATATAGACTTATGTTATAATCTCAGCTTAATAAATTCACTATTCATCAAAAAAAGGCACATTGTTGTGAAATTTTTATTTCCCATTGATATAGAGCTCCAAATGTGATACTATATAGTACACTATTAATTAAAGAGTAATGATGCCTTTAGCCATTCAAAACTCATTGTACAAGCAATTTTTCAAAAACGGGCTTTAAGACTCCTTAAAGCACATTTGTGTTTTAACTTGTTTTCAGCTTGGTTTTCTTTGGTAATTGACTTAAAATGACCATTAGGATTTACTAAGGTCTTAGAACAATTTTGGGTACTCTCCCATGTCTCTCCAGCTTAGAGCACGTTTTTGCTTAAACTGCTCTTTTTGGTGTTTCCTTATATTTTCTTTGATTAGAAATGGTTCTTAATGTTTCTAAGCATTATTTATCCTTCTATTCTGTTTATAATCATTTAAAACATCATATCTAAGTTTGGGGTATTTCAATCTACCCCCCTTAAAAGAACTTTGTCCTCAAAGTTCCACATGTGTTTTAAACCATTCACCGGTACACATACTCTTAATCGTAATACCACTCTTATCTTCACATTCATACATCTTAACTCAAGGTCAATCTCAAATACAATACATAAGTATCATACATAACTCAAACTTAACACCGAGTGTAGCAACTTACACAAATCCACATCTTAAACAACCAAACAAACGACAAACATGATCGTTTCTAACTCAAAAGCGAGGAAGCTCTACCCCCCTTAAAAAGGGGTACGCCCCGTACCCTATACAGACGATCTAGTCAGTAAATAAAGAAGGGTACTTCGCCCTCATCTTATCCTCTAATTCCCACGTGGCCTCTTCGACATCCTGGTTAGACCAGAGAACCTTCACCAGTCGTACTGACTTGTGGCGAGTGTCCCTAGTCTTGCTGTCCAAGATTCTCTGAGGAGTCTCCACGGATCTCATGTTTGGTTCTAAAGTCAACCTCTCAGGTTCTAACACATGGGAGGGGTGGTGCATGTATATTCTTTAGCTGTGAAACATGAAAAACATCATGCACTTTACCAGCAGCCAGCAGGTAAATTCAACCTGTAAGCAACCGGCCCACCCGCTCCGTAATCTCATAAGGACCAACAAATTTCGGGCTTAGTTTGCCCTTCTGCCCAAACCTGAATACACCCTTCATCGGATACTCGCAGAAATACCTGTCGCCCACTGCGAACTCCGGTCTCGTCGTCGAACATCAGCATACGACTTCTGCCTATCTTGAGCAGCTTTCATGTTCTCCCTGATTTTGAACTTCAGCCTTAACTTGTTCTAAGTACTCTTGGTCCTATAATGACCGTCTCACTCGACCATCCCAGCAGAGCGGTGTCACGACATGGTCTACCGTACAACGCTTGAAAAGGTGCCATCTTGATCGAAGCGTGATAGCTGTTGTTGTATAAAACTCGATCAGATGCAATCTGTCAATCCAACTGCCCTGGAAGTCTAAGGCACATGCTCTCAGCATGTCCTCGAGTGTCTGAATAGTACGCTCAGTCTGACCATCTGTTTGAGGATGGAACGCGTACTTAGCTTTGAGTTCTGTACCCAACGCTTCTCTGGTAGCTCTCCAGTACCTCGAAAGGAATCTGGTATCTCTATCTGACACTATGGTCTTTGGTGTGCCGTGATGTCTCATGATTTCTTTCTCAAATAACTCAGCTAATTTGGTCACCTTCCAAGTATCCTTCATCGGTATGAATCGGCCACTTTGGTAAGGCGATCCACCACCACCCATATCATGTTGAGACCTCCCCTAGCAGGTGGAAGCCCAACTACGAAGTCCATGGAGATATCATGGAACTTCCACTCCGGAACTGGCATCGACTGTACTTCCGCCCGGTCGTCTGTGCTCGAATTTCACCTTCTGGCATGTGAGACACCTCAAGACGAACTCGGTAACATCTTTCTTCATCCCCGACCACCAGAAGTATCTCTTCATGTCTTTATACATTTTAGAGGCTCCCGGATGGATGGAAACTGAAGAACAGTGTGATTCTCTAAGTATACGGTCTTTCAGATCCGTGTTACCTCGTGGTATGCATAATCGGCCCTTAAGTCTGATCAGATCATCATCATGAAGTCTGAAGTCGTATTTCTGACTCTCAAAGGTACCATCTGTCAGCTTCTGTCTGACCTCTCTCATGTACTCATCAGTCCTCTGAGCCTCTCGCACCTCATCAACCAAGCTGGAGAAAGAAACTAGCGAATGGAGTGAGTGTGCTCGACGGCTCAGGGCATCTGCTACAACATTGGCCTTCCCTTCTTTGTATTGGAAGTCAATGTCATAGTCTTTCAGAAATTCTAACCACCTCCTCTGTCGAAGATTTAACTCCTTCTGAGTGAATATGTATTTCAAACTCTTGTGATCGGTGTAGATCGTGACACTAACCCCATATAAGTAGTGGCGCCATATCTTCAAAGCGAAGACTACAGCTCCCAGCTCTAAATCATGTGTGGGGTAGTTCTCCTCATGTTTCTTCAACTGGCGTGAGGCATATGCCACCACCTTGCCATGTTGCATGAGCACGCAACCCAGCCCTCTGCCGGATGCATCACAAACCTCAAAGCCCTCTGTACCGTCTGGAATGGTCAGTACCGTGTGCAGTGGTCAGTGAGTCCTTCAAGCTCTGAAATGATCTCTCACAGTCGACTGTCCATAGAAATGGTGGTCATTTCTTCTTCATCAGACTGGTCATCGGCTTCGCGACCTTGCTGAAATCTCTAACAAACCTCCTTAGTAGCCTGCCAGACCGAGAAAGCTCCTGATGTCGGTAACAGTCTTCGGCCTTGGCCAGGTACGTACGGCATCAATCTTTGCTGGATCCACTGCGATCCCAGCATCTGAGATGACATGACCTAGGAAAGAGACCTGGTCAAGCCAAAACTCACACTTGGAGAACTTAGCATATAGCTGGTTCTCCCTTAATATTTCCAACACCCTTCTCAAATGTTCCTCATGCTCAACCTTAGACTTTGAATATATCAGAATATCATCAATGAAAACCACAACCGACTTGTCCAGCTGCTCCCGGAACAAGCGGTTCATCAGATCCATAAACTTTGCTGGCGCGTTCGACAACCGAACGGCATCACTGTAAACTCATAGTGGCCGTATCGTGTCCGAATGCCGTCTTCTCAATATCTCCCTCCTTAATGGCTATCTGATGATACCCCGATCTGAGATCAATCTTGGAAACACAGATGCTCCCTTCAAACTGATCGAACAGATCGTCAATGCGGGGTAGTGGGTACTTATTCTTCACTGTTACTGCATTCAACTCTCTGTAGTCGATGCAGAGGCGGAGACTACCATCCTTCTTCTTCACGAAGAGGACTGGCGCTCCCATGGTGACACACTTCACTGGTGGAACGCGACCATTAATCACGGTCCAAAACCGTGTATAATTACGGTTCTGGACCGTAATTTACGCGGCGTCAATAAGATGGCGTTTCTTTAATACGGTTAAACACCGTAATTAAAGGCCCTTTTCTGGCCCGCGTGTCATTGACTTACATTACGGTTATTTGTAGAACCGTGATCTAAAGTCCTTTGGGCGCGCGCGAACCAAAGGACTTTAGATCACGGTTTTAAAAATAACCGTAACGTAAAGTCGACACTTTAGATGACGGTTCTGGCAATAACCGTCATCTAAAGCCTTTTCGCGCGCCGCGCCCAAAGGACTTTAGATTACGGTTAATTGCCAGAACCGTCATCTAAAGTGTAGTTTTTTTTTAATTTTTTTTTAATTTTTTTACAAATCTACACAATTGCAACAGAGAGAGAATTGTAACAGATAAGCAGCAGAGGGCAGAAACTGCACAATTGAACCACCTGAATCAAATACCAACAACACAAATTTCATTCTCTGCGCACAATTGCAACAGAGATAACATCTAATAAAGCACCAGATCGAAAATCTGTAACATATTCAATCTGTTACACAATTGCAACAGAGATAACATCTAATAAAGCACCAGAACGAAAATCTGTAACATTTCAATCTGTTACACAATTGCAACACAGATACAATTGCAAATTCATTTCTGCGCACACTTGCAAATTCATTTCTGCGCGCACAATTGCAACAGAAATATACAATACAACAGCTAGAATCTGTTACAGCAGCAGCTAGCATAATTCATTACAAACAGAATCAGAGCAACTAACAAAAAATATAATCTGTTACACAATATAAATCTGTTGCAGCAGCAACTAACAAAAAATATATATGTTACAGCAGAGCTAGCTAGTCTACCACTCCATTCTCATAACATGGCTGCCATGCTCTCTCTGACATGCAACAAGTCGGCGTAAGCATAAGTCTTGTTTTGGCATAATGCTCTTTAATCTGCAACAAGAAAAGGAATGGAACACATAATGAGATTAAGATAAAGACACAAAAAATCTGCCGAAAGAATTAAATACAAGACAGCGTTCGTATTACCTTGTCTTTATCATTCCTAAAACTTGGGAAGTACCCGCAGAACTCGTACATATACCGCATCACGTAGTACCCGCAACTCTTAGAATCCTTTTGGGTAGGGCACTAAATCACCAAAATTCACAAATGTAAAACAATTGTACAAATATAATAGCAGCACGAATGAAATACATGAATTACCAAACCTTGATGTAATCGACGGTCAAATCACCAAACTCTCCCTGAGGGGTTTTTTTTTAACAACTGTTACATATTTAACAAAAGCGTTTAGCAAAATGAACAAGTACATTAATTTGGTTCAAAAACTTACAAACAATTAAATAGTAATAAACTTACTCTTTGATTAAGTCCTCAGTGTGGAATTCTGTCCACTGCCCTAGTGGATCTAGAACGAGCAGAGTAGCGGTGGCAGCGCAGAATATAAACAAAGCCCAGTGGTGGCTACAATGTCAAATACAAAATGAAATGAGAAATGAAGGTAAAAAGTTAGCTAATTAGTATGTAATTTATATTAGAACTCACGTTTGGTGATACGGCATTAGAATGAATAACTTGTTCTGTTGATCAACAACATTGAAGACATGAGTCATGTATTCACAAAACCTCCCCGGGTCCCTAGTGACTGAGTCATACGACAAACGCTCCGGGCACACCGCAGTAACGGAGGTTGTTTCCTTCTCAGCACATCTCTCAAGCAGACATCTATTATATCACATGTACTATAAAAGTTAGCCAATGCAACTTCATAGATACTTATTCTATATGTTTTTACAGTATGAGGAAAGAACACTTACTTTAGATAAGCTTGAATAATGTTAATGTTCAGATAATCTCCACACATCATCTCTCTGATGTCCTCAAAGTTGATTGCCGTCATCATATCTTCTTCTTCTGTAGTGAAACATCTCCTTTGGAAGCGTCATCATGAAGTTGTTAATTTGAGATGACTTCAAAATGATCTTGTCGTAGAGATTCATCTGCTTGGCCCCCAAACATTAACAAGTTTTGTGGCAGTTCGAGCTTATTTTTAGGCGCCTCAGAAGTCCTGGTGCGACCCCGGACGGGAGCTGGTTTCTTACCTTTCGCACCCCGACTCACTGGATTCTTACCCTTCACACACAACCAAAGCAAAAACATGTAAAGATAATTACTAATTGATTATTATAGTAACATTAAACATTTATCTAGAAAATACCCTTCTGACAGGATTCGTCGGCGCGCTGATCTCTTCTTCTCTGGGCCGGGATACACGGCGAGGAACCTCAGGGATCTCAGGATTCGCCGGCGCGCTGGTCTCTTCTAGTCTGGGCCGGGTTACGCGGCGAGGAAGCTCAGGGATCTATAATAGATTAGATTAGACACTTAATGCTAAATAATGCATTTTATTAGATACTAAATGGTTGTTAACAGTCTTACCTCATCGGTGACAACAATATAACATGCTGGCCATGGCAATATGTCTCCCTTCGCTTCGATCAGCGTGCATTTGTTGTCAATCGCCATCGGAAGGTATGCATGCTCAAATCCATCAACTATCAGGTCCAAGGTCACACGCGCGTAGAATGGGGGTAGACGTACGAAACTGATGAGCGTGAGTGGACCTGATGGCAACACCGTCCCGTAGGCCGCATCTACAGGGTGCCCGTCTAATGGTATTTGGAGACGACATTTTTTTTGCTCCTTTAATAAACAGAGATAATACGTGAAATGCTAATTGAGTCCAATCTAATACTATTTAAATAACTTTATTTTAGAAGAAAAATAGTTAAACAAAGTTAACCTGGATGTTGGCAAACGGGTACGGGTCAGCGGCCGGAGCACAACTAGACGAGGAAGACATTCGAGGAGGATCTGGCTGCTGCTGCTGAGTAGTCGCATGTGCAATCGCATTCAACGCTTCCTGCAGCCTCTCCTCGATAGCCCGGCGCTCAGCAGCATTTTTCCGTCATTAGCTTGGCGCTCAGCACGCGAACTTACGCTCTACCATCGCCTCGACTTCAGCAGCACTCATCTGACCCTTCCTAGCAGATGGCGGGAATACGTTCTTCTGACGTACTTCTCCCCCCAATCCTCTAACACGCCCCGGGTGATCCTTCTTCCCAAGCATTTGATTCAGCGCGTCGTCTTGAGAAGGAGGCGTGTAAGTCCACTTCCCTCTCTGTGCCGCTTCGTACTGTCCAATTTTCAAAGAAGTTAATGACGAGATTTAAGATCAACAAACACTTGAGTATATAAGTAAATTATTTAACAGCTACTTTCAAATACTTACAATTTGGTTTGCCATTTGTTCCCATCGCAGCATTAGGAAATATCCTCTGACCTTCGCTGGTCGTTTTCTGGCGTCCCAATATGTACATCTGCACCCTCCTCGCCTCAGAGGCATCCTCGATCGGGCATTCACTTCCATCCTCGTTCCTCCGTGTCAGCAAACCAGCTTCTTTCCATCCCTCGAGGCTGCCCACATATCCCCTTCGTCCCCATGGTGGGGGGTAGAGATTAGCTTCACGGTTTTTGCCGTGCTTGTTCTTGTACTTGCTGTTAAGAAAGTACAACAGGAAATTAATTAGAAAATCAGGGATAAAGCATTATGAGCATTAATTAAGAAAAGAGTACACAGAAACATACCCTGAACTCGGGGGTGGCGTGCCGCTCAACGAACTCCTTCCACTCCTCTTCAGTGATCATGCCGTTGTACACAACATACGGCGGAGGCTCACGTGGGGGCACCCTGTTGATCCAATGCTCAACCAAGTAGTGGCGGAATGATTTAGCTTTGCCGGCCACCAAAGAAAGAACGGTCTTCTTCACTTCTTCTGGGATCTTGTACCGTTCTTGCACCTTCTTCCAGATGGTCTCCTTTACTTCTTGCGGGACTTGTTTCCATGTGTGGTTGATGCAGCAATGTGATCTGGCCAGAGTCCCTAGCATACTAGCGAACTCTGACCTGCTGCCCCCACCATACCTCCCATACTGGTCCCACAGAAGACTAATCTGATCCGGTTTCTGCAGTTTCAACCCACGGGTCGGACCTCTACCTCTGGGTCTCTGAGTAGCACTCGTAGAAGGTGCACTCATGGAAGGGCCAACAGCAGCAGCGGCAGATGTGGATGGGGCAACAGCAGCAGCGGCAGATGTAGATGGGACCGGTACCATTGCTGCTCATTTTCCTCCTCCTCCTCGACGACAATATAAATCGAACTCTTCATCAACCATGTCCTGATCAGCCATGCCTGCAAGGATTGAAATACAATTTGAATTAAATTAAGAATTTCATAATGGTCATAAACAAGCAATAAATAAAACAGTGTTAATTTCATATAAATTTTTATAGTAATAACTTACATACACCATTATCTCTCAACCCACATGCCCTCGTTATGGTCTGATCGTATATACTCACGATGACCTGTGACCTCAGCCTCTTCCAATGAAATAGGAACAATTGGAGGTTCATCTTCTGCATCATACTCATCCTCATCAACCACACCCATCCACACCAACTATTCCTCTTCTCCCTTTAAGCACAACAGACCATCTAGGATTACAGGGATCAGTTACATAAAATATCTGCTTAACCTTCGTCCCAACAACGAATGGCTCAACCGTGGGAGTAGCTCTAGACAGATCAACCAGTTTCATACCATGCTCCTCCTCACGGTAGCCATGATTGTTGTTAACCCAGTTACAGCGGAAAACACACATTTCGTAGCTGTTGTAGTCCAATACCCAGATGTCTTGTATAACACCGAAATATGATTGTTGTACTGAGACAGGACTATGACCCACGACACCGATGTCATATAAGTTTTGATAAGCTTCAAGCTCTACACCACTGTTTTGATTCGTTGACTTCTGATCCTGACGTTCTGTGAAAAAGGTGAATCCGTTGACATCGTACCCTCATAAGAAATTACATCCAGATTTGGTCCAAATGCAACTACTTTAATCAGTTCAGGCACATTCGTGGACTGATCGGACAACACTCTCTCTTTGAACCATCGGACAAATGTCCTATTCTGCTCATTTTGTAGTCTAACGTCACTCATGTTTGGATATTGTGCTCTTAAAACACACATTACAATCATCAAAGTATGGTTCAACATCTTCAAGATGACTTAGCACAACTAAATGAGCTTTGTTAAGAGTGTCTATGTCAATTCTTTTCAGTTTCCTTCCAACCGTGCCAACACCCTTCAATCTGCCCTCGTGTCTAGAACGTGGAAGTCCAATGGTATCGACACCTTCTAGGTAATTGGTGCAGAAGTCTACAACTTCCTCTGTGATAGTGCCCTCTATAATACTACCCTCTGGGTGACGACGGTTCTTCATTTTCTTCTTCAGGACACCCATGTACCTTTCGAACGGATACATGTAGCGAAGGTACAAAGGACCACACATCAGAATCTCTCTTACAAGATGCACGAGGAGATGTATCATTATGTCGAAGAACGATGGAGGAAAATACATCTCCAGCTGGCACATTGTCACAATAATCCTTTTGTAATTTAGACAGAGTGTCCACATCAAGAACCTTAGACGAAATGGATTTGAGGAAGACACTGACGTTTGTGATTGTGTGTCTGACAGCATCCGGCAAGATCCCACGTAGTGCAATTGGCAAAAATTCTTGAAGTAGGACATGATAATCGTGAGATTTCATTCCTACTAATTTGAAATCTGTCATGGACACTAGGTTTCTTATGTTTGGTAGGAAACCTGATGGCACCTTAATGTTGTAAAGGTACTGCATAGACTATGTTTCTCTTCTTTAGACAGAGTGTGACAGGCAGGAGGCAAGAATGTGCGTTTTCCACGTTCTTGCGGGCCAAGCTCTGTGCGTATGCCCAACTCAATTAAATCTTTTCTTCCTTTCAAATGATCCTTTGTCTTTCCTTTTATGTTCAAAAGAGTGCTGGTGATACTTTCACCCACGTTCTTCTCGACATGCATCCCATCGATACAATGTCTAACCTCCAGATGCTGCCAGTACTCTAGTTCCCAAAATATTGATTTCTTTTTCCAGACACTTTTTTCACCACTTTTGGTTGGCGGCCCGAAGTTGTTCACAATATTCCAACTTTTTGTAAATCTCTTTACCTGTCAAGGCTGGCGCGCCATGCTGTGATCAGTTTTCCCATCGAACTCTTTCGCCATCTTTCGATACTTATGTCCTTTTGGAAGCATCTTTCGGTGGCCCATATACACGGTTTTCCCACTATGTTTCAAGCGAATGCTACAAGTGTTTTCACCACAAATCGGACACGCCAACGCCCCCTTGATTGAATAGCCTGAAAGATTACCATAGGCGGGGAAATCATTGATTGTGCAGTACAACATAGCACGCAAATTGAAGTCCTCTTTACTGAATGAGTCGTAAACCCGTAGCCCCTTCATTCCACAAGAGTTGTAGATCCTCTATCAAAGGTTGTAGGAATACGTCAATTTTGTTGCCCGGTTTGCTTTGGACCAGATATTAACAAAGACAACAAGATGTGTCTTGGTTTCATGCATAACCACGGCGGTAGATTGTAAATAACCAAAAGCACAGGCCAGGTACTGTGTATGCTACTCAAAGTACCGTAAGGTTCATCCCATCCGTGCACAAGCCTAGCCTTAGGTTTCTCGGTTCGTTACCAAACTCAGGAATTTTACGTCTATGTTTCTCCACTGTGGTGCATCAGCGGGATGTCTCAATCTGCCATCCTTTTTCCTGTGAACTGAATGCCACCGAAGATTCTCTGCGTCTTTCTCAATGGAGAACAAACGTCTGAACCTTGGAATGATGGGCAGGTACCACAGTACCTTAGCTGGTGAACCTTTCTTACTACCGTTGATGTGAGTTTGTTGTTTCTTATACCGTGACGCCCACATGCTGAACAGCTTTCAGCAAATTCATCCGATTCCAAAACAGCATGCAACCATTTGGACAAGCATGAATTTTCTGGTACCCCATACCCATTGGGCACATCATTTTTTTTGGCTGAGTACGTAGTCATTGGTAAAACGTTGTCCACCGGAAGAACGTATTTCAATAGTTCCAGGAGGTCAGTGAAACTTACGTCGCTCCAGCCATGTTTCGCTTTCAAGTTGAATAGCTTGAGGATGACACTCAACTTGCTTAACTTTGTAGGGTCACACCCGGGGTACAACGGTGTTTTGGATGAATCCAACAAATTTCATGCTTGTCTGGCGTGTTAGAGTAATGTCGTTCCACATCTTCGAGCATAGTCTCAATGTCATCATCCCAGAAATCTGGCTCAACGTTCCCTGTAACGTCTTCTGTGTCACCAGCAACTGTATCATCTCCAAGTTCTGTTTCTGTGTTTGCCTGACCATTATCCCCTTCGTCAGGCTTAATAACATCGAACACACTCTGACCATGCCATCGGATTATGTCTTGGAATCTTTTGTAAAACCGCGGCGGATCAGATGTTCCTTAATTGTTTCAACGCCGCGATATCTCAGATTGTTTTGGCAGTCGATACACGGACAAAATATGTATCCCTTGTCTGTAGGTTTCAGATTGTTCGCCAACACCGTGCATAACTTATCAACTCCTTCTAAAAACTTGTCGTCCAAATTTTCCGCTGTAAATCCACGAACGTTCCATCTCCTTCTAGCTATTTATATGACGGCAGCCATTTCATACCGTCACCCGTGGCAGAGTCTTTACACTTTTGTATCTTATCAACCTAAATCCATCCATGACTATTAAATCCCACCGGTGAACGTGTTTTTAATATGTAATTTATTGAAAATTTCGGCAGCATCTCCCTACAGTTCTTCAAATGCACGATATTATGATATTAATCAATAATATATGCATTCGAAGAACAATAAAGAGATACTGCTGAAATAATCAATAAGTACAATTAAAAACACATTCACACCCTAGGCGTGAGATTTAACAATCATGGACAGTCCCGACAGGGACTGCCGAAGATATACCTCTATTAGGTATATCTTGGGCGGATAACTATGTTTGGTAGTTTGTCAAATATTATATGTATATATGTAAATCTTACCTCTGGTAGACGATTAGCCGATGCTAAGACGGTTGAGGTCGGAAGCAAAAAAAAGCAAAATAAAGTCGTCTCTGATGCATAAATGAAAAACGACAACATTAGAATTCATCAAAAAATCAAGGTTAAATGCTAGCTAAACCGCGGAAAAAAATCGACAGCATCTCCCCTATATTTCTAACGTGTCCAAATCAGTTTTATCAAAGTCAGATTTGCACGCATTAAACAGAGAGCATCTGGCATAGCAGATTGAGCAGTTGAAAATGAATACAGCAGTTTACAGAGAGCAGTTTACAGAGAGCAGTTGAAAATGAATCAAACAGAAGCATCTGGCATAGCTTGTCGGTAATACACTATTATGTATTAATTGTAATACTAAATGCTAAGAATAAATAAATACATCAGTTTACAGTTTGGTTTGCAAATTACCGTTACTAAGCACCGAAGTGGGCAAGTAGTGTAGAAATCAGCCCACGACTAGGTTGCAATTAACGGTGAATCTGGCACAAATATATGAACAAGGTTAGAACATTTGCAATTACACTCTCAGGATTAGATACAAACGAGGTACTTAGAACTTGCAATCGAAATGCATGTATATGAACAAAGTAAGGAAAAAAAACGACAATCAATCGATCCCATACCCAATACGCGACAGAGACGTCGACGGTGAGACCAGTGGTAGATGGGTGGTGACCGGCGGCGATGGGAGTGACAAAGGTGGTGGGAGCGACGGCGGCGATGGCCGTTAGCAAGGTGACGGGAGAGAGGAGGCGATTTCAGTGAGGAAGATAGCGCGAAGAGAAGAAGAGTTACTGTGAGTAGAGTGTGCAGAGTGTAGGCAAATGTTTTAATGGACTTTAGATTACGGTTTACATGTAAACCGTAAACTAAAGTCGCACTTTACATGACGGTTCCCACCAAACCGTAATCTAAAGTGTAACGATATTTTAAAAAAAAAGCGCGATAATTATTTGGCATATGTTGGGTTTCAAACATAGGTAACACATTAATATAAAGTTTTTATTAATCTAAAATACACTGGTAAACGACGTCGTTAAATGTAATCTAAAGTGTAACGAATTAAAAAATAGCGCGATAATTATTTGGCATATGTTTCAAACATAGGTAACACATTAATATAAAGTTTTTATTAATCTAAAATACACTGCTAAAACGACGTCGTTAACTGTAATTTAAATACTTCGCGCGGAGTCGAATAAATCAAATTATTTGGCATATGTTTCAAACATAGGTAACACATTAATATAAAGTTTTTCGTTAGGGCAAACGACGTCGTTGACTATCAGTCGGAGGTTGGCGCGCCTTTTTTAGGAGGGACTTTAGATGACGGTTTTTAGTAAAACCGTAATCTAAAGTCCGTTGACCGTAAAGCGCGCGTCACACGGGACTTTAGATTACGGTTTTACTAAAAACCGTCATCTAAAGTCCCTCCTAAAAAAGGCGCGCCACCCTCCGATCGATTTTTGATTACGGTTAATTCAATCATCGTCGCTAATTAATTCCGGCCTTCCTATTAATCACGGTGTCTGTTTAAGCCGTGATTAAACCACCGTCATTAAAGCCTCGCGTTCCACTAGTGCTTGTCTAATGAATCCTTTATCCAACAATTCTTTTCAGTTTGTTCTTTTAACTCAGTCATTTCTGCCCGTAGCCATACGTATGGTGCTTTGGCTTCGGTCCGTACCAGTAGCAGCTCATTGTAACTCTACCTCCCTAGTGGGTGGCATGCCGGGCAGTTTCCCGTGGAAATAAGTCGGGGAACTCCGACACTACCGGTAAGTCGGGGTCGAACTCAGGTCTCTCTCTATGTCCTGTACATAGCAGAGGTTACTTCTTCCTTTTCTCCTAATTCTCTATGCATTGCCATGGCGGTGATGATCTTAGTCGAAGGCTCTCTGGGCCTCTGGCGTTATGATATTGTTGCCCCAGACGGACTCCTGAGCAGCAATCTATGCTCGGCGCAGAGGATACGTCCCTTGTGCCGCTCCAACCAGTTCATCCCGAAGATACATCAAATCCTAGCTTGCTGAACTCAATGAACTGACGGGAATTCTTCCCCCTTAATTCTGATGGTGGCTCCTCGTAGTAACGAGTGCAACGAACCTCTCCTTAGACGGGAGCGTAACCGTGAAGTCGGTAGCTCCTCAGCGTCTAGCCCCAACCTGCTCGCAAATGATGCAGAGACAAAGGTATGCGAGGCCCCTGAGTCGAAGAGAACTGATGCCTCATTCCATTGATCGAAAGGTGCCGGTGAGGATAGTACCGCTAGCGTCGGCCTGTGCCTCTGTGAGTATGCTTAGTGCACCTTCTGTACCGAGTCCATAACCTAATTGTGTTCACAAGCTTCATGAGTATTGATGGTATAACAAGAGTCGTAACAATTTATATGACAACACTGTTATTTTATTCATGACCATCCTGTTTACAACATGTGCTTCAATCTTACATCTCATTTCTCATCTCATTCTAACATTACATGGCTAATATTGTCTAAAGGTTAGGTTTAATCTCCTGGCCTCATATGCGTCGCATTGATTACTACTGCTGACTGCTGTATTCAGCTTGATTCTCTTAATCCCATGGTACAACATCCTTGATTCTCCTCCAAAATTAATACATCACCTGACTCCAGTATTATCTTATCTGCACGGTCCGCACGCTTCTGCTCGCCGTATAAAACTCGCATCATCTCCAATGGACCAAGACACTACGGGTATCCCTCTTTCGAGAGACTCCGTTGTCTCGTCCTTATCCTGGTGTAGTCCAGTTTTCCATCTTTTTCGTAGAAGTTTACAATGCAAATGTCTGGCTGGATGTCTGGAATCGGTTCAGCTTCCAACTGCTGAGCGATTTCCACGACTTGTGTAATAACTGGATGGAACTCTTCGGGTATTCCCGGTGGTGAGACTCCATCTTGCTCCCTCATGGTTTGGTAGTTCTTGGCATACGGATTCCAATCCTTGCCCAAGCTCATCATCTTTAATTTCATCCTTGCTCCCCCTGGGTACTCCGGTGTGTAAAAACCTCCCGTCCCATCCCTAGTTGATTGCATCTCCTGATGATGGCTATTTGTGCGTCGGGTGTCAGGTATCCCCTTAATAAATCATACCTGGGCAGATAACCTGACATTGTTCGGTTGGAAAGTGCATGGTTTCGATGTCGGTGTGCTCCGGGTTAGATGTAGATGGTATAGGGTAGCAGATGTTGAATCTTCCTAAAGGGGTAGTAGGTTATGTCTTACTTAATTCTAATCTCATCTTATTCTTACTTAACTCATATATTTCACCAAACATGCATGATAATGCGGTAAGCAGGTAGTTTGTTACTAAATGGTTATAGTGGTACCTGGCCTCGATGAGGGCTCAGGCTCATCGTCCCGATCCACCATGTGCAGAGTGGGCCCCGTCTTCTGGGTCGCCCGTGGGTTTTTGTCTGCCGGCTGCTGCACTTTCCTCTGACCGTCAGATCCAGCTCCCTGATCGGTCTTGCCCTTGCCCCTAGTGTCGGGCCTATAGGCTCTGCTAGCAGGGTTCCGGTAACACTCGTACGCCCGGTGTCCATACACTCCGCAGAAGTTGCACTCCACTTTGTTTCCCTTACAGTCGAGCCCGGGGTGGTCCTTGTGACACCATCTACAGATGAAGCGTCGCTGGTAGCCACCACCGGCTCCCCTCTCAGTCTCAGATCCTGAGGATTCATATTGTCAATTCTCATATCTCAAACGGTTACTAATTTATTCTTAACTCATTCAATATCAATTTTTTTCCTCACCCTTTGGCGCCTTAGAGCGCAGTGGTGTAGCTGCAATAGCATAAGTCAGCTTCAATGGCTCTTCCGAAGCCTTCTCCTTTCCTCCTTCCCTTTCGGGTTCTGATTCTTCTGGGCCTGAGGCTGGTACTTCTGTTTCTTGTACCCTCCTTGCCCTTGACTCTCTGAGCTCTTCCCAGCCTCTCTTTCCGCTTTCGCATTCTCCTCGTCCCTCAACTGGACGTGATCTCAACCTTAGCAGCGGCATGATAGCACTCCTGCTTTTCCATAGTATTAGTCTCACTTATTTCTCACAATCTAAATCTTATTCACCACTTACTCAAATTTCAATCATTCTTATTACCTGCAAGGTAGTGTAACTCGTCGGCCCCATGCCGTAGCGGAGTCGATGGCTAAGCCCGCCATAGAAGCGGTCCACCAGGATCTGGTCAGAATACCCAAGACCTGGCAGAAGACGGAGCAAGGCGGTGAACTCTGAGTAATACTCGTCACTGTCATCTTGTCCGACTGCTTAAGCGCATCTAACTGCAAGCGCTTCTTCGTCTGGACATGGGCGGGGTAGTACTTTGCCCGTAGCAAGGCGGTGTACTGCTCCCAGCCGAACTCTGGGTTGGCCACATGCTCGGCCCTCACCAGCTTCCACCAATCGCCCGCCGCCCCCTTCAGGTAGAAAGCAGCTAAGCGCACCTTGATCCCAGCAGGGACATCAAGGGTCTCGAAAGGCGGTCTCCAGCTCGGAGATGTACGCCTCAAGCTTGGCGGGATCGGTCTCCCCCTTGAAGTGAGCGGGTCGAAGATCTGACAGACTCTTCACCCAGTTGGGTTCCCTAGGTTGTGGCGGTGGAGGTGGTGCACCCACACCAGGCTGATAGCCCATGTGCCCTAAAGCGGCAGCTACGATCTCTGCGATCGTCTGCCCTCCAGGTATCCCTGGAATATCCTCACCCCGGCCGCGACCTCGGCCTCCTCTAGGGCGTCCTGCCATCTGAACAAGCATAACTTACATTAGATTCACATTCACCACTGTTGGTTAGTAAATTTATAACGTCCGTAGACGGTAAAGACAATCCACACTTATTAGTGGTCATCTGACTCTACTCACTCTAACTTCTCACACCCTTAACCCACACTTATTCCTTAACTTGTATTCTAACTCGGTGGTTACTCATGTCCGGTATTTCTTGATCAGAGCGTACTACGCTCTGATACCACTTTTTGTAACACCCCATCCAAAGCCTATCGTGGTTATCGCAATCTGAACACTTAATCGAAAACGTCGCAGCGGAAATAAACAACACCTGGACCTTGCCACGGTCTGATCGTTAGAATATACCGGATTAACATTTACAATACTTAACCAAATACTTATCCAACTCAAAACATCAACATCCACAATCCCACATCCGACCGAGTACTAGTATCTCAAACGTAATCTTAAACTTACAACAGTTTAATAAAACAGTCGGGTGCACAGGCGTAACCCGAATTCAAAATAAATGTCCCCACCTAAATCTAACCGCTCCTACTCTCGTAGTGCGTCCTCATGGGCCTCTTACCTGCAAGTGTAAAAATAGCCCCCGAGGGGGTCAGCACGAATGCTGGTACACCCTCTCATGGCCCCCAAGCTAACGGGGCTACGACGACTAATTGTCGATAGCATGGAAATTGATTACATACACAACATAATATGAAGTGCAATAACAATAACCACAGATGAACATATATAGTTCACAAGCAATGAACGACTCAAGCGTCCCCTTAACAAGTGGGTTAGTAACCCCTCCTTAGTCCTCATTTCCTTAATCTCAGTTCCTTACCTTACCTTAATCTTAATCTCAATCTAATCTTAATCTCAGTATACAAACCTTTCCTGGAAGGGATTGGTTGTAGCTTAATTCGAACCTGGGATTTAGGTGATCCCACCGCACCATCTTATGCCACCTACTCTGGACGGGAGTCCAGCGTAGCTGAGCCGGCAACCGGCCCTAGGCTACAAGTCCGAAGACAAGTCCTTAAGCGGAGGGCGGATCTGATTCAGATACCGTCCCCCTTTCCTTAGCATGCATGACCGGAGATCGGTCCCGGGTTTCCTCACTCAAGTTCCAGTTAGTAGACATCTTAAACACCATGTGCTAGCTAAGCCTTATCGGGCATTAACCAACAACCATCAACTTAACTCTTATTCTTAACTCAGTAAGTACTAAACTTGGTTAGTAACATCTCAAATCTCGCGGGTTAGTGTAAATATAACACAATCACAACGAGAACAATATAACCGGTTGCATGCTTTATCTTGTTTTAGTCATAGCAAATAAACATAGCACACAAGCCGAGGGACACCTCGTTAGCAAGCAGGTCACGAAAAGGATTGTACCGTTCACCGTCGATCGTTGTTTGTTTAACCTTCTTCGGGGTCCCAATTCACAAACCTAAAACATTCATTCATTTTTAGGTTATTAGTTATTTGTTCCTTACTTACTCACTTAGTCCTAAGGACTTCCATTCAATAACCTCTCAGTCTTTATCACTTAGTCTTACAAACTTAACTTTAAACATTAAAACTTATACTTAATCTTAACTTAATTCCTTAAGTTCTTAGGGTCCCAATCATTTCTACTCTACCAAGGGCATACCTCATTACCCATTGCCATTTTTAGAATTTAAAATTTCTTTTTTTTATTTTTAGGCCCGACCGCCTTACCGACCGGACTTGCCAAGTCCGTCCATTCCAGTACCTTTTACCGTGGAAAATCACTCCGACCGGACTTACAGGTCCGTCCGGTCCTAGGTCCGGTCGATTCCACAGACTTACCTATCATAGTACTAAATTCATGCCGACCGGACTTGACAAGTCGGTCCCATGTCCGGTCCATTCCAGAAACATTTTCCCTCTCACAAACAAGCCCGACCGGACTTGTAAGTCCGGTCCCCCAAGTCCGGTCGATTCCAGAAACATTCTCCCGGTAGTGTAACAGAGCCCGACCGACCTTGCAAGTCCGGTCCTAAGGCCGGTCGCTCTAAAAAACTTGTTCTAATTTCTTTTTCAACTCCAAACTTCTCCTCATATATCCTCATTGTTATAACCTCTTTGGGCACCTCAAACACCTTAAGCCCTCCTTAAATACCTTAATTCATCCACCAAAATCCATCTTAGTCATTATGCATTTTCCTTGTAATAATGCTAACACTTGTAATGGTTTTCCTCTAGGTTTCTAGGTGGTGGTTCATACCTATGTAACCACTATGCCAAATGTTTTCCTTCACCACTATAACATCATCTCCCAAGCATCTCTCACTATCTAAACTCTTTTAAGCATTCACTTAAAGTTCCTTAACAAGATTAACTTCCATCTCATCACATTATTTCCTTCCTAGATGTGCACCAACATTTGCCTAAGTCCTAATACCCAAATACATTCTTTTGATTCCTAAATACTCCATGGTGATACCTAAGTCATCATAAGTCATTAAAACATCTTAACTTCACCCTTTTTCATCAAGACACCCATAGAACATTCCTAGTACTTCCTAGTCATTAAATTCCCTTAGGATATCTTAAACACTTAAACTCTCCTTTAAATTTCGCCATGGGTTCTCTAGTATATAATACTCCTCTAACACATGGTTTTTCTCCATCAAACAACCAATACCACACAAATTCTCATCACAATAGCTTAACACCCAATTTACACTAAAACTTCACCACATCATCATATAATGCTTAAACTTAAAATGCTTGGCACTTAGGCCCTTAATAACATAATCTTAACCACTGAATTTCCACATATATATGCCTTCAACCGCGAATACACTCAACAAGGCTCCCATTAAATAAAATGCTTCTTGTACTTCACTTTATATTCTTAATCTAACTATTCTTTCCCATTTGCTCCTTAGTCACAAGTTCACAAGTTAGTCATTGTTTCTCCTAGGTTTATAGCACCTTCCCAATATAAACTCTACACTAAACTCATCATATACCCACACCTCATTCCTTAAACCACCAGACACCTTAAGGTAAGTAATTTACCTGTGTTTTCTCACAAGCTTGAAAGCTTTTCTCCTTAGGTTTTCTTTGTTCAATCTCAGTCACCAAATGTGATTCTCCTTGCCAATGTTCTAACCAATATCCAATGACTCCAATGAGTACTAGATAATACATCACCCTAAGGAACAAACCCTAGGTTTAAAAATATGTTTTAAGGTATTAATGTGATTGTTTTACCTTGGTTCTCAAGACAACTTGGATGTGAAGCAAGAAGGACCCTCCTCTCTCCTTTGAAGAGTAGAAACAAGCTAGAACAAGGCATAAACATGGAGTTCCATGAGTAATATTTTTCGGTCAAGTGAAGAAAATGGTGGAAACCTAGATTTTCTTACACTTTCTTTACCTAAGAGAATGGAGATGCCAATGGAGTCTCCAAACTTGAATTTCCTCCTCCTCTAATGGGGTTTGACTTGGCACCAAATGAAGCTCTTGAAGTTTTGAAAGATAGAAGAAGGAGCTTGAGCTTAACTAAGAGGAATATGTATTTTGTTTTGGATTTGGAGCTTAAATGAGCAAGTGGTGTGCAAGAGAAGGTGGAGCTAGCATGGAGAGGAGCTTCACGTCAATGGAGAAGAGAAAGAGAGCAAGAAATCGTGGGCATCAAGAGAGAATGAAGAAGTGAGAGAGGTAAGCAAATGTGATATTTATCTTAAAAGGTGAATAGTGTTTTATGCTTTATAATAGAGCTTGATCATAATGTGTCCGGCCCGGCAGCCCGGTCCGACCCGCCCGTAAAAAAGCCCGACGAGCCCGAACCCGATAGGGCTTCCGGGCGGGCCTGGACATAAAGTAGGCCCGAAGAAAAACCGGCCGGGCCGCGGCACATTTTTTGAGCCCAGTGGGCAAGCCCGGCCGGCCCGATTTTATATTATTTATTATTATATTTTAAAATGTAATATATACATATTAATTTTTATATAATATATACAAGAAATTATATATAATATAAATTTTAAAAAGTTATATATATAATATATTAATTTTAAATAAGTTAATATATAATATATAAATCTATATTAAAATATATTAATTTTAAATTTTTTTATTAATTTATATTATAAAAATTAAAAAACCGGGCGGGCGGGCCGGGCTTCGGCAAAGTCTGGAAAAAACCGGGCCTAGCCCGGCCCGGCCCGAGCATGTAAAAAACCGGGCTTGGTTTTTGAAAATAGGCCCGACGGGCCTAAAATTTTCCTCTGGCCCGGCCCGAACCCGGCCCGCCCGCCCGAATGATCACCTCTACTTTATAACTTACTTATTTTGCTTTCTCTTTACTTAGTTAGATAAGTGTGGTGAGTCACACTCAAAGAAACCGCCCCCTTTAGTGAAGAGGGTAGTTTAGCTTTGTTGACCAAATGTCTCACTTATATAGACTTATGTTATAATCTAGCTTAATAAATTCACTATCATCAAAAACAAGGCACATTGTTGTGAAATTTTTGATTTCCCATTGATATAGACCTCCAAATGTGATACTATATAGTACACATATTATTAAAGAGTAATGATGGACATTAAGCCATTCAAAACTCATTTACAAGACAATTTTTCAAAAACGTGCTTTAAGACTCCTTAAAGCACATTTTGTGTTTTAACTTGTTTTCAAGCTTGGTTTTCTTTGGTAATTGACTTAAAATGACCATTATGATATTACTAAGGTCTTAGAACAATATTTGGGTACTCTCCCATGTCTCTCCAAGCTTAGAGCACGTTTTTGCTTAAACTGCTCTTTTTGTGTTTCCTTATATTTCTTTGATTATAAATGGTTCTTAATGTTTCTAAGGCATTATTTAGCCTCTTATTTCTTGGTTTATCATTTAAACATCATATCTAAGTTTGGGGTATTTCAGAAATAATTTGAATCTAAATGAATTGATCTTGATTGGTATCCTTAAAATGTATTTTGTCATTGTGATTTTGTAATGTGCATAGTATAATTATATAATGACTTTGTTAGAAGATTGAACATCTTATAATAGGTATACTTAGTATTTGTGCTATATGACATGTGCGTAAATCAATGCTTGCATATGAAATTGAACTAGCAAGTGCTTCCTAGTCAGTTGATTGTTTTTATTTACTCATTTTTATAATTATTTTTATTTACTCATTTGATCTAGTTTGTAGTAGTTACCATAGATTATAAAAATGAAAAAAATATACACCGATTTTAAGGTTAACCAATAGTTGTACCGCCTTAAAAAGGGTTAACCGTTTATCAGTTAACTGTTGTAAATAAAATGATAATAGAATTAAATTTTAAAATCAATATCACCTGGTTAACTCCTCGTCTCCGCGTCACCTCCCCATTTCACAATGTCTGCAGATGCACCGGTGTGTGCCAAGAACTCCACCAATTGTATTTGGCTCCTTTCGTGAATTCAAGTTTACGAATTTGAAATTGAATGCTACACTTCTACCGTTTCATATCCATCTCTTTCCACCGTCCACCCCTCACTTTCCCATCGCCGTCCTCTCCAAATCCGTTCAATTCATGAATCCTTTTCTCAGCGGACCTCACCTTTCCATCACCTGGTGACCGGGATGTGAAGGCGATGGGTTGGTTGATGTTATGCGGTGTATTTTTAAATTTTGAATTTGAACGCTCGCAAAGACTCCTCTTTCCAGAATGTCTCTCCGCTTTCCTCCTTTCGCCCCCTTCCACCCTACCTTCCGCCGTTAGCGACAGTCTCTTCGACTTCCCTTGTCTCGTAGTTCCCTTACCCAGTTCCAACTGTTTTCATCATTAGCCCCTTTTCATGAGGAGAGATTGGCGTTATGGATGGAAGAGAGGTGGTACGAAATCCAAGTCTGCTTGTTTTTCTTCGAGGCATGAAGAGGCTCCGATCCAAGGCTAAAGGTATAAGTCATCCGACAGGAGATATAGGACTGCTGACGAGTAGCGAGGAGGTAAGTTCAGATATGAAGGTTACAGTACTACTACCACAATTTTCATTGATAATATTCATAGAACGGTGTCGGAGTACCAATTAGGTAGAATTGTAAGGAGATTCGCTCAATGGAGTAGACTCTACATTTGTAGAAAAAGGAGAACGTGGAATCGAAATGCCTGTGCTTTTGTCGATGTTAGCACGTCAATGATGCTAAAAGAATAATTAAGGGTATCAAGGGTTGGAACGTTAATGGTAATAGTCTATGGGCTAGGATGGAGTTTCAAGGTCACAAAGACCAAGAGAGAAAAGACGTTCCATCTAGAAGGTGTTTGCAACCGAAGAAGTCGAATTCCTGGGTCCAAAAGAACATTGCAGCGCTAAATTCTATTAATCAAAGCTGATAAAGGGATGAAGGCGTGTTTGTCAAATGTGTTGTTACCTCTCTCCAAGAAGATAAAAACCCAAGGAAGCGTTGGATTTTCTGCTTAGCCTGTGGCCAAACTTTCAGGGCTTCTAGCTCTTTCGAGGAGGAAATTTCTCATGCTTTTCAATTCTACTCAGGAAGCAAAAGATGCTGTCAACCAAGCGCAGCCAAATGACAAGGAGCATGGAGGATTGGAAGTTCGTCATTGGGTTATAGAAGACCAAGTGGAGAAGCGTAGGACTTGGGTTGTCATGCGTGAAGTCCCTCTCCTTGCATGGAACAAGGTTATGTGCGAAAGATTGTACAAACCGTGGGTGACGTCATTAAGATAGAAGATGAAGAAAGTCAATTTATGGAGAATACCTAAATTCGTGGCCATATAGAAACTTCGACCCTTCATATGATAAACTAGAAAATTGTGGTCAAAGTTGAGGGTCATATGTAACACCCCTACCGCTAATCCTTAACTTACCGTCTAATCGTCCCAATTAAACTACTACTCGCAGCGAAATTACTACTACTACGGCGGATGATACAACGCCGCTAACCGCCCACCGGCTAGCTAGGCTTACAGTCACGGTCTGATGTCTAATAATACCGAGCTACTATATTACATACCACTTACAAAATACCGAATTCTTACAATGCTGGATTACCGAGTATCAAAAGCATATTTAATTACATCCCTTTCAAGTCTACAAAAATTGTGAGTTCAACAAACCACTCACCTATACCAATTCTTAATTCTTCCAATATCCAAAAGGGTGTACCCCATGGTACACTGGCTAAACAAAAAGGCCTATAGCCGTGTACAACTTAGTACACCATTCACAGTCTATTAATTACATCAAAAGAAGTCATCATAATCTCAACCAAGTCTTCACCCTTCACGAGGACCTACAATATATTAAAAACAGTGCCCCAAGGGGCTCAGCAAAAAGCTGCATATAAACTTCGCATATACCGTGTGCTAACTAGGGTACGCTGACTATTTAAGGTCGACTGTACATGCGGTTCATTATTATCATACATACATGCTTTACATACACCATACAATCATACACATTGCAATACACAAGCCAAAACAGCAATACAATAGCATACACAATACTTACCTTCACAAGGGTTAGCCAATTACACATCCGGGTTAAACGGATGTTTATTACTCTTTTACTCATTACACAATACTTACACAAACATACTTCATACTTTACTTACTTACTTTTCCATACTCGTTTACTTATTCTTACTTACTTACTTTACTCATGTTAAGTCGGTATGACCTCCGGGCAGGGACTACACCGTCCCACCACCGGGCTTAGGTGGCTCACTAATCCAGGATGCTACCCATTTTAAGGGCTTTGGGCCGTGGAAAAGATTAAAAGCCAGGAATTGAAGCCAACCTCTTGTGACTCCACCTCCTCACGCGTGGCTGAAACTATATCGGACTTCTACTCATTCCAAATTACCAATTTATTATGTTAGATTGGTTAGCTTGTTAGGAATTAGTTAGAAGTCCAACACCATAACATTCGGTCACTACAATATGAATCAATTACACACACATTCATTATCATCCATACATTTCATGAATTATACAAACTATGATTTAAAGATAATATCCAGACAAGGAACAATATCATGATAATCACAAGTAAGCATAATAAATCCGATTCGTGCGTTTATCTTATTTAGGTGATCAATTAACACACAACACACAAATCAGAGTAACCAAGGTAGCATACGGGGCATGAGAAGTTCATACCGTTCACCGTTGTACTTGCACCGACTTTCCTTCGTGTTCACAGTTCAAGTCCTATAACATACATGGAGTTGTATGGTTAATGACTTATTACTATTCAAACCTTATTCCATTACCATTCCCTAAGTATACTTACTATTTCTTACATGTTACAAGTGGTTATGAATCTATTTCATACTTTAGGTTTACTTCCTTACTCATGTGCAAGTTCTTTATTATTCTTAACCACAATGGTATACACCTATATATATATATATATATATGTGTTGTGTGTGTGTGTGTGTGGTGTGTGTGTGTGGTTGTGTGTGTGTGTGTGTGTGTGTTTGTGTGTGTGTGTGTGTTGTGTGTGTGTGTGTGTGGTGTGTGTTGTGTGTGTGTGTGTGTGTTGTGTGTGTGTGTGTGTGTGTGTGTGTGTGTGTGTGTGTGTGTGTTTGTGTGTGTGTGTGTGTGTGTGTGTGTGTGTGTGTGTGTGTGTGTGTGTGTGTGTGTGTGTGTGTGTGTGCATATATATACATATGATCACTATAGTTAAAACATTTTTTTATAAGTTTTGGGCCGACCGACCCACCGACCGACCCAACCTCTTGGATCGGTCCATTCCAGTAAGTTTTCCGTCCTCCAGACTTACCCAACTGACCCACCGACCGACCCACCCTCTGGGTCGATCGAAGTCAGAAACTTCAACCTTAGAAAATTTTCCCGACTGACCCGACCGACCCACGGCCCTCTGGGTCGGTCCATTCCAGAAGGTTTCGTTTCAGTTGTTTATGCTCCGACCGACCCACGACTGATTCAACCTCTAGGTCGGTCGATAGCAGAACTTGCCTATAAAATTTGTTTTTCACTTCCTTTCTTACCCATTTCTTCCCCAATCTTCCTACATACATCCTAACCTGTTTTAGCACTAATTAAACCCTCTGAATCATCTTAGTTCATCCCTCAATTCATTACTCTTTTCTATATCAAATCACACACATTATTTCCCAAGTTTTCCTTCCAGCACTTACACTATTTTTCCTAGTTGTGTTTTGCTACAGATTTTGGTTCTCACTTCCTCCATCTATAGCTCCCTCTTCTAATGTCATTCCTAAGGCTTATGATGCATAACACACTCTCCTAACCTACCCACTACCAAGCTCCTTATAAAATTTGTTTTCAAAGTAATTTCCACCTAGTTTCTAGTTCTTAAGTTCTCTAGTTTCTAGGTAAAATTTGCTATAGTCTCCCCTATATTTTTACTTTCTCACCACATGTTTTATTCACACATTGTTACCCAATTCACCTGTTTATCAACAACATCAATATATAAGGCTCTCTCACACAAATACTAAACATTAAACACTCCTAAATTCCTGCACATTCACCATTTCTTCCTCTAGGTTTCGACAAGTTTTTAAATGTCTTTTAAGCTTCAAAACAGTTTAGTTCTTCTTCCATATTACACTACTACTCATTACCATTTTCAATACACATTTATAGGCTACTAAAATCTGTTACAACAACATACAAAATCTACACAAGGTTGAGTGTAATTACCTTGTTTCTTACTAGTTTCTTCCTTCCTTCTTCTTTCTTGTTTCTTTCCTCTTTCTTTTCCCTTCCTCTCTTCCCACCGGTTATGGAGATTCAATTCTCACAAGCTACAGCCCATTCATTATACACATTCTAAATCAAAACTATCCCTTAATCATCTTTAAAGCTTTAAGGTAGATTTTTAGGGTTTAAGAATTTATTACCTTGCAAAGGAGTAGGTGAAGCTTAGAACAGCGCAAGAGCAATATTTATACTCCACCAAAGATGCCAAAATCGGTTGGGAACAAAAGGAATAGGAACTTAACACTTAGAAATCTTCATTTTGCAAATAAGAGCAAGAAATGGTAGTATTTTTGGATTTCTTTTTACCTTAAACCAATGAGGTGAAGAAGGGGCTTCTAATGGTGGTCTTTGTTCTCCAAACCAAGAACACCCATGGAGATGAAGTTTCTTGTTTTCGAATTTAGAAAAGAGAGTAGTGTTCTCCTTGATGAGAGGAACACAATGGTGTAATTTTTGTAATTTTTTTAGAAGGTTTGAACACTTAACAAGAGGAGAGAAGATGAACTTTGTGTGGGTTTTCTTCAAAACTCCATTACTGTCGCCCTAGGAAGAAGAAGAGAAATAGAGAGTGAGGGAGGGGGTGCAGTACGCAGAGCATGTGAGAAATGAGGGAGTAGGAGAGAGAGTAGAGTAAAGTAAGGAGTTACTTTTTGCTTTATTTGTTTGTCTTTTACATATAAGGAGGGGACTAAGAGAGTGTAAGAGAGGGAAGTAAAATCGGCCCACACAGCACACACAATCAGATTTTACATTTTTATTTCAATAGTGGACACACTAGTTTGGTTTATTTGCACTCTCACCCCACAACTTCCCGTTTTTGACAGTTTTTACTATTTCTCGTTTTATTGATTTTATTGGTTCTAGACCTTCACTAATGTTTATTAATTACTATTTGGTTCACCAAATTGTTACGAGTCTATTTGACCCGCTTAAAGTCGTGTTTTCCCGGTTTCCTCGAAAAACGCGCTTTAAGGTTTGTTTGTGTTTTTTAATCCGTTTTAAGGATCCGTTTTCTTCGGGATTTGTTCCCTCATGATTATTTAGACATAATTAAGCTTCTAAATTACTTATTAGCCTAATTAATCACTATTTTTAATTACGGGGTATTTCATCATAGCTTCCCTGTGTCCATAGTCGAAATGGGTGATGAGAAATTATCCATAAAAACGTTGATCCGGAGGAGAGCATAATTCAGATTCCACAGGTGAAGGGTGTCGGCAACAGCGATCAACAAAATTTTAAAAATATTGATCACTCACTAAGACAAGGAGGAAGAGAATTTTCTTGTCATAATGAATCCCTAGGCAGCTTCTCGAATCACGGTGATGGTGCGGCTCTCCTCGGTGCCCTTGGCCTGAAGGTACAGGAAAATAAAGATGGAACTGACATAACAATTGGGGGATCTCCAGATCAGTCCCGATACTGAGAAAAAGGCAAATGTCATGCCTCTGTATGTGTCTCCAAAAAGCATGCCTAGTCAGTTTGTCGGATCGGTTAATGGTTGCAGCAAGGAAAGAGAGATGGCTGGCGACAAATTGGAGCATGTAGGCACTAGCCCACCCCAGGAGCGTCAATCCCAAGATGGTCAGGAGAGGAAACACCTTTTATTTCTGAGGCATTTTTCCTAGAGACCCCAATACAGGCTCTGTCCCTGAGCAGTTTCTCGGGGTTTGAAAATAAAGGTAGAAATAAAGCAGAGAAGGGTGCGGACATCGAGGCACAACAATATCAGACAACAGTGGAAGAGACTCAGTGTGAAAGGTGGGGCGGTGATTTAATTAGGGTTGAGGAGTCAGATGAGACAACACATGCTCACGAGACTTTCGAAGGGTTACATAGGTCACCAAGACTCAGGTTGAATATTTCGCGGTCGGGCCTAAAAACCCCATCATCACATTTGGAGAATTCTTTGGTTGGTAAAGGCGGGTTAGACCTATTTGTCGAATTAATTCACAATACCCTTCCAAATACTCAAACAAGGAATATTGCCCCAACAAGGAACGAACAAGGTAAATTATAAACCCTGATGCAGAAGCAGCTGAATGCATTAAATTATTAAAATAGTTAGGCTGTCATGTGCCGAATCTAGCTCAGACCAAAGCTAATATTATCAGTCAGATCCAAGAGCAGATGTGAGAGCTTGGGGCCTAGTTAATGAGTTTAATTTGGGAGGTTGGTCTTAGAAGGGGGATCGGTCTGCGTTTGTTTTCGAGGAGTCGATAGGTTTCTTTATTTTTTTTCTGGGCTTGGCTTTACTCATTAGGTTTAAGAGGATTTTGTATTTGGAGGGCATGTTGAGATCTTGTTCTATTGTTCTGGGAGGGTGTTTGGTACGTTTTCTTTAGTGTGTTGGTGTTTGTTCTGGCTTGCCTGAGAATGTTGTTCCCTATGCTATATTCTGAGTTGACGGGTACTCTTTTTCCTTCCTGGGCTTTTTCCCATTGGGTTTTGCCTAGGGAGGTTTTAATGAGGCCTGATATGTGCAACTCACCCTTTTAATAAAATGGCTTTAAACCCTAATTATAAAATAATCACCTGATTAACTGGTATACGATTAACCTCACCATAACAACCATACTCCTAACAATGTATATATGTCTTTATCAATACTCCATCGTACCATGTGATATCTAAATACAATTGCAGTAGCACATTTCTGCTGTCACACACATCTATAATTTCAGTCGCTTCCTGTAAAATACTGATTACTTTAACTCTTTAATCATCTTTCAAAAAAAATTGTGAACTGGACATATTTAAATGTCTTGAGATTACCATTTTTTTAACCTAGTCTTGAGATTACCAAATTCATAAGCGATCGAGATTGCTTAATTATGAGGGTCAATACGCTCAGTCGTGTTTTCACTTCGCACAATCGGGAAAATGACCATTTTGATACTTTAATATCTTTCAAAAATACTATATTTACCCACAATTTGTGACATATTACAAGGTGACCCCAAATTTCATTATGCACAGTCGGAATTCCAATACGCTCAGTCAGAAAATGACCAATTTAGGTGCTAATATAGGCAAAATTTATTAAAAGCGGTTCGAAAAAAGCAAAGAAGGAGTCCGAAGTACTTATATAAGTAAAAAAATATATAATAAAAATTATCAGCAAAGTATACCATGACAAAGTAGACGAAAAGACGAACGCGACGGCGCAAACGGATCCAAAAACGGAGCTATAACGAAGAAGATATGACGATTTTAAGACCAGAACCCGGCGCCAGCGCCAACTAAGAAGGGCCGGCGCCGGCGCCGGCCCTTCCTTAGCGGCGCCTGCGCCGGGTTCTGGTCTTAAAATCGTCATATCTTCTTCGTTATAGCTCCGTTTTTTGATTCGTTTGCGCCGACACGTTCGTCTTTTCGTCTACTTTGTCATGGTATACTTTGCTGATAATTTTTCTGATATATGTATTATTTCTTCTTAAGTACAACATTAACTATCATCGACGTCTTGTTCGAAATTGCCTATCAACCACTAATTTCATGTCCGTTGAAGAAGAATCTATTTGAAATTCATTGAAATTGTCTATCATTTCCACCAATTTCACGTCCATTGATGAAGAATCTATTTGAAATTATCAAAATTTCCTATCAATATCAATATTAACTATCATTGACTTCTTATTCGATAGTAAAACAATCAAGCATGTTCTATTCTAATTAACAAATGAATTTGACACTAATCTAATAGTAATTAGATGTATCAACATTAACTATCATCGACGTTTTGTTCGAACTTACTTATCAATTCCACTAAATTCATGTCCATTAAAGAATAATTTATTTCAAATTCATCGAAATTGTCTATCATTTCCCTCAATTTCACGTCCATTGAAGAAGAATCTGTGTGAAATTATCAAAACTGCCTATTAATGTTGACATTAACTATCATTGACTTCTTATTCGATAGTAAAGCAATCAAGCCTGTTCTATTTTAATTACCAGACAGATTGAACACCGATCTAAATAGTTAGATGTATCGACATTAATTATCATCGACATCTTATTTGAAATTGCCTATCAATTCCACTAATTTGATGTCCGTTGAAAAATAATCTATTTAAAATTCATCGAAATTGTCTATCATTTCCACCAAAATCTATTTGAAATTATCAAAATTGCCTATCAATATCGATATTAACTATCATTGACTTTTTATTCGATAGTAAAACAATCAATCCGGTTATATTCCAATTAACAAACGAATTGGACACCGATCTAAATAGTTAGATGTATCGAGATTAACTATCATCAACGTCTTGTTTGAACTTGCCTATTAATTCCACTAATATCTTGTCAATTAAAGAATAATCTATTTGAAATTCATTGAAATTGTCTATCATTTCCCTCAATTCGCGTCCATTGAAGAAGAATCTATTGAAATTATCAGTATTGCCTATCAATATCGACATCAACTATCATTGACTTCTTATTCGATAGTAGTAAAACAATCATGCCTGTTCTATTCTAATTAGCAGATGAATTGGACACCAATCTAAATAGTTAGATGTATCGACATTAACTATCATCGACGTCTTATTTGAAATTTCCTATCAATTCCACTAATTTCATGTCCGTTGAAGAATAATCTATTTGAAATTCATCGAATTGTCTATCATTTCCCTCAATTTCACGTCCATTGAAGATGAGTCTATTTGAAATTATCAATATTGCCTATCAATATCGATATTAACTATCGTTGACTTCTTATTCGATAGTAAAACAATCAACCCTGTTCTATTCTAATTAGCTGACAAATTGGACACCGATCTAAATAGTTAGATGTATCGACATTAACTATCATCAAATTCTTATTTGAAATTTCCTATCAATTCCACTAATTTCTTGTCCGTTGAAAAATAATCTATTAGAAATTCATCGAAATTGTCTATCATTTCCCTCAATTTCACGTCTATTGAAGAAGAATCTGTGTGAAATTATCAAAATTGCCTATCGTTATCGACATTAACTATCATTGACTTCTCATTCGATAGTAAAACAATCAAGCTTGTTCTATTATAATTACCAGACAAATTGGACACCGATCTAAATAGTTAGATGTATCGACATTAACTATCATCGACGTCTTATTCGAAATTGCCTATCAATTCCACTAATTTGATGTCCGTGGAAAAATAATCTATTTCAAATTCATCAAAATTGTCTAACATTTTCCTCAATTTCACGTCCATTCAAGACTATGTGAAATCATCAAAATTGTCTATCAATATCGACATTAATTATCATTAACTTCTTATTCGATAGTAAAACAATCAAGCTTGTTCTATTCTAATTAGCAGACGAATAAACACCGATCTAAATAGTTAGATGTATCGACTCTAACTATCATCGACGTCTTGTTTGAAATTATCTATCAATTCCACAAATATCACG
The DNA here is from genome assembly GCA_023374045.1 of Limonium bicolor. Taxonomy (NCBI): domain Eukaryota; kingdom Viridiplantae; phylum Streptophyta; class Magnoliopsida; order Caryophyllales; family Plumbaginaceae; genus Limonium; species Limonium bicolor. Next base: position 203,290,564 of record CM041778.1, read on the forward strand.
TCCATTGAAAAAAAATCGTCTAAATAATTTCAAAATTGTTATCATTTTCCACTAATTTCACGTCCGGTTGAAGAAGAATTTATGATAAACATCTAAATTGTCTATCATTTCCATTAATTTCATGCCCATTGAAGAAGAAATTATTGGAAATGATATACAATTTCGATGACTTTCGATTAGATTCTTCTTCTACGTTCATGAAATTAGTGGAAATAGACAATTTCAATGACATTCAAATAGATTCTTCTTGAACAGACGTGAAATTTGTGGAAATGATAGACAAATTTGATGATTTGTAAATAGATTCTTCTTCAATAGATGTGAAATTGAGGGAAATGATAGACAATTTGATGATATTCAAATAGATTATTCTTCAACGGACATGAAATTAGTGGAATTGATAGGCAATTTCAAATAAGACTTCGATGATAGTTAATGTCGATACATCTAACTATTTCGATCGGTGTCCAATTTGTCTGCTAATTAGAATAGAACATGCTTGATTGTTTTACTATCGAATAAGAAGTCAATGATAGTTAATGTCAATATTGATAGGCAATATTGATAATTTCAAATAGACTCATCTTCAATGGACATGAAATTGATGGAAATGATAGACAATTCGATGAATTTCAAATAGATTATTCTTCAATAGACATGAAATTAGTGGAATTGATAGGAAATTTCGAATTAGACGTCGATGATAGTTAATGTCGATACATCTAACTATTTAGATTGGTGTCCAATTTGTCTGGTAATTAAAATAGTACAGGGTTGATTGTTTTACTATCGAATAAGAAGTCAATGATAGTTAATGTCAATATTGATAGACAGTTTTGATAATTTCACATAGATTCTTCTTCAATGGACATGAAATTGGGGGAAAGGTAGATAATTTTGATGATTGTCAATAAATTCTTCTTTAATGGACATGAATTTAGTGGAATTGATAGGTAAGTTCGAACAAGACGTCGATGATAGTTAATGTCGATACATCTAACTATTTAGATTGGTGTCCAATTCATCTGTTAATTAGAATAGAACATGCTTGATTATATTACTATGGAATAAGAAGTCAATGATAGTTAATATTGATATTGATAGGAAATTTTGATAATTTCAAATAGATTCTTCGTCAATGGACGTGAAATTGGTGGAAATGATAGACAATTTCAATGAATTTCAAATAGATTCTTCTTCAACGGACATGTAATTAGTGGTTGATAGGCAATTTCGAACAAGACGTCGATGATAGTTAATGTTGTGCTTAAGAAGAAATAATACATATATCAAAAAAAATTATCAGTAAAGTATATCATGACAAAGTAGACGAAAAGACGAACGCGTCGGCGCAAATGGATCAAAAAACGGAGCTATAACGAAGAAGGTATGGCGATTTTAAGACCAGAACCCGACGCAGGCGCCGGTAAGAAAGGGCCGGCGCCGGCGCCGGTAAAGAATAAGGCGCGCCCGCGCGCGGTCTTCTTTTACCGGCGCCGGCGCCGGCCCTTCTTAGTTGGCGCTGGCGCCGGGTTCCGGTCTTAAAATCATATTCTTTTCATTATAGCTCCGTTTTTGGATCCGTTTGCGCCGACGCGTTCGTCTTTTCGTCTACTTTGTCATGGTATACTTTGTTGATAATTTTTATGATATATTTTTTTACTTATATAAGTATTTTGGAATCCTTCATTGCTTTTTTTGAACCGCTTTCAATAAATTTTGCCTACATTAGCCCCTAAATTGGTCATTTTCTGACTGAGCGTATTGGAATTCCGTCTGTGCGTAATGAAATTTGGGGTCACCTTGTAATATGTTATAAATTGTGGTTAAATATAGTAATTTATGAAAGATATTAAAGTAGGGGCAAGATCATAAAATTTTTTTAAATTCCGACTGTGCGAAGTGAAAACACGACTGAGCGTACGAGTTCAGTTAATTATTGTGAAATGTCAAGTACGGCCGCCTTGTGACATCTGTTACTTCGTTTCATTTTCCTTATCTCACTTGTCAGATGTATATCCTTGACTTCAAAATAAAAATACACGATCAAAGTGGATATACTTTTTTTTTACTTGACTTCAAAATAATAACAAACAGAAGATCACAACAAATGTCGAGATTCAAAACCTAACAACGTCAGCATGAAGCTCCTCCACCCCGCGGCTACTGTGCTGCAGTACAGCCGATGCAGCAGTGCTGCCAAGGGAAAAAAGTTACGTGTGGTGCAGAGTATATATGTTCCGGGTATGTATTTTCTTACGTGTACATATGTTTCAGCATAGTATTAGTAGGCGTCGAAATACACCTTCTGTTGACAGAATATTATAGGGCTGTTGTAACATCTGTTAACATTTGCTATAGTTTTGTATTATATAGTTTGTAACTAGGACTATATAGTATGTAATTTTCTAGAGTGTATTAGGTTTCATTTGTATTTAAGTTTCTTGGACCACGGTCTGTTGACCATTCCATTTATTTCTTTTTTAGATAAGCAGACTGTATAAGTTCTACTCTCTCATCGAAATAAGATAGTGATACATTCTCTCTTCCTGTAACAAGAAAGTAACACTGTAAAACTTCTTTTCTCTGCGATGAAATAAGAAAGGTATTCTTTAATTTTGTCAACAATTTGACGTGGTATCAGAGCACCATTTTTGGTCCAATTGAAAATGGATGTCGAAGAAAAACAAGAAGGTTAGACTTCTGGGGGAGAGAATTAAAATAGTATATTCGGAGAAGCAGCAGTATCACCGCCGTTGAAAGCAACGATGGCGATAGACCAGAACGATCCCTGTTACGTCGCGGTGACGGAACAGACTAGGCAAGCTTTGGCACCGAAGTTTTCGGGGGTGTTGGCATTCTCGGCAGGAAATGGATGATGCAACAGGCGTTTGGAGTGAAGAATAAAATTGGGTTTATAGATGGTACAATAACGCGACCCGGTCCACAAGACTCGTTGCGTACGGCGGCATGGAAGCGGGCAAGGTCTGTGGTAGTGACCTGGATCATATCTTCCCTGTCTCTCAACATAGCGGGGGGTGTGATGTACACAGAAGATCCCAAGGACATCTTGGAACTGGCTTTGCTGTCGCTTCAAAAGAAAAATATGGTAACACTTCATAGCATCAAGACATAAATCACTAATTTGAGACAAGGGGAAGATTCGATAACTGATTACCTGATGAAATCGAGAGAAACAGGGGCATAGTACGATGTGGCAAGACCCCTAGAATCTTGCGGCTGTTGCGATTCGTGTGCATCCCTAGAAAAACAGAGAAAAAGGGCGAGAGGAAGAAGAAGCGATGCATTTTCTAATGGGACTGAATAAGTCCTATTGTCACCTTCACGGTCAATTGCTAGCAATGAGCGAGTTGCCAAGTCTTGATGAAATCTTTTCCGTAATTGTCCTAGAAGAACAGACTCGTCAATCGGCTGATGCTCGAGAAGAAGGCAAACACAACCTAACCCTAGCAGTGCAAGCCGGGTCAAGTAATAGTTTGTTGGCTGGAAAAACGAAGAACAACAACCCTAACTCCACTAATTACAAGACCACTCTCAAGGAAAGCCCAATTAAGAATTCAAACTCTCCAGCGAGGAAGGACCTTCCCAAATGCCAGAATTACGGAAAGTTGGGACACTCGCGCAACGAATGTTGGTGCTGGTGGGATTTCCTTCCAGCTAATCATGGAAACAAATGGAAACTCATGTTGGATCTGTCGTTACACAACAGAACAATAGTATAACTTGAGTAGCTGAGTCGAATCTGGAGTCGTCGGTGAAAGGATTCTCTGCCGAACAACTTCAACAACTAGTCTCCTTCTTGCAGCAACAGAAGGACAGTGGAATAGTCACGAAGCAAACTGATTTCGGAGATTCTCTCAGGTAATATCAAAACTACAATCAATTCTCTACCCTGCTTAAATTCGAATACTGCACCGATGCTAAATACACTGCAAAACTTGTGGATACTTGACTCCGGTGCTACAGAGCATATCTGTGGAATTAGAAAGTTACTCTTTGATTGCGAATTATTTAATCAAAACAGGGAAATCACATTGCCTGATGGGAATAAAAATTATGTTAACTGTGTTGGTAAATTAAGAATTGATGGTTGATATATCTAGAAGGGATTCTGTATGTGGAAAGTTTCATGTTCAACATTATATCTGTGGCGAAACTAATACAGAAAGTAAATATGCTTAAATCTTCAATCAAAATTCTTGTGCTTTGCAGGACCTTAAGAGTGGTCAGTTCCAAGAATTGGAAGACTTGTATGTGGTCTATACATAGTGAATCTGAATGTGTTGCATGATATTGTTTTGAAAAATAGAAGTACCTCTGGCACTTGTATGAATTTTTGCACTAATGTACCTACTGTGAATAATGCTAGTGACTATTTTTTTGTGGCACGATAGACTGGGCCACATACCTTTGCTGTGAAACTGGCAAAAATCATAGATATAGATATCCCAAGTAATCTGAAAAAACACACCTTTGCCTTGTGCCATATGTTATAAAGCGATAGGCAAATGTCACAATTTCCTTCATCAACTATTAAAACACTGAAACATTTCAAACTAATCCACATAGATATTTGTGGACCCATGAGAACACAAGGCATAAATGGGCACAAGTATTTCTTAACTATCATGGATGACCACACTAGGGCAACATGGATTACTCCTTTAAAACAAAAATCTAAAGCCACACAAAACATTAAAACTTTTATCAACCTAGTTAAGAAACAGATGAATGAATCTGTTAAGACAATCAGAAGTGACAATGCCTTGGAGTTAGGAAATTCCTTTGAAGGAATGAAGCTTTACTCACAGAAGGGCATTGTCCATCAAACCACTTGTCCCCACACTCCGTAACAAAATAGAGTCGTTGAACGAAAGCAAGGTCGTTTAATGGAGATTGCTAAGGCTCTACTGTTTCAATCAGGATTAGAAAAAAAAATTTGAAGTTATTCCGTTGAACACACGACATATTTGATAAATAGATTCCCCAGTAAACCCATCCTCAACATGTCACCATATGAAAAATTGTATGGATTCAAACCCAATTACAATGAAATAAAAAGTTTCGGTTTGTCTCTGTTATACGACAAATATTGATCCTCATAGAGAGGAAAGCTTGACCCTCGCTCCTCTACGTGTGTGTACATTGGAAACTGTACAAATACAAAAGGATATAAAGTATTAAGTCTTGAAGAAAGAAAGGTCAAGATCACTCGAGACCTTACTTTCTTCGAGAATATTTACTCCTTAACTAACAATGATTGGAAAAATGAGATTCAAAGAGATCATCAAGACATCGACATATTCCCTCATTCTCTCCCCAACTTGGAAGATGATGTTTGTACGCCGCAGTTTTCTGAGGTAAGAGAAACATCACATCTTCCAGATTCCACTCTAAGTTAGAATGTTCCTCACGAACAAGACCCTCCTTAAAACTTACACCAACAAACACCAGAACCACCACCACCACCTAGAAGATCCAGACGACCACACAATTTCCCATCCACATACAACAATTACATCTGTTTAACAAACCTTAATAATGGAGACTTGTTCTCCTCTATTCTCACGGAAAGACTTGATCACGTAGATCCAGCCTCATAGTCTCCATTCACCATTAACACCCTAACTGACCACCTGCCTTCTACCACTGTTCTTCTTGTTCCATTCACCAAAGACACAAATAAGATCATTAGTCACATCAACAACTTAAGCAAACCTCCAAATTACCAAATAGCCAACCAAGATCCCAATTGGACCCGTGCCATGGCTGAAGAATTTGAGGCCCTTATACAAACAAAACTTGGTCAATAGTAGATTTACCAAAAGAAGAAAAGAAACCAATAAGCTGCAAGTGGGTTTACAAAACAAAACTAAACCCCGATGGTAGCCTAGAAAGATTCAAGGCTCGTCTTGTCGTTAGGGGTTTTTCACAGAAACAAGGCCTCGACTTTGAAGAGACCTTCTCCCCAGCAATATAAAACTCACCACAGTCTGTGCCCTCATTATCACAGTAGTGAAAAGGGGGTGGATCTTAGATCAACTGGATGTGAACACGCCTTCTTACATGGAGACCTCCATGAATATGTATATATGACCATACCCCAAGGATTAAAAAGGTAGAAGGAAATAATAATAAAGTTTGCAAACTCCACAAGTCTCTCTATGGGCTCAAGCAAGCTTCTCGCCAATGGTATGAGAAACTGCTTCTTTCCTAAAACGCCTCATCAGTTTCGATCATTCTCAAAACGACTACTCTCTGTTTGTCAAGAAAAAGAAAAATAGCATAACACTCATAGGTATTTATGTAGATGACATTCTTGTTGTCGAAAACGATGCAAAGGAAGTGAATTTTTTGAAGCACAACTTGACAAACAATTAAAATAAAGGACTTGGGGAGATAAAAAAAATTCCTTGGGATGGAATTTTTAGAAATTGATGATGGTATCATCATGTCCCAACAACGTTACATTAATCAAGTCCTCCATGAATTCAATATGCAAGATTGTAAACCTTCATCTTCCCCTCTCCCTCTCAACCTTAAACTATACAAAGATTCTAGTTCTAAGTTACAAAACCCCACTGAATATAAGTGCCCTGTAGGAAAACAAACTTCTCACGAACACACAGCCCGATATAGCATTTGTTGTCTAGTTCCTCAGCCAATTCCTGCAATTCCCTACCTCAGAACATTTCAAGGCTACTCTCACACTTTTTCATACATAAAAGGAACTTCCACTTTCGGGCTTCTCTTCAACAAGAAACAAAACTTTGATCTTCAAGCCTACTGCGACTTAGATTGGGCCTCTTGTCCAATCACACGTAAATCAGTCTCTAGATATTACATTCTTCTTGGAGACTTTCCCTTGAGTTGGAAGTCTAAAATGCAAACATCTATTGCCTTGTCTTCTGTTGAAGCGGAATACAAAGCAATGCACCAAGTGACATGAGAGCTGAGCTGGCTAAGTAGACTCTTAGAAGAGATTGGAGTTCCCAACATAACTCCTATACCTCTAAAATGCGACAATCTAGCAGCCTCCACATAGCTAGAAATCTGGTCTCACACGAACGAACCAAACATGTAGAATTAGAGTGTCATTTTGTTCGTGAGAAAACAGGGTGGTCTTATACAGGTACAATATGTTCCAAGCACACACCAATTGGCCGATCCTGCCATTGACATGAAAGAGTTACCAAACTCTTTCAGACTACTGGGATTGTAGAGAGAATACAGTAGAGGAATTTCTCGTGGCTGACAACAGGCACCGCACAGGCAACATTTTTCCCACCGTAGTATCTCAATCAAAGAGCACTTTTATGCTTTTCCTCACAAGCACAAAGGAGTACTGAAATACCCCCTAACTAATTAACATTTACTAAACATCTAATCAAGTACATTAAGGCCTAAACACGCCTCAAAAATCAATGTAAAACAACAATGGTCAACATAGGGCAAAGTTTGCACCTTTTGACCATTTAGGGCAATATATGCCCAAATGAGTTCCTTAGGATCCAAATTTAATTCCTAAGCATATTAACTCATAAATGAACATAATAAAACCATTATTAAAGAAAACCAAGCTCAAGAAAACATTAGAACATAAAATGTGCTTTAAAACTCCTTAAAGCACATTTTGAGAAATTGTCTTCCAAATTGATTTTCGATAGACTTTGGGGTCTTGATTTACCCTTAAATACTAATGAGACATAATGTACCACATTAGAATATCTAATTCAAAGTTTTTTCAAAAAAATCAGAAATATGTGCATTGATTTGTGAATAGTACCCAAATAACACTTAATTACTAATCTAATCAATGGTCAACTATCAACCTTGACCTCATGTTGCTCCCAGATAGGAGCCTTTCCTCTTCATTAAGCAACCTCCAAACAAATATCTAAGCAATTTAATGAGTCATCATTATATTATTCATTAAAGTTACATTTATTATCCTTATAAGATAATTTAGTTATCTTTTTCACTCATTTCCTTCTCCAGCCGTGAGCAGCGCCAACAAGTTCTTCTTCATCTCTTCCTTATCAGCTGAAACTTAAATATCTAGATAAACCTTATGACTATCATAATACAATCACTTTCATGTTTTTTTCCACGTAAAGAGAATTAGACTTCACTTCTGCCCTTATCTTCTTCCATCTGTGGAAAGAAACTTAGAAGTCCCTTTCCTCCTCAAAAAACCCTGGGTAGCAGCCATCTTCAAGGGTGCTATACCTCTTGACATAGGTAAGGTCTTAAAGCATGAAAGTCATCATTTTCTTCCTCTTTTCTTCTTCTTTCCTTTGCTGTAACCTAATCCTCTTTTCATCATCATCCTAGCTTATGTTGGCCAGCAAAAAGAAGGGGTTATTCGCTGAGTTCAAGGAAGAAGGAGGGAAGATCCAAACTAGCTCCTTTATGGTATAAATATGCATTAAACATGCTATTCTTCCTTCTCTTGACTTCCGAATTCTTTCCTTGATTTTCCTCAGCTCATTTTCTTCATTTTAGATGTTCATTCAGTTCATATAACAATACCTTCAAGAACTAGCAAGATCTATGCCAAAGATATCATTTTTGGTGTTCTTCATAAGGTAACTTCTAGCCATTTTCCCACCTTGTCTTACTGGTTTTATTCTCTGGTTGGAATGGTGTTTTTAACACCTGGTCGTGCTTCAAATGTTCAGGCGTGAGCAACCCTACCTAAGCCTACCATTACCAAGGTAAATTTAAGTTAAACTAAGCTTGATTTAGTCCTTAATTACCCTTTATGTTAAGATGACTAATACTCATATTTTTCCTTGCTTAAATGGTGGAGAAATTGTTGTACACCTTGGTATGTTTCTATCCAGAATTGAAGAGATCAAGCTTAACTACAAACTTGTCTAAGTAAGCTATTATCTTCTTAATGGCATACCTTAACTTACTCTATATATGAAACATGCACAAAACTAAGCTAAGCATATGTTTTAATCTAGCCGTGAGGTGTTGGAGAGTTTGGCTAAATTGATTGCCTATAAAACAAGTAAGTATACTAATCTTACATATTATAAATTTTTATGTCATTTTGTTACACATAAAAATAAAGTCGTGACCTTACAAGGTTAATTGTGACCAAACTATGTATTATAATGTTGTATAACATTTTCAGTTAGTTAACCTAATGTTTAAGTGACATATGATGTCATAGGAATTAATTAAATGACAAGGATATAATTTTAGAAACATTAGGAAAAACTATACTATAAATCCGTAACCATATGTTATATTTGTTACATTTATATGTAATAATTATTCTATATTAAATGTTGTAATAAGGCCATGTACTTTAGGCCATTTGATTTTATGCTATTTTGAGGTTAAAATGAATTAAGGTAATAATAAATATTACCAGGATATTTTGGGGGTATTTGGTAATTAAAATAAATTTGGGAGCTAACTATAGGTTATAGTCGAAAATTAGACTTTAAGAGCTATTAAAATGAATTTTATAAAGTTTTAATAAAATTTGGGGTCAAATGTAATTTTTAGAAAGTATGGGTCAAATTGTAATTTAAGTGAACTATGGTCAAACCGACATCCTATGGGTCACCCTTGACCACATTAGGTGCTTTGACCAAATTAATTACATAAGTAATTAAATTGTGAACTTATATTAACATTATAAGTTAAATATCACATTTACAAAACTTTAGGGGCATAAGTGCAATTACCAAAAGTTTTGGGTTTAGACATGTAAATATAACAGTTTATAACATTTGTGTAAAGTTTGGTCATTTTTGAATATTATAAAAGGCTATAGTAAGGAAAGTGTATAATATATGGTTTTAGTGAAATTAAACGTATGTATTAGAAAACTGTAACAAATTGTAAATATAAAAGTATAAGGGGTGAGAAAATGAATTAAAACAGCCATAGGGCCTGTTCGCAAATTTTATAAACCTAAAACTATAGGTTATACATGTTATAAATATTAAAATGATATACCATATGATATATGTAACATACTATGAACTATGTGGTGAGAATGTAAATATAGGAAATTAAATGATGGAAAATAAATAAGAACAACCCCTTAGGGTCTGTTCGCAATTTTGAAAATATATAACCATAGGTTATATTAATTATAAAGTTAAAATGATATAATATAAAGTATATGTTACATTATATAACATGTGTGGTATAATTGGAATAAAAGAAAAGTATGTGATATGAAGAAAAAGGAGTTATAATATATGTGCCAACTCGGCAATATAATTAGCTTGTAATAAAACCATAAGTTATATTTACTATAAAGTTAAAATGTTATAACATATGATATGTATAACATTATATTAAATATGTGGCAATATTGTAATAATGGAAAAATATGAGGAGTTGATGAAATCAGAATTATAATGTATATGCCTTTCGGAAATAATATAGTTTTTATTAAAACTATAGGTTATAATATTTAATGAGGTAAAATATCATATTATATGGTATAATGATATAAATGTAACATTGTATAAAATTATGTGGTCAAAACATAATTAATAAAACTTAAGGGCTATTGCGTAAATAACTAAGGTTTGAAATTGAATTTTTAAGCTATAGTTTACAATGATATGAATACTATGGCTATTATATAGTATTAATGTGATTAAATGAAATAACTATCATTAATAACATTCACATACAATTAATGTGACAATTAATGAGTAAATGGAAATTATAGACCAAGGTTAATATAAAATAAACCTTAGGAATTATAAAGATATGTCATGAAATGTTACATAATATTAAGATAAAATTCTTAATATAAATTGCATAATATAATGCAACAAATGGAAATAATCATCTTACATGAGATGATAAAAATGTGACATATAATATAAGAGTATAATTCATGAAAAATATATGTATAAGCATATATTATATATATATAATGCGCAAGCTTATATGAAAATATATATAAGGTAAGTATATTATATAGTTGGAAACTATATAATATAAAAGAGTAAATGTTATTACATTAGTGAGTTTATAAAGTACAAGTTATTTAGTATGAAATTAAATATAACTTGTTACAAGCCTTGTATGTTATAATACATTGCACTATAATAAATGGTAAAATAATAATACCATATAACATTAGTGCATGCATTCATGCAACTATAGATTATATGCCTAAGTTCAAATAAGAACAATATTAATGCATCTAATGAATTATAAACATTAGTATACAAGTATAAAATATCACATGAATTAATGTTGCATGTATACATGCAACTATAGGTTATAAATGTATACTTGTATACCTGACCAAACTGGTAATATTTATATACTTATGAATCATGAGATATAATGCAATAAAACCTAACATTCGAAAACGCTAGAACCAAAAAAGGCTAATCAAATCTTACCTAATTAATCACACCCTTACTAAAAAAAGGCTAAAGTCATTATATAGCATCAATCTCAAGCTCTTCAACAATAGTCCTAAGTTCTTACCCCCTAATTCAAGAGTGTGAAAGTTAGGGTTTATCCCTCCTTGGTCACAACCCTTATCTCAAAACCAAATGCTGATAGGAGTCACTACAAATGCAATAGATGGTCAAATTAAAGCATTAATTGAACATTGAAGAGAATAAAATAACTATAATAGATAAGGAAAGTTTACGAGCATCTTTTGCATATTTTAGGATCAAACCTCCATCCCAAGGTACAAGAAAGCTACACAACCATTAGAGCATAAAAATGAGAGAAGGGAGAAGAATTAGTCATGAGAGGTTAAAAAGAACTTCAATGGAGGTGAGTCTTCTCCTCTTCGTCTTCTTCTTCCTCTTTCTTTTTTTTCCCTATTAAAAACACAAATCAGGGCAAAATTTTAGTCCAATCGACCCACCCGAGGTGGTCTCGTGGATCTGTTGCTCTAGGAAAAGAAAATGTGTGTGTTATTTAAGTCCGACTGACCCAAATGGGTTGGTCTTGTGGGTCAGTCAAAATTGTGGAGGTCTTTCGTCCCTCGGAATGAACGAATCCGGCCTTTAGAACAGTCTTGGAACACTCGACCGGTCGTGTGGGGAAAGCTGATCTAGAATCAGCTTCAGTACACAGAACGAACCTTTATGGCTTCTAGATCTACCCAACCGGGTCGGTTCTATGGGTAGGTCGACCTTCAAATTATTGTTTTCGCTCTATCTTCTTTGTTATAGCTCTGATTTCGGACCCACTTATGCCCACGCGTTGTTCTCTCGTCCATTGTGCTCCTAGCTAGGTTTTTCTCATGTTTAAACATTAAACGTGTAAAAACACCATTAATACACAATACTAGAGGAAATCTAACTAAAGTGAAGAAATGAGCATGAAAAATATTGATAAATCATATGAAATACACCCCCTGAAACATGCTCATTTAGACCCCATAAGTTAGTAACACTTATCTAAATTTAATCACTCATAATAAGCCTCTAACAGCCTTTGTTCCCAGTTTTTTTACATGTACAATATTTTTCAAAGTGATATAATTTACAAACATAGGTTAAAAACATATAATTATACTTTTGGTTAGAATAATTTGTACTCTTTAAATAAAGATGCATCATAAATGCTAAAAACTTAATTTTACATTTTTTACATGTGTATGTATTACATGTTTCGAAAGAGTGTATTTGATGTAATTTTACTATTCTTTGATGGTGCATTTCTTCGTTAGCGGTGTTGGCATACTTCAACAGTGTTACTAGTTGCCCTCGATGGAGTAAGACTGCGTGACGTGAATTTTTTTGGTTGTTTTGAGGTAGTTTTGGTCTGGTTGTTTTGGCTGGTTTTTTTGTGGTAGTTTTGTTGGTGTTTTGTGCTGATTGTTTTATGGTTGTTTTGAAAACTAGTGTTCGGCAGGCGTCGGTTTCGTCTGGCTGTTTTGAATAAGTTAGTTTTGTGCGGTGCGTTTACCATTTTTCGTTGTTAAATTAAAATTTTTATATTACATTTTAAAATAATTTTTTGTTAATAAAGTTAAAATATATGTAGATATTCAATTATATCCTTTAATAATTATTATTCTTTATTAATTTTTCGTGACAATTATTTATAATATGTATCATATTAATTTATAAATAATTTTTTACATATATTAAAAAATAAAGAAATACCATTGTTGAAATACCCGTGAAATTTGGCTTAGGATTAAATTAGTATATAGTCGGGAATGATATGAGTAAGATTAATAAAGGCCCAGAGAAGCAATATATATATATTGATATATTTACATCCGTTTCAAATAACGTTATTATGTTCAAGTTCACGAATTCGATTTTACTTCTTCTTAAAATAATTTCCTCTTCCTAACTTATTTATACAGCTATTGTGTATTTATCCCTCTATCTATTTATTTAGATAATCCTTCCCAATCTTTACTAGTGATCAGTTAGCTCTCCTTCTAAATTATTTAATCAGATTATTTAATTATCTCCTTGATTCAGAATCTAGATCCTTCCATGACTTTTAAAGGTTATTTAATTACTTGGTTTTCAGATTGATATTATTGTTGTTATTATTTTACAAACTATTTTTCAGTTCTCTCTCTCCTTTTAAAATCAAAGGTATTTATTAACTTATTTCTATCTTATCATAATATTATTTTCTATTTAATCTCACGATCTCCTTCATCTTCAATACGCCGTCACAACTCTCTTCTCTTTCTTCAAGCTTCCAACCTCTTTTGAATTCACGCTCTTACTCTCCAACGTCGTTAGGCCTTCTCTGGTGCCGGAATTGGTAGAAGGGTAAGGGGAATCCGTTGGTAAGATTAGATGAATAATTTGCTAGTCTTTGGGTAGTATCTGATTGTGTTCTACTTGTATTCTAGACTCCGACTTCTCTGACGGACGTTACTGCTGACCTAGCTGAGTAATTCGGTGACGGTGAGCGTATCCAGGTAAATGTTGTGCTCAACATTCTTACCTTTGTGTTTTGTGATGGTTAATGATTTGGATTTACTGTGGTTTTGAGATTATGGAAGTTTGGGATTTATTTCCCCCGTGTTGTTTTCTGGTGTGATGATTTGCGAAAGGTTTGGATAAACGTTTTGGGAGACTTTCCTTGAATTGGTTATTGGATTGATTGGTACCTTCTGGTGCTCCGTGTAACTATTGGTGCCTTATGGCGCTCCGTGTAATTATTGGTACTATGTACCCCGTGGATATTCTTATTACTTTTGCCTGCAGACATTACTTGCAGTTAAGCTCTAATGATCTACTCCTTTGGGTCATAAGTTACCTTCTGGGGGGTGTGCACACTTAAGGACGTAGAGTGAGGTGGGATTCTAATTATTGCGACCCGGATTGGGGTCGTCCGTGTAAACCATTGATTTGATTCCTGGAAAGTTCTCCCCTGAAATGTTTTGTTAATGGTGGTTTGGTGTTGGTAAAGCTGGTTATTATTATGGTGTGAGTTAATGTTTTGCAAACGTAAATGGGTTTCAAAATGTATTTTACAGGTTGAGACAATGTTTACTCAGTTTTACTGATTTGCGCGATCCCTTCGCGTTTTCCATTGTTGTTTTATGATCGCAGGTACTCATGGCTGAATTGGGGTTTGGGACGCGCTGTCACATAGTTTAGGACGACTGAATAAATGCTACATTGAACAAGTTGAGTTATGTTTTGGATTGGTTATGTTTTATCAGTTTTGGAAACGTTTGGTTTTGATTAGTGGTTTAAGCCTGAGCACTCTTTGTTAGAGTGTGGCGGTAACGCCCTTGTGGATTTTGCTATTTCCGCTGCTATCTAGTTGAAGTGTTTTACTCGATTATTCTTAAGAAGTCTTGGATATGTTGGAAGTTACTTATTGTTTAAGAGATCTTTCAGAGGCATCTATGTCGTTATTTGAGAGTACTGGAGTTACTACAATGGCCTTTCTTTTGTTGCAAAGTTATTGTGATTAATTTGGTGTTGAATTGGTCCTGTTTTAGCATTTTTGGGTGTATATCAGGACCTGTCCGAACGTCCGTCCGGACATCCATGTTCGGACAGGCCCCGAAAGTTTTAAAGCTTTCTGTTTTGGTGTGTCCGAACTTCGGTCCGAACATTGAAGTTCGGACACGCCACGTTAATTTTTCTCGGACTTTTCCAACTTACTTGTGTCCGAACTTCTAAGTCCGGACACAAGTTCGGACACCTCTGGTTTTTCAATCCTTTCAACTCTCGACTTGTGTCCGAACATCAATGTCCGGACACAAGTTCGGACAGTTGGTTTCTACAGTTTAAATGTCTCGGCTTGTGTCCGAACTTCCAATGTCCGGACACAAGTTCGGACCAGCTTGTTTTGCCCTTAGGACTCGTTTGGGGTCCGTTTTGAAAGCCGTTTTCACCGTTAGCTTTGTTATTTCATTTACTATGTTTTGAGGCAAAATCCAGGGTGTTACAAGGTGGTATCAGAGCCGTGTTTGGTAAATAAGATAAAATTTGGATTATAAAGGAACTAAAATGTGGGGTAAGCCGTTTGGGGGAATTGTGGTGCCTGCGATGTTGCGTATGTGATATTATACTGCATGGATGATTGGAGTCCATTCTCTGTGTATGTATTACCCTGATTGTGATGATGTTAGTATAACTGATTGAGTATTGTGTACTGGTATTGGAGTTATTAGATGTGCTAACTCCTAATATGGGGTAGAGACTTAATATATGGGGGATATGGGTGGATGTTGCTTACCTTGCTTAGTATATGTAACCAGGAGTTCGAATAGAGCTCTAGGGAGTGCAGGACTGGCTGACAGACTGAGTTTCCCATACCACACCAGAAGCAGGAGTCGCCAAACTCAGATGGCCGCCAACGACCCGATGAGGCAGTTGCAGGAGTTGGCTCTCAACTTGGGACAGATAGTCCAGAGGCAGGCGCAGAGATAATGTGCCGGAGGACTACACCAAGAGAATCGCTCATCTGAAGCCCACACCCTTCAAGGGAGAGGAAGACCCAGTGCTACTTGAAGACTGGATAAGGGAATTTGACAAGATCTTTGAAGCAGTCAATTGCCCAGCAAACCGGAGGGTAATGCAGCAGTGTACTATTTCAAGAGTGAGGCAGACATCTGGTGGTCTGCCAACAGAGATGTGCTACTAGCTGGACCTGATTTTGGTTGGGATGGCCTGAAGGAGGCCATGAGGAGGCGCTTCTACCCCGAGCATGTCAGAATGCAGAAATATTTGGAGTTCTCAGAACTCAAGCAGTTATCTCTGAGTGTCAAGGAGTACCATTCGAAGTTCCTGGAGCTGGCCAGGTTTGCCCCTACGATGGTTCCCGACGAGGCGTCAAAGGTGCAGAGGTTTGTGGGTGGGCTAAACTGGAGTCTACAGGAAGCCCTCAGCGTGCTGACAATCCCGACGCTTCAAGATGCGTACGGGAAAGCTGCTAACCTATACAGGGTGCAGCAGAAGAGGAAGGAGGTCTTGGCTGGTAATAAGAGGAAGGTGGAAGGAGGAGATGAACCCCGGGGACGGGAGGACCAGTCCCACAGACATCATCAGCAGGAGAAGAGGTGGAAGCCTTACTCGGACCGCAGAGACGGGAGGCCGAGACATGGGGGAGATCACAGAGGTGACCAGTCCCAGCACCAGTCTCAGAGAGAGAGACTAGACCGGAGAGACACTTCTACTGCAAGAGGTGCAACAAGGACCACCCAGGAAAAGATTGTGAGGGGAACTTGGTCACTTGCTTTCGTTGTGGTAGGCGGGGACACCGATTGTTCGAGTGTCTTCAGAGTCCCCAGGGAGGCAGTCAGCAGAGGAGTTACAATGGTGACCGTTCATTCAGGCAGCCCGACCAGCAGGGCAGAGGCCCGAATCAAAATCAGCGCGGGGACGCTCCTCAGCGTAGTAATGGAGAAGGCGGCAATGGTGGCAATAGAGGCCAAGGGGAGTACCGAGGCAACCAGCAGCGGGCTCCAGGGAAGATCAATGTGATGAGCCGGGCCGAAGCTGAGGCCGAGGCAGAGGTGTTAGCAGGTACCTTTTCTGTTCATGGTACTTCAACATGTTTTGTTCGATACTGGAGCTTCTTATTCTTTCGTTTCTGAGGAATTTGCTAAGAAATTGGGCCTAGAAATTTGTAAGACTTCTACCATAGCAGTATCTATACCCTCGGGGCGGGTTATTTCTTGTAATGCTGTATTGAAAGATGTGGGGGTAGACATAAAGGGGGAAATATTTGTAATTGACCTGATCCAGTTCGTCCTCCCCGACTTCGATATTATTTTGGGGATGGACTGGCTAAGCAAGTATAAGGGGAAGATCGATTGTGGAGAGCAGAAGATCGTTCTGAGAGGACCAACGGGCCGAAGAGTCTCCTACAGTAGCATGGAGAAGACACCGGGAGTAAAGATAGTTTCAGCTATGTCAATTCTCTCCCAAGTGAAGAAGGGACAGCAGGCATATCTCTGCCATGTCCAGGATTTGAGGCAAGCGCCGAGCCCATTAGAAGAGATTCGGGTGGTGAATGAGTTCCCTGACGTCTTTCCAGATGAGATTCCGGGTATGCCGCCAGACAGGGAGGTAGAGTTCAGCGTCGACCTTGTGCCAGGAGCAGCGCCTATCTCCAAGGCCCCATACCGTATGGCGCCATCAGAATTGAAGGAACTGAAAGTCCAGTTGGAGGAGTTATTGGAGAAGGGGTACATTCGCCCGAGTGTATCGCCATGGGGAGCTCCTGTCTTGTTCGTAAAGAAGAAGGATGGGAGCATGAGGCTGTGCATAGACTACCGAGAGCTGAACCAGATTACAGTGAAGAACCGATATCCCTTGCCCAGAATCGACGATCTTTTCGACCAGCTTCAAGGTGCAGGAGTCTTCTCCAAGATAGACCTGAGGTCGGGTACCACCAGTTACGTGTTGCAGAAAAGGATATTCCGAAGACGGCCTTCAGGACCAGGTATGGGCATTTTGAGTTTCTGGTGATGCCCTTTGGGTTGACAAACGCGCCGGCAGTTTTCATGGACCTCATGAACCGGATCTTTAATCCCTTTCTAGACCGGTTTGTGGTGGTTTTTATAGACGACATCCTCATCTACTCCAAGGATGAGGAAGAGCACGAGGAGCACCTGAGATCAGTCTTGCAGATTTTGAGAGAGCAGTTTAGAGCTTGAGCAGCAGCTTTACGCCAAACTGACCAAGTGTGATTTCTGGTTGGACCGAGTGGCATTCCTAGGCCACATCGTCACCAAAGAAGGAATTTCAGTGGATCCGGCCAAGGTCCAAGCAGTGAAAGAGTGGCCAACACCGAGTAATCTGACGGAGGTTCGTAGCTTCTTGGGTCTAGCAGGATACTATAGAAGGTTTGTGAAGGATTTCTCAAAGATAGCTAGACCGCTCACGAATCTCATGAAGAAAGTAACCAAGTTTCAGTGGGATGATGACTGTGAGAAAGCGTTTCAGACATTGAAGGAAAGGTTGACCACAGCCCCAGTGTTGACCTTGCCTTCGGGGACAGACGGATTTGAGGTCTTCAGCGATGCTTCCAAGTATGGTTTGGGATGTGTCTTGATGCAGCATGGGAAAGTCATAGCCTACGCATCGAGACAACTGAAGGAGTACGAGACCAGGTATCCGACGCATGACTAGAGCTTGCAGCAGTGGTCTTTGCCCTGAAGATTTGGAGGCACTACCTCTACGGTGTATCCTGCAAGATCTACACCGACCATAAAAGCCTCAAGTACATCTTCACTCAGAAGGAACTAAACATGAGGCAGAGGAGATGGTTGGAGCTGATCAAAGATTATGATCTGGAGATTTTATACCATGAAGGAAAGTCCAACCTAGTGGCCGATGCTCTGAGTAGGAAGAAGAGTCATTCTGTAAATTCGATATGGGTTCTTCCAGACGAGTTAGTACGTGATTTTGAGAAGCTAACTTAGAAGTGATGGAGGGAGGAGTAGAGCGTGAGGTGAGGTTGTACCACATGAGTGTCTCTTCCGACATCTATGGAGAGATACTCAAAGGACAGCCTGGTGATGCGAAGTTGGAGCGCATCAAGGATAAGATGAAGGAAGGGAAAGCTGAGGGGTTTGAGACCCACATTGACGGCAGTCTGAGGTTTAGAGGCCGATGGTGTGTACCGCAGGGTGCGTGGAGGTAAAGGAGAGGCTGATGAGGGAGGCTCATAATACTCCTTATTCAGTTCATCCGGTGGTGACAAGTTGTATAAGGACCTAAAGAAGATGTTTTGGTGGCCTAATATGAAGAGGGAAGTTGCAGAGTTTGTGTCGAAGTGTCTTACCTGTCAGAAGGTCAAATTCGAACACAAGAGGATGGGAGGTTTACTGCAGCCGTTGGAGGTTCCAAAGTGGAAGTGGGACTCCATCTCCATGGACTTTGTGATGGGTTTGCCACCAGCGAAGGGAGGGGTCAATCAGATTTGGGTAATTGTGGACCGACTCACTAAGTCTGCACGGTTCATACCTATGAAGAAGACGTGGTCCATGAGCCAGTTGGTGGATGCTTACATCAGAAATGTGGTGAGATATCATGGGGTACCTGAGACCATTATTTCAGACAGAGACTCGAGGTTTTTAGCCCACTTCTGGCAGCAGTTTCAAAGGCGATGGGTACCAATTGAAGTTGAGTACTGCGTTTCATCCAGCCACTGATGGTCAGACCGAGAGAACCATCCAGACCTTGGAGGACATGCTTCGTGCATGTGTGATGGATTTTCAGGGTTCATGGGCTGATATGCTACATCTGATAGAGTTTTCCTATAATAACAGTTATCACACCAGCATCAGGATGGCTCCTTATGAGGCCCTGTATGGGAGGAAGTGTAGGACACCGTTATGCTGGAGCGACATTAGTGAGACTATTGTTTTGGGGCCCCAGTTGATTGAAGAGACTATGGAGCAAGTCCGGATGATTCAGAGCCGAATGAAGGCAGCCCAGGACAGGCAGAAGTCCTATGCCGATCTCAAGCGCAGACCAGAGGAATTCGAGGTGGGAGATAAAGTTTTCTTGAAAGTATCTCCTATGAGAGGAGTAACCAGGTTCGGGAAGAAAGGGAAGCTCAGCCCAAATTCGTTGGACCCTATGAGATCTTGGAGAAAGTTGGAGAGGTAGCTTACCGATTAGCACTTCCCTGTGAACTGGGAAAAGTTCACAACGTCTTCCATGTTTCCCAGCTGAAGCGGTATGTTCCCGATCCGTTGCATGTGTTACAGCCAGAGGTCTTGGAGCTGGAGCAGAATCTATCCTATGAGGAGTACCCCATCAGGGTAATGGACACTAAGACCAGGGAGACACGATCGAAGTCCATCCGTATGGTCAAGGTCTTATGGTCTAATCATGGAACCGAGGAGGCTACGTGGGAGGTAGAAGAGAGATGAGGAAGAAATACCCACAGCTCTTCGAGCAGGTAAACCGTTTAAGACTTATGTCAAGTTCAGTGGATTCAACTTTCGGTTTCAGTCTTGTGGTTGGGGTATCACCTAGACTTAGCTTCGAGGGCGAAGCTTCCTTTTAAGGGGGATGAGATGAAATACCGTGAAATTTGGCTTAGGATTAAATTAAGTATTAGTCGGAATGATATGAGTAAGATTAATAAAGGCCCAGAGAGCAATATTTTATATTTAATTATCGATATATTGGAAGCAATATATATATATCGATATATTTACATCCGTTTCAAATAACGTTATTATGTTCAAGTTCACGAATTCGATTTTACTTCTTCTTAAAATAATTTCCTCTTCCTAACTTATTTATACAGCTATTGTGTATTTATCCCTCTATCTATTTTTTAGATATCCTTCCCAATCTTTACTAGTGATCAGTTAGCTCTCCTTCTAAATTATTTTAATCAGATAATATTTAATTATCTCCTTGATTCAGAATCTAGATCCTTCCATGACTTTTAAAGGTTATTTAATTACTTGGTTTTCAGATTGATATTATTTGTGTTATTATTTTACAAACTATTTTCAGTTCTCTCTCTCCTTTTTAAAATCAAAGGTAAGTAACTTATTTCTATCTTATCATAATAATTATTTTCTATATAATAATTATTTTCCTTATATCTCACCTCCATCTTCATACGCCGTCACTCTCTCTTCTTTTCTTCAAGCTTCCAACCTCTTTTGAATTCACGCTCTTACTCTCCAACGTCGTTAGGCCGCTTCTCTGGTGCCGGAATTGGTAGAAGGGTAAGAGGAATCCGTTGGTAAGATTAGATGAATAATTTGCTAGTCTTTGGGTAGTATCTGATTGTGTTCTACTTGTATTCTAGACTCTGACTTCTCTGACGGACGTTACTGCTGACCTAGCTGAGTAATTCGGTGACTGTGAGCGTATCCAGGTAAATGTTGTGCTCAACATTCTTACCTTTGTGTTTTGTGATGGTTAATGATTTGGATTTACTGTGGTTTTGAGATTGTGGAAGTTTGGGATTTATTTTCCCTGTGTGTTTTCTGGTGTGATGATTTGCGAAAGGTTTGGATAAACGTTTTGGGAGACTTTCCTTGAATTGTTATTGGATTGATTGGTACCTTCTGGTGCTCTGTGTAAACTATTGGTGCCTTATGGCGCTCCGTGTAATTATTGGTACTATGTACCCCGTGGATATTCTTATTACTTTTGCCTGCAGACATTACTTGCAGTTAAGCTCTAATGATCTACTCCTTTGGGTCGTAAGTTACCTTCTGGGGGTGTGCACACTTAAGGACGTAGAGTGAGGTGGGATTCTAATTATTGCGACCCGGATTGGGGTCGTCCGTGTAAACCATTGATTTGATTCCTGGAAAGTTCTCCCCTGAAATGTTTTGTTAATGGTGGTTTGTGTTGGTAAAGCTGGTTATTATTATGGTGTGAGTTAATGTTTTGCAAACGTAAATGGGTTTCAAAATGTATTTTACAGGTTGAGACAATGTTTACTCAGTTTTACTGATTTGCGCGATCCCTTCGCATTTTCCATTGTTGTTTATGATCGCAGGTACTCATGGCTGAATTGGGGTTTGGACGCGCTGTCACATAGTTTAGGACGACTGAATAAATGCTACATTGAACAAGTTGAGTGATGTTTTGGATTGGTTATGTTTTACCAGTTTTGGAAACGTTTTGGTTTTGATGATTAGGGTTTCAGCCTGAGCACTCTTTGTTAGAGTGTGGCGGTAACGCCCTTGTGGATTTTGCTATTTCCGCTGCTATCTAGTGAAGTGTTCTACTCGATTAATTCTTTAAGAAGTCTTGGATTGAAATACCCCAAACCTTGGTATGTTGTGTAAACGTTAAACTATGGTATTTAAAGGCTAAAAAGTGCCTTAGAAACATAAATGAAACATTTAAACCATGGTAAAACACAATAAAACACTAAGACACGGTTTGAGCAAAAACATGCTCTA
Source organism: Limonium bicolor (assembly GCA_023374045.1). Lineage (NCBI taxonomy): Eukaryota > Viridiplantae > Streptophyta > Magnoliopsida > Caryophyllales > Plumbaginaceae > Limonium > Limonium bicolor. The sequence continues at coordinate 203,312,939 of CM041778.1, forward strand.
AGCTTGGAGAGAACTTGGTTAGGACCCAAAGAGCCTACCAAGACTTGATAATGTTTAATTATGACTTTATAAGGCTATTAAGTCCTTAGGAAACTTTGGTAGACAATGAAACCAAACAAAACACAAATAAATACCTTAAGGTCAATAAGAGCAAAAATGTGCTCTAAGCTTGGGATAAATGTGTATAAGACCTAATGGTCATACCTATGCCTCATTTATATGTTAATGAACATATTAAACCAATTACTAAAGAAAACCAAGCTTGAAAACAAGTTAAAACACAAAATGTGCTTTAAGAGTCTTAAAGCACGTTTTTGAAAAATTGTCTTGTAAATGAGTTTTGAATGGCTAAATGTCCATCATTACTCTTTAATTAAATGTGTACTATATAGTATCACATTTGGGTGGCTATATCAATGGGAAATCAAAAATTTCACTTCTATGTGCCTTGTTATTGGTGAATAGTGATTTTTATAACTAGTTTGTAACATATAATGTTATAAGTGAGACAATTGACTAATAAAGTCTAAAGTACCCCTAGGCACTATTTGGGGCCGGTTTTTAAGGTGTTGTGACTCACCACCCTTGTTAGTTTACTAAGAAAAGAAAGAATGACTAATTAGTATACTATTTGCTTTATAAGGATAAATATCTTAACAAAAGCAAACTTACCTTCTCATTCTCTTTTCCCTTCATTTCCCACGGTGGTCTTCTTTTCTCTCCTCTCTCCATCGGTTTCCAACAGAGCCATACCATTCTCATCCTTCCTCACTTGTAACTTATGACTCCATGCTCCGAATTTAATTCCGAGACTACCGTTCTCTTAGTTAGAGCAAGCTCTACAACCTTGTCCTTTCAAATCCTCAAAACCACCATTTTGGTGCCAAGGATAACTTCCATGGAAGGGGCTTGAGCTAATATTTTTATGCCTTGTTGATCACCTTTACTTCAAGGTAAGGAAAAACCAAAGAAAACTCCATTTCCTCTCTTTTTAGTACATGGCCGAAAATTAACCTCACCATGGTGTCTTTACCTTGCTTGTTTAGCTTCATTTGAATCTTCCAAGGGCTAGGAGGAGTCCTCTCTTGATATATATTCAAGCTCTCTTTCCATTCCAAGGTAAAACAATCATGTTGATACCTTAAGATAATATATGTAACTAGGGTTTACAATGAGATAAAGCTTAAAGCTTATATACTCATTTCAATGTTGGTATATTGTTTAGTTGTTGGCAAGGAACCAAATGCCTTACCGGTTTTACAAGGAAACAAGAAAGAAATTTGTGAGGAAAAGAGGTAAACAAGCTATCTCAATGTGGTTTAATGCCTTAGGAGAAATAAGCTTATAATGCTTGTTAAAACTACCTAAAGAGCAAATGGTGAATGACCTAGTAAAGTGTTCTCAAGGAGACTAGTAAAAGAACATATGTATTGGTGTATGTATTTGCAGGTCAAAGGCATTATTTATGTGGGAAATTCAGTGTTTAAGGATTATGCAATTTAAGGGCCTAAGAGCCATGTTATTTAGGGCCTAAGTGCCAAGCAAGTTTAATTATGCACTATATGTGATGTAGTGTAAAGTTGGTGAAATTTTGTGAGTGATAATGTTCTTGATGGATTTAGGTGCTCTTGAGTGCTTAATGGTGAAAACTATGAGTTTTGGAATGATGATGTGCTAAGAGAACCCATGGCGAAATTTGTAAAATGTATAAGGATTCTAAGTGCTTAAATGAACTTGGGTGAACTAGGAATTGTTAGGAATGGACACATGCTCACTAAGGGAGAACACATGCATTAAGGTGTTCTAAGGTGCTATAAGGATATAGGCATTGCCTTGGAAGTTCTAGAAATCCAATGAGGTTTTTAGGAGATATTAAAGTCTTGGAGAAGTTTGTTTAAGGTTTAGGTCATGTTGATGAATAAGGAGAGAATGATGTTTAGGTAAGGTTTTGAGAAAGGAATTAAGGAGTTGTGAAAGAGAAGATTTGGTTAGTAAGAGGAGATGCTTGGGAGATGATGTTAAGGTGTAGAGGAAACACCTTGGTATAGTGGTCATTGTTGGTGATTACCACTTAGAAATCTTAAGGAGAAAACATCCCAAGTACTAGGAATCTTGTAAGAAATTTGTGAATGATAAGATGGTTTTGGTGAGTGATTTAAAGAGTTTAGCACATGGCTAAAGGTGTGTTTGAAGTGCCCAAATGAGGTTAGGATATACTAGGATATATGGGGTGAAGTTTGGAGTTGAATGTAAAAAGGAAAACAAGGACTGGGGCAGACCGGACTTGCGACCGGACTTGCAAGTTCGGTCGGGCCCAGTTTACCCTGCGAGAATTAGTTTCTGGAATGGACCGGACATAGGACCGGACTTGGCAAGTCCGGTCGGGCTAAATTTACAAAGGGGAGAAACTCTCTGGAATGGACCGGACATAGGACCGGACTTACAAGTCCGGTCGGAGTAGAAAATTTTGTACGGATTGAGTTACTGGAATCGACCGGACATGGACAAGTCCGGTCGGCAAGTCCGGTCGGACCAAAAATGTGGTTAAGGTTATGAAATGAAAGGTAATGATGGGGATTGATAGGTAATGATGTTATGAGGTGTTGAGGACATGTTAGGTGAGTTTTGATGGAAATTAGTGGGTGAAAAGTTGTATTAAATGTGAGGGTAAAACAAGTTAAAAAGTGAAGTTATGTAACTAAGTTAACGGGGAAAAATATAAGCTTTGAACATTAAATAATCAAGCAAACCCGATGTTAATAAAACACATGTGATGTTAACAGTTGTTCGAGAATCGCTCGAGGAACATAAGTGGACGTGGTAAAGTGGACTCCGGTGACAGGTATGGTTTTCTTGCAACCTGTGTCCTACCGGATTACCGGCTTGTATGCCAATGTGTTTCTTGAGTGTTTGCCACCTTGTAAGATTAAAACATGTAATGAGTTTATAGTAATTCATTTATGTGGCGAATTTGGCCTCCGATACCATTTAACCTCAAAATAGTGTTAAACCTTAGCTAACCAAATCTAGGAACACATGAGTGATGGTATTCGGAGTTGACGGCCCAAACCTTGGGAACGTGCTAACCACGGCTATGTGTGAGTTAGTTGGACATTGTTGTTGTATGCAAGTGTGTGAACCTCCCTTGTGTGCTTAACTCGGTTATGATACCGTATGGTGTGTGGATGTGGGGGCTCCATAATGGATCTCTAACTACTTATTATTGAGTGTATATGTACTAATGGGGGGGTGAGGAGTCCGGTTGTTCCGGCCACGCGTGTGATGGACGGGAGTCGATATCATACCGGTTCGGCTCTCTTGGTGTATGTATAGGTGGTATTCCAATTTGGTTTCTACCTTCCCTTAGCTTATCCAAAGCTAGTTACTGACTCACGTCGGGCCACAGGGGCATACGATGTTATTTCGGTGTGCTTGGGATTACTATATCCGACACACCTTGGGTATAAGTAACCGTTCTATATAACCGGACGGTAACGAGGTGGTAACGAGCTTAACATGGGATTGGCAAAAATCCCTAGGCTCACATGGTATACTAACTATGGTGGAGGGTTCCTTGTGAGAACCGATTTTATGGTGTTATGTAATGTTATGGTGCTATGCAAATTCCCTGCTATGCTATGGTATAAATATATATATATTGGATGTTTTAAATGAATGCGATGTCATCATGTGTACGTTGAAACAAGGAAGGTGTTGTTATGTTTATTATGTGAGAAATGAGATATTATGTATGATATGGAATGTGTGGATCATGGAAATGAATCCCAGTTTGCGACAAGAGGCATTTGAGGATAACCCGATTAATGGGTACATGTCGTTCGTTAAGGAAGTAGCTCCTTTTAGAGGAGAGCCACTCTAGGGTTTAAGGAATCATTGGATGGTTGGTTAAGTGTGGACGTGTTGGTTATAGGTTGAGCCCATTGAGGCGAAATATTATGTGTTGTATGGTATGGCTTGTATGCATGATTTAAATATAATCAACTGCATGCTAAGACGACAATTAGTTGTGCGTGGCCCGGTAGCATGTGGGCTGCGGGATTACCATACCAGCAAAGGTGCTGAGCCCCTGGGGGCCACCCTTTCTCTCCTTTTCTATTTCAGGTACAAGGGGCTGGAAGCCGTTCGAGAGTAGGACGGGGCAGATGTTTATACATGGGTAGCCATTTAAATGGCGTGAGTATGATAGGCGTAGTAAGACCGAAATTGTTATCGGCAGTAGTTTGTAAACACTCGGTACAGTGGAATGTATGTATATAATAAATGTTGAAATGGAATGAGGAATGTATTTGTAGTTGCTCGGGAATCTAGTCCATCAGACCGATACAAATGTGTATGTATTAGCCTTGTTAGCCACGTGGGTGGTAACGGCGTGTAACACCATTGGAATAAGTAATGCGATGAGTTGAGTTTCCGCTGCAGATTGTTATACGTGTTGTTGTTGGATGGGGTGTTACAAAAAGTGGTATCAGAGCGAAGTATCGCTCTGATGACTGAATTACCGAGCTTAGGAAGTACCGAGTTAGGATTTAGGTACTTTGGGTTAAGGGTTGAGTGATAGCGTGAGAGATACGCTAGTAAGGAACTACCAGTGAATACTGGAAACCTACTATATCCTTCCCACCCTCCACAATCCCTGTTATATAACTTGGGAAACAACGCCAGAGAGATGGAAGTCCACTCTCATACTCGGGAATACCCGATCTGGCTGTTATTAAATACCTTTAGGGTACGGAGAACCTGTCATACGGTAGATCCCGAAAACTGGGAATCCCGGAGACGGTCTCCATCTGAACAATGTTACCGCATTTCATAGCGAAGAGCGAAGAATCAGTGTACAGAGAATAGAATTTCCGGCAACCTGGGTCGACATGCAGAGCAGTCGAGAAAACCAGCTTGCAACGCACGACCGTGCAACAGGCAAGAAGTGGATTAATGGAACCCGAGACAAGTGTCTACGGAACCACAGTTGATAAATAATACACCAACGGTATACCAACCGACAAGGGAACTACAACGTAGTGCCCAAATACGTGGAACGGGCTACAAAGAGAATACAATACTAAGGAAAGGGGGTCTTCAGAATGGGAAACACCCTAGTTGATGATCGTCATGTGAAGACAGTGAGAAGTCACCTAGAGGAGTATTTATCAAGGCAGTAAGATCAGTGAGGGCCAACAGGCCACTGATGACATATGGATCAAAACAATACCACAATCGGTATGTGTCAAACCGATAGCCAGTTAGCATGGCGCACTTGCCATAGCAAGTGCTGCTATAACAGGGCTGTTCAGGAAACTTTAACCACTACAAAGTACTTGGTAAAGTACCATAAAGTTAAATGTGAATGTCATAACAGTGGAAGGGCCTGTTAGCCTAACCTCTGTAATTGGAAACACACCAGTCAGCAAGAAGCTAGACTTGGCTAAGGTAAGAAGATGTTGTGAAACCATGGAAATTTCTTTCAACCCAAATTTATTCAAACCCCTTCTTTTCAAAACCAGATTTTCTTTCAAAAACACTTCTTTCCAACCTTCTTTTAGACCAAACCAGTGAAACCAGGGGCAATGACAAGGATACAACAGTGGATAAACCTTCCCTCGATTAAGTTCGGGAAGCAAGGAATGAATATTGTCACGGGACAATATAAGGGAGTTGACAACAGAATACTTCACCTAGGCGTGTGACGGACACTACAAGTGTACCACTGTGTTGTGGGACGACCGCACTCCGATAGGAGCATGTGGGCCTGACAGACCTACTTATAGGTTAGTTGGGTAAGTAGTAATGTATCAGTATGATACCCCATATATGTATACGGGTAGAGTCCAGAACACGGGAAGTAGTCGACTCCATACTACGGTCAGCAGTAAAAGGCAAGAAGAGCTAAGGATTACCATGAATGGTTGAAGTTAAGGAACCCAGTTAAGTTAACGAGATTAAAGGATTAGTGAATTCCTTTCAAGGAAACGTTTAAGAGTTAGGAAGTGCGAAGTGCACAAACTGTTAAGTAAAGACATAGCATATGTCTTAAGGATCCTCAGGGATAAACATGATAGCTGGAAAGACTCAGCTAGCATGGCAAGGCAGATGCCTAATGTGGACACATTAATGTGCAATGAACGGGATGAAAATTCCCAGAATGAGTACCTACACTATTAGGAAATGTTGATCTTCACAGAAGAAGATAATAACCGGTTAAGCACGCAAACGGCGTGGCTAACGAATATACCAATAGCAACACCCAGGAGCAATCCTTGAAGGGTGTTCGCATCAATAATTGTTGCACAAAATGACATGACAGAAACACAAGGGTTGAAATTAACACCCAGTTTAGACATAAGTTGTCAGGAGACGGACTGACAAACCTAAGGGGCATCCCATGAAAGGAAACGGAATGCAACGACCTTGTCATGGAGCCCACTACAACCTCTAAACATGTAATATGATACAGAGGAGTACATGTGTGTGGACAGCCTACAATGAGCCCAGCTCAAGGCAGATAAGGCTTATAAGCCATAAACAAGATATGTTATATAGATTCGATGATGGTAGAAGTTTATGTGGTATAAGTGAATAGAGTGGTAAGCGAACCACTGCATTAAGAGTGGGATACCTCTCGATATTGTGAGACCGCAGGAGCGTAGTTATGTGAATCAAGTTCAAGAGATATGTGGAGGATGACCACGTTGTTATTACCCAGGGTGATTTGATGAGAATAATACGAAAGGAATGTTTGTATCAGTTGTGTAGACAGGAAGAGTGATAAGTTTGATAGCAATCACCATAGGTGTGTGAAGCTAAATGTGTAGCGAACAACGCTCAAGGGAAAAATAGTAATATATTCAAAAAATCAGCCAAAAAGTGGCCAGATAAACCCAGTGTAATGGCGGAAGCTAATATAATAGCGGATGCAGTAAGTTGATGTTGTAATTAAGTAAGGATACGGTGCGCAATAAGCGACTGTGCCTGATATGTTAGATGATAAAATGGGGAATGAGCAGAGTTATGAGTTAAACCCCAGGAGGCACAACAGTAAGCGATAGCAAACGAACCGAGCAGTAAGCCGGTGGCAAGTGTTAAATGTAAGGATTTCAGTGAAAATTCCTATCGCAATCGCATGAGAGAGTTGCTGTCAAGGGTTTACGCCTCTGCACTCTGTATGACTGAGTGTTTTGGTATTGCACTTGCACAGTAATGATCGAGTGGGATAGCTGGGAATCAGAAGCATGGTAATTATGGAGGAATAATGCTATAATGGCCGATGCATAGGTAATGCAAGGCCGCAGGAATGAAAGAATACATGTACAAAACCAAGGTGGAGACATGATTAACAGTAAATAACTACAGTAACACTAAATACCAAGGCGGTATGAGATATACCCCAGGTGTGGGAAATAACTGAGAGAGCACTACACATTAGGTAGTAGCTCAATCTCAACCGACAGTAAGTCGGTAGAAGTAAGTCAATCATTGGGAATTACATAGTAGTTTACGCGGTAAGCTATTGGAGAAGTGGATGGGAAATTGTGAAACTCACCGAATTCGCTCAGGGTAAGAGATACCATGCGCCGGTTGAGAAACCATTGTTACCTAGATAAGGGTAATACATTGGAGATGTACAATACATAACAGTAACGAATGGGGCAAACCAGCTCTATAATTATCAGGGTGCGCAACAGAGGCCAGTGAGCCCATGCGTCAGGTACCGGGTATACGTTGTGAATATAAATGGATGGCTAGTTATCAATGCCTAAAAGCCTCACAGGCCAGGACCGAAACCGGTTATGAGTTACAACTCCAATGCGAATTCTTGGTTTAGGGACTAAACCGCCATTATGGTTAAGATCCTCTAATCAGAATCCATTGTGTAATAGACCGCGTGGAAGTTTAAAACACTTCACGACGGCAGAACATATTAAGCTAATGCTCAGTGATGATTACGTGGCGTAATCCCTTTTAAGGGGGGTAGAGCGCAAAACCATTAGTGTGTTGTACCGTACAAGTGTACGTGAACTGGGTTGTGCATAGCACAAAATGATTGTTATGATGGTTGGCGCGTGTGTTATATAAACATACGCATTTATTTGTGGTTAAATTGTGGTAATTGCGCACAAAAGATGCGAATACCATTGTGGGAAGTGTGTCATTTTGTTAACAGTGGTGTGTGAGAGTACAAGTGGAAGGGAGTAAAGAAACTCCGGGGACTAAAACCCCGACGGTGCATAAATGTAAACCATGTATTGTATTTTGATAAAAATATATGTATATATAACAAGTGGGATTTTGTGAAGGGTTATGAGACCGACATAGAACCTAGTGAGAATTAATTTCCTAGGTAACTTGAATTAAGTTGGATTTGGGTGATGATTGATAGACGGAGTTCTATCCCTTGGAGATGTAATGATTATGACTAGAAGGATTTAAAGATAGAAAATGGGATACGCTTGAATAGTTGTTGTTGAAAAGAAGTGGGAGGTGAAACTTGATTATCATGAGATCAAGGGAAGCCGAACACAAATTGGGGTGGAAAGATAGTTCAACACTGATGCTGATCACATCAGGGTTGGATGACTCTTGAAGCTCCCTGTAAGTGATCATAAATAACTATATTAAGAAAGATACAAAGAGCATAAATCGGACTGGAGTTGTGTGGTGTTTTCAAAAGGATTTTCAATTGGTGTTTTCAAACAATCGATTAATATTTTGAATAAAAGATCTTCTTATACTTAACCTAGTAAAGAATATTTTTGTAGTACTGCTCACGAGCTGAGGACGTATGAGCTTTGTCTCGGACCGGTGACATGAGAAGACATATGTTAAAAATAAGTGAATGTTTTGATCTCCCACAGGAACGGGGACAGAAAGTTGTCCATCGCGACCGGGTTCTGCGGGATCACAGTGTATATGTACTCAACATGGGACTTGAGCCCATGGAGAGATGGAAAAGGTATTTCTGTTTGATATACATGCTATGACATGTTGTTTGGTATGTGTGATAAAGGTTATTCTGACTTTGATCTCCTAAAGTGTATGCTATCAAGACCTATGAGTCTAAATGTGTGTGTTACCCGGGCCTACGAGTCCAAATGTGGTTATGTCACCCAAACCTAAGAGTCTGAGGGATATTATGTTAGTGCAAGTGTGGTGAAGGTACCCGGACCATTAAGTCCGAGGTTACCATGTGAGTATGATATTTTATGTATAGGTGGATATGTTGCCCGGACCATTAAGTCCGAGGTGGATGTAAAGGGTGGTTGGTAATGGAAGTTTTATGGCTATAAGTAATTCCCGTATTCTAATCCAATGATGCGAGGAAATGTGAACTTCGAGGACGAAGTTCTTTTAAGGGGGGTAGATTGAAATACCCAAACCTTGGTATGTTGTGTAAACGTTAAACTATGGTATTAAAGGCTAAAAAGTGCCTTAGAAACATAAATGAAACATTTAAACCATGGTAAAACACAATAAAACACTAAGACACGGTTTGAGCAAAAACATGCTCTAAGCTTGGAGAGAACTTGGTTAGGACCCAAAGAGCCTACCAAGACTTGATAATGTTTAATTATGACTTTATAAGGCTAATTAAGTCCTTAGGAAACTTTGGTAGACAATGAAACCAAACAAAACACAAATAAATACCTTAAGGTCAATAAGGGCAAAATGTGCTCTAAGCTTGGGATAAATGTGTATAAGACCTAATGGTCATACCTATGCCTCATTTATATGTTAATGAACATATTAAACCAATTACTAAAGAAACCAAGCTTGAAAACAAGTTAAAACACAAAATGTGCTTTAAGAGTCTTAAAGCACGTTTTTGAAAAATTGTCTTGTAAATGAGTTTTGAATGGCTAAATGTCCATCATTACTCTTTAATTAACATGTGTACTATATAGTATCACATTTGGGTGGCTATATCAATGGGAAATCAAAAATTTCACTTCTATGTGCCTTGTTATTGGTGAATAGTGATTTTTATAACTAGTTTGTAACATATAATGTTATAAGTGAGACAATTGACTAATAAAGTCTAAAGTACCCCTAGGCACTATTTGGGGCCGGTTTTTAAGGTGTTGTGACTCACCACCCTTGTTAGTTTACTAAGAAAAGAAAGAATGACTAATTACTATACTATTTGCTTTATAAGGATAAATATCTTAACAAAAGCAAACTTACCTTCTCATTCTCTTCTTCCCTTCATTTCCCACGGTGTCTTCTTCTTCCTCCTCTCTCCATCGGTTTCCAACAGAGCCATACCATTCTCATCCTTCCTCACTTGTAACTTATGACTCCATGCTCCGAATTTAATTCCGAGACTGACTACCGTTCTCTTAGTTAGAGCAAGCTCTACAACCTTGTCCTTTCAAATCCTCAAAACCACCATTTTGGTGCCAAGGAAACTTCCATGGAAGGGGCTTGAGCTAATATTTTATGCCTTGTTGATCACCTTTACTTCAAGGTAAGGAAAAAACAAAGAAAACTCCATTTCCTCTCTTTTTAGTACATGGCCGAAAATTAACCTCACATGGTGTCTTTACCTTGCTTGTTTAGCTTCATTTGAATCTTCCAAGGGCTAGGAGGAGTCCTCTCTTGATATATATTCAAGCTCTCTTTCCATTCCAAGGTAAAACAATCATGTTGATACCTTAAGATAATATATGTAACTAGGGTTTACAATGAGATAAAGCTTAAAGCTTATATACTCATTTCAATGTTGGTATATTGTTTAGTTGTTGGCAAGGAACCAAATGCCTTACCGGTTTTACAAGGAAACAAGAAAGAAATTTGTGAGGAAAAGAGGTAAACAAGCTATCTCAATGTGGTTTAATGCCTTAGGAGAAATAAGCTTATAATGCTTGTTAAAACTACCTAAAGAGCAAATGGTGAATGACCTAGTAAAGTGTTCTCAAGGAGACTAGTAAAAGAACATATGTATTGGTGTATGTATTTGCAGGTCAAAGGCATATTTATGTGGGAAATTCAGTGTTTAAGGATTATGCAATTTAAGGGCCTAAGAGCCATGTTATTTAAGGGCCTAAGTGCCAAGCAAGTTTAATTATGCACTATATTGTGATGTAGTGTAAGTTGGTGAATTTTGTGAGTGATAATGTTCTTGATGGATTTAGGTGCTCTTGAGTGCTTAATGGTGAAAACTATGAGTTTTGGAATGATGATGTGCTAAGAGAACCCATGGCGAAATTTGTAAATGTATAAGGAATTCTAAGTGCTTAAATGAACTTGGGTGAACTAGGAATTGTTAGGAATGGACACATGCTTCACTAAGGGAGAACATCATTAATGTTCTAAGTATAATATAGGATACATGCCTTGAGTTCTTAAATCCTATTGAGTAGTTTTTAGATATTTATTAATCTTGGAGAAGTAAGGTGTTTAAGGTTAAGGAAGGTTTGTTAGATAATGATGTTTAGGAATAAGTTTGGAGAAGTGTTTGGTTAGGTTGTTGATGAAAGAGAGATGTTTAGGTAAGAGGAGATTGTGAGAGAATTTGGTTAGTGAGGAGATGTTGGGAGATGGAAAGTTCAGGTGGTGTTGGACCTAGTGGTTAGTGGTCATTGTTGTGAATTCCACTTAGAAATCTTAAGGAGAAAAACATCCAAGTACTAGGAATCTTGTAAGAATTTGTGAATGATAAGATGGTTTTGGTGAGTGATTTAAAGAGTTTAGCACAGGCTAAGGTGTGTTTGAAGTGCCCAAATGAGGTTAGGATATACTAGGATATGGGGTGAAGTTTGGAGTTGAATGTAAAAAGGAAAACAAGGACTGGGGCAGACCGGACTTGCGACCGGACTTGCAAGTTCGGTCGGGCCCAGTTTACCCTGCGAGAATTAGTTTCTGGAATGGACCGGACATAGGACCGGACTTGGCAAGTCCGGTCGGGCTAAATTTACAAAGGGGAGAAACTCTCTGGAATGGACCGGACATAGGACCGGACTTACAAGTCCGGTCGGAGTAGAAAATTTTGTACGGATTGAGTTACTGGAATCGACCGGACATGGACAAGTCCGGTCGGCAAGTCCGGTCGGACCAAAATGTGGTTTAAGGTTATGAAATGAAAGGAATGATGGGGATTGATAGGTAATGATGTTATGAGGTTGTTGAGGACATTAGGTGAGTTTGATGGCAATTAGGTGGGTGAAAAGTTGTATTAAAATGTGAGGGTAAAACAAGTTAAAAAGTAAGTTATGTAACTAAGTTAACGGGAAAAATTATAAGCTTTGACATTAAATAATCAAGCAAACCCCGATGTTAATAAAACACATGTGATGTTAACAGTTGTTCGAGAATCGCTCGAGGAACATAAGTGGACGTGGTAAAGTGGACTCCGGTGACAGGTATGGTTTTCTTGCAACCTGTGTCCTACCGGATTACACCGGCTTGTATGCCAATGTGTTTTCTTGAGTGTTTGCCACCTTGTAAGATTAAAACATGTAATGAGTTTATAGTAATTCATTTATGTGGCGAATTTGGCCTCCGATACCATTTAACCTCAAATATGTGTTAAACCTTAGCTAACCAAATCTAGGAACACATGAGTGATTGGTATTCGGAGTTGACGGCCCAAACCTTGGGAACGTGCTAACCACGGCTATGTGTGAGTTAGTTGGACATTGTTGTTGTATGCAAGTGTGTGAACCTCCCTTGTGTGCTTAACTCGGTTATGATACCGTATGGTGTGTGGATGTGGTAGGGCTCCATAATGGATCTCTAACTACTTATTATTGAGTGTATATGTACTAATGGGGGGTGAGGAGTCCGGTTGTTCCGGCCACGCGTGTGATGGACGGGAGTCGAATCATATCCGGTTCGGCTCTCTTGGTGTATGTATAGGTGGTATTCCAATTTGGTTTCTACCTTTCCTTAGCTTATCCAAAGCTAGTTACTGACTCACGTCGGGCCACAGGGGCATACGAATGTTATTTCGGTGTGCTTGGGATTACTATATCCGACACACCTTGGGTATAAGTTAACCGTTCTATATAACCGGACGGTAACGAGGTTGGTAACGAGCTTAACATGGGATTGGCAAAAATCCCTAGGCTCACATGGTATACTAACTATGGTGGAGGGTTCCTTGTGAGAACCGATTTTATGGTGTTATGTAATGTTATGGTGCTATGCAAATTCCCTTGCTATGCTATGGTATAAATATATATATATGGATGTTTTAAATGAATGCGATGTCATCATGTGTACGTTGAAACAAGGAAGGTGTTGTTATGTTTTATTATGTGAGAAATGAGATATTATGTATGATATGGAATGTGTGGATCATGGAAATGAATCCCAGTTTGCGACAAGAGGCATTTGAGGATAACCCGATTAATGGGACATGTCGTTCGTTAAGGAAGTAGCTCCTTTTAGAGGAGAGCCACTCTAGGGTTTAAGGAATCATTGGATGGTTGGTAAGTGTGGACGTGTTGGTTATAGGTTGAGCCCATTGAGGCGAAATATTATGTGTCGTATGGTTATGGCTTGTATGCATGATTTAAATATAATCAACTGCATGCTAAGACGACAATTAGTTGTGCGTGGCCCGGTAGCATGTGGGCTGCGGGATTACCATACCAGCAAAGGTGCTGAGCCCCTGGGGGCCACCCTTTCTCTCCTTTTCTATTTCAGGTACAAGGGGCTGGAAGCTGTTCGAGAGTAGGACGGGGCAGATGTTTATACATGGGTAGCCATTTAAATGGCGTGAGTATGATAGGCGTAGTAAGACCGAAATTGTTATCGGCAGTAGTTTTAAACACTCGGTACAGTGGGAATGTATGTATATAATAAATGTTGAAATGGAATGAGGAATGTATTATGTAGTTGCTCGGGAATCTAGTCCATCAGACCGATACAAATGTGTATGTATTAGCCTTGTTAGCCACGTGGGTGGTTAACGGCGTGTAACACCATTGGAATAAGTAATGCGATGAGTTAAGTTTCCGCTGCAGATTGTTATTACGTGTTTGTTGTTGGATGGGGTGTTACATGGATATGTTGGAAAGTTAATTATTGTTTAAGAGATCTTTCAGAGGCATCTATGTCGTTATTTGAGATACTGGAGTTACTACAATGGCCTTTCTTTTGTTGCAAAGTTATTGTGATTATTTGGTGTGAATTGGTCCTGTTTAGCATTTTGGGGTATATCAGGACCTGTCCGAACGTCCGTCCGGACATCCATGTTCAGACAGGCCCCGAAAGTTTTAAAGGCTTTCTGTTTTGGTGTGTCCGAACTTCGGTCCGAACATTGAAGTTCGGACACGCCACGTTATTTTTCTCGGACTTTTCAACTTACTTGTGTCCGAACTTCTAAGTCCGGACACAAGTTCGGACACCTTGGTTTTTCAATCCTTTCAACTCTCGACTTGTGTCCGAACATCAATGTCCGGACACAAGTTCGGACAGTTGGATTTCTACAGTTTAAATGTCTCGGCTTGTGTCCGAACTTACAATGTCCGGACACAAGTTCGGACCAGGCTTGTTTTGCCCCTTTAGGACTCGTTTGGGGTCCGTTTTTGAAGCCGTTTTCACCGTTAGCTTTGTTATTTCATTTCCTATGTTTTGAGGCAAAATCCAGGGTGTTACAATTGTATTTAGAGCAAATAATTAGATGTTATATAAAAATAAAATTTTATGGATTATAAATTAGTATTTAATATAACATTTCAATGTATTAATACTTAAGATTATTTTAATTTTTAATGGAATAAATAATATCATTGAAATGAAAAAGCAATTCTTTCTAATAATAAAATATTGACTGTAAGTGAATATATATATACAGCTATCACTTATTATTTTATTATTATATATTGTTTAATTGTTGATAAAATATTTATTTAAACATATATTGTAGTTAAAACAATATATTTTGTTCAATTAAATATTATTTAATGAAATTCAAAAATATAAATTTAAATTTAGTACTGGATATGTCAAGAAATGAAAAATAACATATATTAGCATATAAAATATTCTTTAATTATTAAGCACGGTATAAAACATATAATAACTTTGATATATTGACAAACCCATAATAGTGTTCAAACAGTTTTGTAATTAATCATTACTTAGCAAGTTGAATACTTATAATTATATTTCTGAAATATACTACAAATATTTTGTACTCTAATAATTTTGATAATTGAAAGTTTACATCGTAATTTTTATTAGTTTGCTCTTTCCTTGTAGAATATTTTATTATAATTGATAGATAGTAATAGTTTTAAAAAACTATTATCCGTATCTGAATAAATAATTTAGAAAAACACTACTAGTTTAAAACTATTGTTCTATATTATTTTCATTACTTTATAATTTAGTATACCAATCTTTATAAAGAAAACTAAAAAAGGGAAAAAAACTAATTTATAATATATTAATCTATATATTTCAATTTAATTTAATTTTGTGTCAAATTTAATATATAATATTATTTTTAAAATATAATTATAAATATTGAAAATTTAAATTAATTTATTAAAAATTAATTTTAAATATTAATTAATATTATTAAAATATTCTTGCCTCCTTATTACAGTTTTCTGGCTCCGCCTCTGTTTACGGTATTCATTATATTTGCAGCATAAATTGTTCGTTGTTTTGTGGTTGTTTTGTGGGTATATTTGTGGTTGTTTTGAAAATTGTTGTTCGGTGATGACGGTTTGACATTTTTTGTCAAAAATGCCACACTCAAAAATATCACATTTATACCACATATATACCATCACCGAACGCAGCCTAAGTCATTGTCGGGTTTTCACTACCTCAACCTTTAGCTTTAGGGAGGGTTAGAGTTTTCTTTTTGTTTTTTAAGGGTTGATAGCCCATTCAAATTGTAGGATTTACAATATTTAGAGTTGTTAAACCTTAGACTTCAACCGCTACAACTATTTTCAATTGAATTTACATTCTTCAACCATGTCAGCCTTCTTCAACGTTGTTATCTTTGTCGGTGCTGATGACTCATTTGAAGGTGGTAGTTGTCTCAGACTTGACTACTGCTTAACCGTTAGATTTTGTAGTGTTAATTAGGATTTTGTGGCTTAACCACTACTTCAACCAATGAAATAGAAACGTCAATCAAGGTGCGATATATCACCGCATCAATGCCGGTGGTCACGTGCATTCTCATGTGCTTATATTTGGCACGGCGCTAAGGAATTTTGACCATATCAAGTTCATCAAATAGCAACATCGCAAGTAAATATCCGAACCATTATTTTTGGGAAAATTAATGCCCCACCCATGACGTTTGGTGAAATTACACATTCCACCCATGTGGTTTCAAAAATTACTTTCCCTACTCATGAGGTTTCGCTCGTTTTACAACCAGCAACTTTTCTAATTTTTGTTCAATTCAAAAGATGCTTAAACGTTATCTGAAATTGATGAAATTTACATGGATGATGCTAAAGTGATATGTTTTGATCGTATGACAAATCTGAAGTTTTTAAAGCTTAAATATGACCTATGGGACCCAATGAAACATGTGACATATTCATTGGGTCCCACATGTCGCATTTCAGCTCAAACAAATTTAGGTTTCTCACTGAACCAAAATATAACACTTTAGCATCATCTATGTCAAATTTCATCAATTTGGACAACGTTTGTGGACTTTTTAAATTAACCAAAAGTTAGAAAAGTTGTTAAATGTAAAACGGGGGAAACCACATGGGTAGGGAAAGTAATTTTTGAAACCACGTGGGTGGAGTGTGTAATTTCGCCAAACATCGTGAGTGACACATGTAATTTTCCCTTATTTTTATTTGTAAAGAAGAATCGATCATGAGTGTGAAAGTGGTAACTTTGAAATATAAGAGAAAGTAAATTGTCTAGCACAATGTTTTTAGGATTGAGCTTTTTCTCTAACATCGACATAAATTTATATATTGGACTGTAAAATTATAGGTACTAAAAATCAATTTTTTAGTTATAAAGGTTTTGGTAACAATTTATATCGTTACTAAAGTTATTATTAGTGATAAGTATTTTGTTATCAAAGATAGTACTACATATTTAAAAAAAATTAAGACTTTAGTAACAATGTACTTGTTAAAAATTATATTTTTAGTAACGATGTAACTTTTAATAATGAATAAAAATCGTTACAATAAATAAATTGATCTTTGACTACGCCAATAAATTAATTTAGTAATGAATTTGATTTTTGGTAATGATTTTTTGTTGTTACCAAAAATCTATATTCTAGTAGTGATTTATAGAGTTTCAGAAAAAAAAAAGTATATGCTTTATATAGAAGAAGTGAGGATATAGCTTTTTTAATTACTTAAATATTAACATGGATGATCTTTATATTGTACCAAAGTCAAATACTCAGAATATGGAGAAGCGCGGCCCTTATATTCAAAGGTAAATTCTTGGCTATATGTGTAAGTAGCCAAAGATAGCTACATTCATCGCACAACCAACAATGAAAACATGTACAATGAATAATTAAAATATGTATAATAAAAAATTATACTGAAAGTACTATTTTTGTGTACAATATTTGTTATATAAGTAATGTACATATTTTATAGTGTAATGTAAATGTTTTTTATACTATATGTACATGTTATGTAGCTATCTTTGGCTACATGTGGGTGTAGCCTAGACATGTTGTATTCAAAATGACATGATGAAGTTTCCTATATTTAGGATGTAGAATCACACGATTTTACAACTCTGATAGGTATACTGACACTTGGGTTTGCGGTGATTAAGACCATGAAACAAATGGATGAGTCCAAGATGCAAGATGATTAAAGACTAAACCAAAACAATAAAATATTCTAATTAAGATAGTTAATCTAGAGTAAGTCATAGCGTGGAAGGGTCCGGGGCGAATCGGACGCTGATCTTTGTGAGAGGTCAACGAGCAATGAAATCTCATGCGGGTGAGAAATGGAGTTGGACAATGAAGTGGTCCCTTTCTTGTTCTCTGGTCCTGTGGGGTGGGAACATCTAGCCCTTCATAAAGACTCGTTTAATCCATAGACCTCTTGCCCAACCCAGCTTCAACAACAATCTCTTCCAACTTTTGCTCTTAATACAACCGTGAGAGCTGCTATAATCCTTAGGAGAGGCTGACGATGAAGATCCTTTCACATTTGATCTTGCTTAGATTTTATCACCCACCAACTCTTCTTCACCACCTAGAGTAAGATCATGGCTTGCGTTATCTGTCAATTTCGTCGGTCCGCAAGCTGTTTTCCAAGCGCTTTCATTTTGGGCCAAGAGAGAATGTTGGCTAGGCCTTACTGATTGAGCCCTCATCCATGATCCATACGGAAAGGTTCCATCTGCTGTAATCACTCGAGCGAGACAATTTCTTTCACCGCATGAGTGAAAAGTCCTCATTGAAACAAATAGATGGCATTTGCTCGTAGGTAATCTAAAGAACTTCAGCTTGATTTGCCAAGTTTATAGAAATACATCTAAGGATGGCTTTTTGACATCGAAAAAGGCTTTAACCCTTATGAATTCACCACTAATTTAATCCTCATTCTCTCCAAAATCAAGGAAGCAACCAGACAATTTTCTATTCTCCTCGTGAACTCCTTATGCTGGTAGGCAAACGAAACATCATGGATTGTAGCCCACATCGTGAACTAGTTGAAGTCATGTTCACGAGGTCCTTTGTTCTTATCAAGTTGTTGGAATATCAGAAGAGAGCCATCGTAACACCAAGGTCCCTTTGACAAAACAACATATAGAGTCAATCTTCTCAAATTCAAAAAGAAAGAGACATATTCACCTACCGGCGTGGTTGTGAAATTGCCTTCCAGTGCTCTAATATATGGTGGCTTAATAGTGAAGGATTTGTAGAGCAGGCATCTGTCATACAAACATGGCAAGACAAGCTCTTCCAGTCCACTTACATCCATCAGATTGCCTTCCTTTTTCGTGAGAGCCAGGGTAGCACAACGATTAGCAATGTCCTCCACTCTTACTTCCCCAAATGTGTCATCCATTAGGAGGAAACAAGGAGAAAAGAAGGAAAAATGTAGGAGGTCGAACCCAGTGAACGATCAGTTAATTGTTTTAGAAGTCGGACGAAGAAAGCAAGGTGAAAATGGTTTGACTTCCTAAACACATGCAATAGCCATTATGAAAGAAGGTATGAGGTGAAGAAAACAAAGTGATAGAGTGAAAGGGCATAATAATTAATAAGAGCTTGGTCTTCCACCGAAGGAGTCCGTAAAAAACAAAACAAGCAATCGAATCCTCGAGGGGAATGAACACAGAGTGCTCCCAATGTTCTCCCAGAGAGGCGATTCTTTAGGCGATTCAAAAATCTTCTTCACATCCTGTAGGAGGAGTGATTATTCCTTTTGCTGTTGTAGGGGCAAGGAGGTCTGAAGCGGGAAGCTAGTCGTAGCTAAGTACAAATCCATCTTAAATTTCCATCACGTCTCAGTTATGTCCAGAAGTCTTAGGGTTCACCCTCTGGGTTTTGGGTTGGCCAACTACCCATTTAATCTCCAGTCTAATCATATCATTTACTTCTTCATCTGTTCGCGAGAGCTTTATTCCCATAGTGCCCCGGGTGGAAAGAAGTACAAGTCGTTTTTTCAATTCCAAGTTGCTTGGGCGACTTCTTCTGTCTCTTCAGTTCTCCGTATTTTAGTGCTCTGGTTTCAAATTCCTAGTCAAGAGAAGTGTGCTATGGATCTCCTCTCTGATAGTTGTGAGCTCTTGAGGTTGCATCCTGCAGAATAAGAGAAGGTAGATGGGGATGCCATGATGGATGGAAGCTGCCCCAAGGAGTTGAATAAGGCGCTCTTTGGTAGACTTTGGCATCCTAAGACCATTAACTGTAAGGCTCTACACAAGTTTTCTGAACCTCATCTGGAAGCCAAAGTCATAGTTCAAGGTAAATGAAAGAGAAAATAACCCGGTTTACTTTCGAGTTTGCGAATGAGTTAGATGCTAAGTTCGTTCTAAGCAATGGACCTTGGCATTTCATAACAGATTATTGGTTGTGTCCGCTCTAGATCCCAAGTTATCCATTGAGGAACATGATCCTAACTCGATCAAACTTTGGGCTTCTAATAATCTCCCTATTTCCTTCTATAATAAATCATCTGCAGTGGGGCTGGGTAACAGGATAGGGAAATTTGTTTCTGTTTAGATCGACTAAACCCGCTAGCATCTAAGGTTCTAAAAGTTTGTGTGGAAGTCAAGATCTCAGATCCTCTGTGTAGGTTGATAGTGTTGTCGATAGGAGGGAAAGATAGATGTTATCGAGTTTCATATGACAACTTGCCTTTTCTTTGCTTCAGGTGTGGTAGGATTAATCATGTGTTGTCTGAATGTTCATATAAAGTGCTTCTCCTGCTAAGGAAGGAAAACATGGCCCTTGGATGAGGTCTGAATTTGTAGGGTCTTTGGCAGTTACTGAAGATGACTTACTAACAGATCACGCTAGTGGGAATCTGAGGAGATTGGGTAATGAGATCCTGATAGAAAAAGAAGTGATAGATCCCACTGAGAATAGTAAAGGTGGTTAGGAACTAATGGAAGGGCAAGAAAAGGTTGACAAAGGAGAGGAGGCGATTATGTCAATGGAACAGCAGTAGTAGGTCTTTAGAATATAAGGAAAGAAGGAAAAAGTCAGTTTCAAAGTTAAGTACTGGGGTTGAGGAAGGTAAGCTATTCTATTATCTCTCTTGTTCACAGTCTAGTATGGCAGAGTTATACAATAGGAATGAAGTGGCTAAGAAAGGGAAAAGGGCAATATCAAAGAATCTGCTAAGATTATTATCACACCTGAACAAGAAACAAGAAAAGGAGAAAAGTAACTCCTTAAAGAAGTTCGATCCTCGGGGTTTGAATAAAATTACTGAAGAAAGTGCTATACCTTTTAAAAAGAGATCAGTTAATCAGATGGATGATTGGAGAGAGGCGTTAAACAATTTTAATGAAGCTAAGTAAAAAAAGCCAAGGTTCTCCAGGAAGAGGAAGGGGATCTAAATCAGTCTATAGCTCAAATTATGGAGGAAGCTGATAAACTATCTCACCCCCTGGTTTTCATAAAAGAATAGATGCTCAAATGGAAGAGGTGTATCAAAGAGAAGGTAAGCAGATATATAGTCCAGGCATAGCAGTTTGTGATAACAAAAAGGCCATTCGCAAGAAGAGGAATTCCCCAATCAAGAAAGCTCAGAGGAGTGGCACTCTACAGGGGGAGAAGATAGGGCTGAGTCTAAAAGCATAAAGATTAATCTGGTGAAGGCTGCCTTTGCTGAGAAGCAGGTAGCCATGAGAAATGAATCCAAAAAAAACTTTTGCTGCTGGGGGTTTGGTCTCCTCCTAGCAGCAATTCAGGAAGGTTGGCTTAACCAGAAGTTCAAGGTGGCTAACTCTCTTCTTTTTGAGACTGAGAAGCAAGCTAAGGTAGTTTTAAAAGATCTTGGCAGTAATTCGAAGAGAATCTGTAGCAGGGAGAATAGTACAAGCAACCTGGGAGCGGGAGTATTCCACCTGCTAATTAGAAAGAAGATCTTCAGCTGGATTTTTGGGCTTTTGATCTACAAAGGGGAACAGAAGAGAAGCCAGAAAGAAGTGGCAGCAAGGAGGCGATTAGGGGTAGAAACCTGATGAAGTTTTATCAACACTGACCTAAGTTCCAAGAGCAGTTTCTCGCCAGAAAGATTTTAAGCACTTTTACGGTGCAAATGGTTAGACTTTTAATACATCTAATGGCTTTGGAGCTTATCTTTCAGATGGTAGCCTCAACTGGTGTTTCAAGCTAACGAGTAGATCGATCAAGAGGAGGGCATGTCTGGAGGTTAAGTCTAGTGGTAACACCCGTTTCAATCAAGCTGGATGGTATTAAGTGTGGATAATTGCAGTGGACGTGCTCAGGTGGAGCACCTAGGTAGCTCTCATTGGCGTATCTATAAGATCAGGGAGGATCACTTATTTTGGTATAATGTAGCTTGTCTATTTAAGCTTGTTTTAGTATCTAGTACTGTATGTATTTTTGGGCTGATATGGAGCCAATATTTTGTCTCTGTAACTACTAGTAGAAGTAGATTCAGAGTTGTAGATAAAGTTTGCTATAAGCATCAAAAGAAGGTGGAAGTAATTACCAAAACTCTGTTAGCTCTCGGGACTGGAGCGATATCTGTAGTTTCGGGTTGTATTATCACTTTTATGTATGAATGAAAACTCAATGCTTATAAAAAAAAAGGGAGTCCGTAAAAAGGGGTACATAGGAAGTATTCAGATTGCTTATAATATGATATGTGTCGTTATAAGCATATGTCTATAATGAGTCATGACGAACTATTCACTTCGCTTATATAATTAATAGTATACTTCTAAGGGGATTTTAAAACTGCAGCAGTGCTGCATATAGCACTGAGCTGCGCCGCCAAATTGATGATTGGCCGTTGTTTCCCCAATAAAAGATGGTCAAGTTTTCACTTGTATTATAGTGAAGAATGCTAAATTATTTATGCATGTTACTATGTAGTCATTTTCACATGTTGTATCATGTATAATCGACCAAGTCTTTTTTTATTCGCACTTTGTCGTCTACTTCATGTCATCCGCCCACCTGTCCCAGTTGTTTTCACAATTACAGTTTAAAACACAAAGAACTTAAATTTGTAGGTTAACTCGCCTCGCCATCAATTATTAGTATCACTGACAATATCAAAACCACGATCCACCGACAAAGTAGGAAGAAACCCATAAAATAAGCAAATGAAATGGTTCTTTATATTTTGACAAATGTAATGTTAAAAGTATGTTCAACTGTGTCAATTAATTAAACCCCCAGCTATTTGATTAGCCTCCAAAAAATACTTTTTTTTTTTTTTTGCTTAAGGAAACCTCCCAAAAATTACGAATTAAGACTAGTATGCAAATTCATGAGCATCATTAGACAAATCAACTGATAAAAAGTATGCTCCATCACAATCAACAACCACCAATAACCACCCCTAAATTATGTACAACTAATATCTCTCGCCTCAAATCAATTGGAAATAACAAATCAAATATCAATTTTCAATGAACAAAAGAAAATGAATCACCAGTTGATGGATGTAATACTCCTGAAACAAACGGTTTGTTGTAGCTTTGTAAGCACTATAGATTTTAACTTTCACCACCATTTGTGGAGAGCTAGCCAGCATACCATAAAGATTTGAAGATGAGTAAAGTGGTATATATACTCAACCATATATAGCATAGTCATTTATCAGAAGTTGTGTCTACATCAGGCAGAAATAGCTAGTAGCTAGTGTCACAACTTCTAAAAATAGGTAGCGAAAGCATATATCATGAGGGATCATAAGGAAGTCAAGACTGTTATTTGCCTCAAGTAATTGCTCAATCACACAAGTAAAGAGTAGAAAAAGCAGTCCCATGCATACAAAGACAACGAAAAGTAAGATTATAACAATTTATCTTCAGTCTTCAAGTATTTCCATATTAGAGCCGAGAAGAATCATAAAATGGGGTTGATACTGTGTAAAAAATTTGACAGAAACTCAATATAAATAGAACAATTAGAGAACACATGCAACGTTACATTGGTGGATAAGGAGACTACCTTATTGATTTCTCTACCGGGAAGAAGAGGGTTTAGAGTAATGGTGTGACGGTACTGAATGACGAGGAAGGGAAGGGAGTATAGACCGCAGAGAGGGAAGAAGGATAGACCGCAGAGAGATAGGGAATATGTAACACCCCTCTCCTTAAACACGTAATAATCTCTCTCGTAGCAATAAATAAAACGTCTTACAGCGGAAGAATAAATAATACAACGATACTCACTCGGGTGTCACCGGCCATTACTCGCCCATGCGAGTAACGAAGCCAAACTATATCCAACTTCCAACATAAACAAAACTGCTAACCACTGTGACAACGAGATAACTCCTATACATCATACTAAGTCCATAACCATAAATGTCGGCAAGTGAGCGTCTACCCAAATCCCAAATATACATAACTGTACCATAATACATTTCACCATCTTTATTGTTATACAAACAAACTCCCTGTGCGGTAATCAAAATAAACTCTAATTACCCTGTTCCCGCACTTCGGCTTCGACAATAATCAACAACCTGCATAATGGTGTAGTATCAGCGATAAACGCTGAGTATGCCGGGCCTGAACCCTAATGGTCACTTAGTCATTTTAACCATCTTATTATATAGATTGGTTTCATGCTTTAACCATTTTACAGATATAATCAATACTGTAATATCATGCATATAAACATAACCATCCATCCAATCCAACATTCATATCATATCACAAACAACAGTTGTATAATCGAACATATCGAAAAAATTGCAGTATAATGTACAATGTACAATCGCCGTAGCGAACAGTTTCCATAGTTAATTTACCTTGGCCTTAAGGCCCCATCCAAATCATGTTTAATTAATACCAGTTGGGCGTCATGTTAAGACAACCCGATAACCTCACCATGGACAGTAGTCCTCCCGTACACACATAGGTGCTCATTTTGCCAGAGGTCCGGAGGGCCCTGACTATTCTCTTTGTGTCTCGTAAGACGTCCATATAAAGGCCGTAGCCACCTGACCCACGATCCAAATAGGGCTCGTTGGGTATAAACCTGGAGCGGAACCCAATCGGGAACCCCTCAGTGATCACAAATGCGCAACCAAGTAGTTCGTAAACTACCGGGATTCCTCACCTCAACTCATACCATCTCCTCTCTCATAATGTTTAAGATATGCTCTTAGTCTTATGGAGAATATAATTTATTAATTAGCTGCCCAATGGGTCTCACGCATACCTAGAAGTAATCTAGGTTATATTCATGTTCGAGATCCATGCTCTAGAGAGACCGACAATGTCATGACTCGTTCCTAAGTGTTTTACTTAGGTTGCCATGTACTTAATATTAATATTATATTATATATCAAGTAACCGTCTTGTCATCACAATAACGTATATGTTATGTTTATATAAGTCGATCTATAGTCGACGTAGTGTTAGTCCCATAGGACGCTCGTGCATAAATAATTAATGCAGAACACCCATAATCACATACATGTAATCAAAACACTTAACACACACAAGTGATATCAACCAAATCCGAGCCCAAGGAATTCCTTAGGACAACCCGGAAAACCCCTTTAAACGTCAAAAGGCATACCGTACACCTTAGACCAGGATGCGCAGTGTAGACCTATCTCGTCAACGTCGCTCTCCGTCTGAAGTATGATCTAAACGTAATAAAACTATAAGTCAGTCTCCTTGACTAACTACATCCGGTATTTCCGAACAACAAGTAACCCCGACAGTTTCATCCCCGGATTTCTACAGTTATTTGTTACGGGTTTCTCTAAACTGGTCGGCTTTGTTACTAAAACTCATATGTCAAAATATTTCGACTGTTAAGTTTAGTTCGTTATTTTTCCTTAATCTTATCCACCTTTAAATTTAGGTATATAGCCTATAGTTGCATGTATGCATGCATTATTATATTATATTGTATTATTTTTCCACCATCCATTATAATACATTGTATTATATAATCCATTATCTTAGCAAATTATATTTGCATTCAAAAACTCATAACTTATAGTTTGTAACTATTTTTTTGTAATAACCATCACCATTATATTATATGGTTCCAACCATAATATATATATCCATCCTTTATACATTCTTCTTGTATATGTATGTATTTACCTTATAGGTAAGTTTCATGAGTTATAAACTCTTATATTTATATGTTACATTTTATCATCTTATATTAGATGATTATTCCCATTAGTTGTATTATATTATACAACTTATATTAAGATTATTATCCTAATATTATGTAACAATTTATGTTGTATAATTTCAACTCCTAAGGTTTAATCAATAAATACCTTAGTTTATAAATCTTATTTATTTATAGTTTGTCACATTATTTAATGTGAATATCCTTACTCATATTAATTCCATTAAAACCACCTTAATACCATATACTAGTATCATATAATATGATATTTTTATTTCCTTTAATTTATAACCTATAGTTTTTATACAAAACTATATAATATTGCCGCATGCATATACATTTATACCTTATTCTTTCCATATCCCATAGTTTCCTTTATTTACAAAATCACCCTATAAATTATACCATGTTATATATATACCATATAATATACATTTTTAACTTATAAAAGGGTATAACCTATGGTTTTATTTTTACAAAATACCGAACAGACCTTGGCTGTTTTGAATTTATTTTCAACCCCTTTAACTTTCCAAATTGCCATTTGGCCCACTTATACATATAGTTTCATAATATCATTAAACTATATATTATACATATATCTTATTAATTACTCTTATATTATTCTAAAAGTCACCAAATTTCACCAAAGGGTTATAATTACCTTACTAAACATATAGTTTCGGTATTTTACATTTCCACCCCATCTATTTCTTTTATTCCAAAGTGTCATAATGACATAATAACTATATTATACATATATAGTTTTATTTTAATTCCAAAATCAACCAAATATTCCTAAAAATTCCTAATAGCCCATGGGTGTTTATAATACCATTTCATTTTACACCCTAATAAGGCACACATTTAATCACATAATATTAATTGCACATAAAATCGTATTCTTAAATTAAAACATAACGGTATAAATTATATTAAACTTTGTTTAATTTATACTAGATTACTACCAAATCATCTTAATGGGTCAATAATATATGAATTTAACTTAATCTTTTACAATAATTCCTATCTTAGTATAAAACCATAAGTTATCTACTTATTAATTTGGTCAAAACCTACGATATGTCAAGGTTGATCTCTTTAATATTGCCTTGACCATTAATCTCCATATAATTACGGTTTTATACCCATACTTTTCAGATATTACCATTTAACCCCAAAACTTTTATAATCTTATTAGTTTTATATAAACTCATTAACCTCTAATTTTCGCGCCATATTATTATAGCCCCAAATTTAATTTAATTACACTTTAACCCCTATAATATGCGGTAATGCATATATACCACCTAAACTTAAATAAAACCTTATAAATGTATAAATAAAATGGCCTAAAGTACATG
Organism: Limonium bicolor; assembly: GCA_023374045.1. NCBI lineage: Eukaryota > Viridiplantae > Streptophyta > Magnoliopsida > Caryophyllales > Plumbaginaceae > Limonium > Limonium bicolor. Next base: position 203,340,068 of record CM041778.1, read on the forward strand.
GCCTTATTACAAACATTAGCTTATAAATAAATAAACACACATGAATGCCCAAAATGCATTAACTCTCGGCCTTACCCATATATTTTCCATATTTATCAATTTTTCCACATAATGTCTTAAATTTGACAATTATGTTAATTAATTAGTTATAAAATTTACTAAACCATTCCTTAATCACCTAAGGTCAAAATAAGACCTTAATTAACCCATTCACTCATGGCACAAATTATACACATATGTATAATTACATATTAATATACCAAGTGAAGGTTTAAGTGATTATACCTTGTTTTTTTGCCAAGTATAGGCCTTTTTTGGCCACGGCTGCTTAGGAATAATTTTTCCCACAGCTTAGTTTACATGTTTTCAAACAGCAATTAAGGCATGATTAGTCTCCAAGCAAGATCTAACCATAAGAAGTGTTTAATGTCTATTTTCAAGGTAAAATTTACCTTAGAATACCAAGGTAACCAAAGGTGTCTTCGGCCTGTTTTTTACAGTAGAATAAGAGCATCAAAAGAGCTACTAAAACCAAGCTTTAAACTGGTATAACTCAGATTAGAAGATGGCTAATTTTTACCTTGATTAAAATGCCTAAAATGGTGTTTTTGGCTTGGATCTGGCTATACCTTGAAGCTCTTGATATACCAACTGAATAAGTATGTTAAGAAGAAGATTATAAGCTTAGAAACAAGGCTTTACAACCGGAATTGATGAGAATCAAAGGATAAGTGCTTAAAGCACATTTTTATACCTTAAGAACAAGATTAGATTTCTCCACCTTCTTCCCTTGCTAATGCCGAGATTTGCCCTCCTTTTAACCTCCAAAACAAGCTAGAATCATGGATGAATGATAGATGCTTAGCTCCATGGAAAGAGGAAAGAATTGTGAAGAGAATGGACCTAAAATGGCTTAATAAGCTTACCTATGTCAATTGTTGTTCTCTTCTGAACTTGGCATGTTATCCACGGTTTGGAGAAGCCAAAGAGAGGCTGGAGCAAGCTTGTGTCGGCAGGGATTGAAGGCAAATGAGAAAGGTAAGCCAATTTGCCTTATAAGTTACTTGATGTTACTTTATAAAATAGTAAATGGTGAGTCATTAAATTGGCTGATTAATTGATTTGAGATTGATGAATGAGTGGGCATTCCAGCTATATGAAGTCGGCAGCACATGGTCAAGGCAATGGGTGACATTTGACCATGATTAAAGGTAAGTAATTAAATGTTATTTTTGGGTACTATTCATACTAAATTGCCCATTTTGATTTTATTTTCAAACTTTGTGCAACGCCCCTATTAACCATAAATACAGCGGAAATAAAACTCTAAGGCGATTACAGACTATCGGGTTCCAAACACCCGGCACCAAACCTCACCAATTACAATTACAATCTACAAAGCTACGGTCTGAACTCGAGAAAACTTAACACAAACATAATAGAAATTAAACACATTAACTCTCCACAAAACCTAGTCCCATCCCAAACGCTCATTCTCTTCGTGGCCACCTGTAAATCAATTCGTACCTGCAAGATGAAACCAAGCAGCCCACCCCAAAAGGGGCGGGTCAGTTCCCTGGAATGGAACTGATACAATTCTCCAAAACAAACTTATAAAACATAACTCTTCAAAATAAACAGTAACATGAAACAAACTCTTAAAAGTAAAACAGAGATCAAGCACCTCAAAATCAAGTTAAAGAGAAAAGAAAACAAGACAAAGATAGAGATAGAGAACTTCCAAAACAAGTCATCCACTTAAGTAGTCACACCACATAGTTAGTAAGCATCCATTGTTGATGTTAGAACCAATTCCCATTAGGAGTAGAAAAACTCAGATAGTCACAAAGGACTAGGAATAATAAGATAGATCCAAGAACTCAAGAGTGGAATAATTCAACTGGGAGAGATGGCCTCCACCGCCAATCACGTCCTTTTAGGACAGGGGATATACAGCCCCTCACTGTTTATCACGTCCACTAAGGACAGGGGATATACAGCCCCTCACTGTCTATCACGTCCCCTAAGGACAGGGGATATACAGCCCCTCACTGTCTATCACGTCCACTAAGGACAGGGGATATACAGACCCTCACTGTCTATCACGTCCACTAAGGACAGGGGATATACAGCCCCTCACTGTCAAATATCAATGCCCCTATGGGCGAGGGATATACAGCCCCCTACTGTTACCATTAAAGACGCGCGCACGTCGAAAGAAAGATTTCCAAGATTGACCTTTTCCAAAAATCCCGCTAGATCACCAACTACCCAGAGCAATACCAAAACACTCAGTCCTACAGAGTGCAGAAGCGTAAACCCTAAGCAGCCAATGTCTAACGGGCAACCAAGTAGAAGAAACCAATACCCAAGTGAGTTCCACATCCAAGGCTCAGTTAGTCACACAAGCTGGTCAGTCACACAACCATTTCCTTTTTTAGCAGTTCCTCTTAAAGCCAGTTAGCGTTTTCCAAAACATTCCACAAGTCAATCAGCCAAAATAACGTAGTACGAGAACCGTACAAAACATTCCATAAGGTCCAAAACACAACAAGCTGAGTACGAGAAATCGTACAAAACATTCCATAAGTCCAAACACGTCAAGCTGAGTACGAGAAATCGTACAAAACATTCCATAGAGTCCAAAACACAACAAGCTGAGTACGAGAAATCGTACCTGTATAACGTTGTACAGCTCTAGACACTTGCGTAAACAATCAACAGTACTCTGAAGAATATTAAAGGTAATCTATCATCAATAACTCATACCCTAAGTCAAACTTAAATAGATTCCTCACTCTTATTTCTAAACCTCGATCATCTTGTAAGCCCTTCGCTTAATTGTTAAGTATAGCCTTCGACTTGTTTTAGAATGTTGTATAGCCCAAGGTTGTAAGATCAAGGGATGTATTCTTCTAACACTTATCAATTGTTCCACTCTTATCCACTTTACTAATACTTAACCGTAGTTCTCACATTAATACCTTTATATCTTAAGCGTATTATATACTACTCAATTAGTCTTAGAATCTCAATAATAACCCTTAAGCTCAATACCTTTATTCTTACTTTAGGACAGACATCGTATTATAACCTATGATGGATTTATCTTAGAATACTATACTATTATTCCATAAGGTAATGATTAGGTATTTTATCAATATTTACTAGATAATCCTTTATGATTAAGTCTTCCCCTTAACTTATTAAGACCTACAACCTGTATATCAGAATCATAGTGTCGTAGATGCATTTCATTACAACTTCATTGATCTTAGAATTTAGAGACAACTACTAGACTCAATTATTTTATCTCTACTTTAGAATGACTTAATATTATAACCATTTAATTATCTTGTCTTAAGATGTTCAATTACTTTCATCCTGAAACAACTATATTTTAATTAACTCAAACCCTTCCACTCTTTTACTTAGTATCCACAAAGTATATTATTCGCTTAATTATTACCTATATAATAAGGTGTTTTAAGATAACCCTCTTTATGTCCCTTACTTACATTTTAATTTCCCAGTATTTAATTTTTACACACATTCTCTCCATAGAGTATGTATAATCCTTTTGTACTAATTTTAATAAACTTATGTCTTAAATACATTTTATATTACTTACAAGACCAGAGGTTTCAAAGGGATAACTTAATAAATTAATTTCCTTTATTGTATTTTAGGATAAACATTATATCTCGACATAAGGTAAAATTTATCTAAGAACTAAATTCTGATTCATAATTGAAATTGTTAATTATGTAATAAGATAATCTATTCTGAAAATCCCCATACCTTATATTCAAATGACACATTAATATTCCCAGTGTCAAAAAGGTAAATCAATATAATCTCTTACGTAACCTAGTTTCATCTAATTAAAGGTTTAAAGATTTTAAGTATCTAATTTATTTACAAACCTCCTTATAAATTCTAACTACTAAATACATTACTTAACTATAAACTCACATCCTGAATATTGGTGTTAAATGTATTTATATGGCTTAACTAGTTGTAAGAAACTTAAGGATTATTATTTAGATTAAATTCCTAATCATAGTTTAATGTAGTTTTATATCATAATCCCTTTTAATGATTTTATCTTAAAATATTAAGTTATTACTCAATACTATAATATTAAGAAATAATTAAATCTAGACTTATTTATCCTCTTCACATTTAGATGTACAAGTAACTCATTTATTTTACTATTGTTTATATAATAAGAACATTTAAATGTAAAAGTATTTCATTCATTTTATTATTAATTATATAATAAGATCTATTTGTGTAACCCTTTATGTAGACCAATTACAAATATTCCTAAATTTCAACTTATTAATTTCTTAACCAATATAATTTACATTGTGGTTATTGACTAAATAAATACATGTGTTTAAATACGGTTTATATAAATCTTAGAAACTCAAAGATAACTAAAAACTCAACCTAAACTATAAATTAATACCACCTCATATAATATTCTTTTATTAGTATCATGTAGAGGTTTAGTTTAACTCATTAATTCTTTCATATTATATTTTCTATAAGGTATTTTATTCCTTTATTTATTTAGTTATCGTATATATATATATATTATAGATATATATATATTATATATATATATATTATATCCTTCCTATTACATTTCTCACAAGGAATGCTATTTCCTTTATCTATTTTTATTGTATTTATATACATATATAAATATATATATCTACATACATTAAGATTTATCCAGAACATTCTTTAAGAAATTCTATTGTATTTAATTATATTTAATATCTTTTAGACATATCCACAACTGATTTATGGTTTATAAAATAAAATATTTCCCTTAGTTTTAGTTAAACATATTATTCCATATTATATAATAAATAAAATGTAGTTTAGTTAAATTCCTTGATTTAATATAAGTTTCTATTTATTTCTCTCATATAAATATATATATATAAATATATGTAACAATTTTTACTTCACTTAAGTTAATACCCAAAATATTTATAAACATACTGTATTAAATGTTAATTAGTCTTATTATATTTTCCCCAACTATAAAGTTCATTAATCAACTATACTTTATTTTTGATTACAATTAAAAACTATATATTATAAGTTATTCTTATGAAAAACTCACAAACCCAATTTTTAAAACCTTTTCCCGTTGCCCAAAATTCCCAAACTTAATATACAGTAACTATAACATTTTAGACATTTATAAAATTTTTATTTCATAACATATCTTTTTAATTTAGCCAAATAATTCCAGAAAACCGAAATTGCAAAAATCATAACTTATGTTTAAAAACTCCAAAACCAAAATAATTTACAATCAAATAAAATAGATTAAATAAGGAATCTATGGTTAAAATTTCAAGTCAAAATACCTTCGGGAAGGTATTTAAACTAATTCAACAAGTTAGGGTTATTTACTGAAATTTATAAAAACTTAATCTGAAACGTTTTAATCTCAGCCGTCCAAATCTCTTAACTAGGATCCGACGGATACTGAACGCCCAGTTCTTCCCCCGATTTCCCCTTGATACCCGAGTACTAATTCACGTTTTTCTCACAATCTACAGAACCAAATCGAGTGATTCTTGTTTCTATGGATTCGTAATCAATTTCGGTTCTATTGGTACCGGTTTCCCCAATTATAATGCAGTATTCATCGAATTCGATTCTGGGTTTATTCGAATAGAGTTCTAAGGGTTTCGAATTCGATTCTTACAAATTCACTCAATCTATGCGTAATTGATACAATTGAAACATGTTTTTGACCGATAATGTAGCCTAGTTTAGCATGGTAGAAGGAATTTGAAGGAAACTTACAAGAGTTGTGCGAATTGAGTGATTTCGGATTCGAAAATCTGGAAAAGTTCGAACTTGAATGTTTTCGAGGAGCTCACTTTGCAGATCTATAAGTTAAGTTCTAGATCGAATTAGGCCATGTTCTTGGGCTCATTAGAAATAAGAAACATAGCCCTACACAATGATAGCAAGAACTAATCCTAACTCGTATCACACAGAAAGAAATCGAAGTCGAAAATCACGAGTTTACCTCTCTGTTTCGGTATTATTTTATGTGCTGGCAAGACCGAACTTTAGACACCTTTCCCTCCCAATACGTTGAGAATTAGCTTAGACCATAAAACACGAAAGTTTAGAGGAATAGAGCTCTTTAAAACGAGCTAAAGAACATGGAATTTGGATGAGTAACGAAGAAGTTATGGCTGATTGAAGTTACCTGTTTCGAAGAGAAATCTGGAATTGCAGTTTCAGTTTTCGCAGGGTGGCTACTTTGACTCGATTTTTCGGTTGATTCAGAAAGAGTTAGGGTTTGTATGAGTTATAGTTGTTTAGAGGAATGTAGGAGAAGACAACAATAAAGACGGCATTGAAAAATATGAAAAGATGAAAAAGATATAGCCGTCTAAAGTTAGGGCAAAATCATGAATTCTGCTACCGAAATTCAAGGGATAAATTGGCTAAGTGTTGGCGACCCGTGACAAAGTGACACGTGGCCTCTTTCAAATTTTTGATTCAAAACTTCAATCTAGCATAACTTTGGCTAGGATGATCCGTTTTTGACGTTCTTTTTATCGATCTTCATGGTTTTCCATAACCTATTTATTGGTATAGGTTTTCATGGCCTGGTTTGAGACCATTCTCAAAAGTCAACTCTAGCAAGGCTTAATAAGCTTTAACGTTCTAGAATTTTATATTGACTTTTATGTTTCAAAACAATGTTCCACACACTTCTAAAATCTTTATAATATATTTAGAGTGTTTAGAAATTCTTCCAAGATTTATTGACTTATAAATCTTTTATTAAACTCATAATACTATATAATAATATATAATAATTAGGGTTAAATAGGAGAAAACCCCTAAATAAATTTCACAACCCCATATAATAATTTAATATTCATAATTCCATATAATAATTTAATATTCATAATTCCATATAATAATTTAATACTTAATAGTATTATTAAAGGTTTAATAAAAGAAATCCCCTAAATTAATTTAAATTAATTTAGGGGTATTTCACTTTGATTTAGACTTTATAATATAGTCTATCATGTCACATTAATGTTATAAAGAATATAATCTAGTCTTTACAATGACAAAAAGTCATTATCTTAGAGCTCATACACAAAAAACGTGCTTTAAGGTATTTTAGTGCACATTTGTATCGCAAGGTGTTTCTGAGCTCAGTTTTCTTTGATAACAGTCTTGTTGTGTTCCTTACATGATATTTGATCATGGAATCCAATTTTATATCATTTAGAGGTCATTAGACCTTTAAGGTTTTCTTAGAGCACATTTTTGCCCTACTTGACCTTGAAGCATAAAAATGCTTGTTCTTTGTGTTGGAGTGAATTCCAACATTTTAATATGTTTAGTTATGTGTTAATAAGCTTAGGACAAAATTTTAGGTCCTAAGAAGTTCATTTGGGTATTTATTTACCCTAAACAATCAAAGGGTGCAATATCTTGCTTTGTGTTGACCACTGTTGTTCTTAGTTGACTTTTAAGGCATGTTTAGGCCTTAATTATGTGATTAGATGTTTAATCCATGTTTACTTAGTATGGGGTATTTCAGAATAAGAGAGGAAATTGGAATTATGATTATTGATGATCTCAAATAACATCCAAGAGTACAAATAAATAGTAATAATCCTAGTACTAACTAGTCGGAATTTAGAAAAAGATAAGAATAAAAGAAAACATTTAACAACTAACAAATCTGAAAATATCCTAACAAACTAAAAGATAAAACTAAAAGATAAATAAATATGAATTTAATTATTGTAAACATAATCCGTGGGCTGGTCACATTCCTTCCCTCCCCCTTCGAAAGCGTCCTTGTCCTCAAGGCGGAAACAACGGGACGGGAGAATTGACAGAGATGGAAAAATCCTGCTCAGGAACGGGTTCGTCAATGGAGTCAGACGGTTCAGCCACCAACAAGAAAAATTGACGGGTTTTACAACGGTGACCCGGCATAAAACGCTCATCACAGTTATAGCATAAACCCTTCTCTTGGCGGGCCAAGGCCTCCGCGGGAGAGAGACGGTGGACGGGAGTCCGGGCGGGATCGGATGAGGCAGGGACAGTGGTTGGTGTCTTGACCGGCGGCGCGGGAAGCGCTGAGATCGAAGTTGTAGCTGATGGCGGTTGCACAAACGGTTCGTTGTAGGATGACTGAACCGAAGAGCGGGCAGAAACGGCAGCGAGTTTCTCCTCGACTGAACGAGCAAACCGACTGCTGACATGAGGGTGATTGGTTTCAGTAGAAGGACTTCGCGTCGAATGTCGTCTCTTAAGCCGAAACGTAGCAGTTGAGAGCGCTGGCGAGAGACAGATTCGGAACCCGAGATTGTAAGGCTTCAAATGCTTCAGTGTACTTAGCCACCGTCGTTGACTGCGTGAGTTTGTACAAAGCCCCTTCCGGACTTTCGAACGCAGTTGGACCGAAGCGCTCTTGTACAATGAGTTTGAATTGGTCCCAAGACGTGAACATGTGCGCTTGATGTTGTATGGTGAACCAAAACCAGTGCCGGTCCAGACATATACATCGCGGCGATGTCAAGAATTGGTCAGGCGGTATGATGGCAAGAGAAAAATCGTTCACCTGAACCTGACAGCCAGCCATGGACGTTTTCGCCGGTAAAGAACGGAATCTCAAGTTTGGGTGTCCGGATTGGCGGGGCTGTCGATGACGAGGAAGTTGACGCTGTGTTGGGGGGAGTGCACAGAATGGGTGTGCGCGACTCAATGGCCGCAAGTCGACTGATAACGTCGGTCAATTGAGATTGTATGGTGTTCTTGAATTCGAGCTGTGCCGCCACCAAGGCGTTAACAGCATCGTTTGTTTTTTTTATTCTGGTCCTCTAAAGCCTTGAATCGTGTGGTTGTGCCGTCACTGGCCATGTCTGATGTCGTGCGCGGGAAGACTGAAGGTGCACCTGCGCTTGGAATACCAGAGAACGCAGAGGAGCACTCTGCTGAAGTGTGTGCGAATGGACAAAGGTCTGGAGGGCTATCACGTGTAAGAGGGATGGAAAATTTGCCGTGAGAGGAAGAGTGGGTGTTAAACGGATTGGAGTATGAAAGCAAGGTGGGAAAGTTGGGTGCAAGGAAAAAAAATAAAATTTGAATGGTCTGATAGGAGCAGTTCGTAAGGGAATTTTTTTTTATGAAGCAAACTGATAATTGTGGTGTCGGTTTAGGAAATTGAGAATTGATATGGAGAAGGTGAGGTGGAGAAGATGAAAACACCAATGTGACGGTATTGAATGACGAGAAAGGGAAGGGAGTATAGACGGCAGAGAGGGAAGAAGGATAGACCGCAGATAGGGAATAAGAGAGGAAATTGGAATTCTGATTATTGATGATCTCAATAACATCCAAGAGTACAAATAAATAGTAATAACTAGTAACTAACTAGTCGAATTTAGGAAAAGATAAGAATAAAAGAAAACATTTAACAACTAACAAATCTGAAAATATCCTAACAACTAAAAGATAATAAATATGAATTTAATATTATAAATAATCCGTGGGCTGGTCACAATGGTGTCCTCCCTATAGCTAGGGCAATAATTCCTTTTAGACTGAGAGTGAATATATATATATATATATCATATATATATATATATATATATATATATATCTAATATATATCTATGTTGTGATGATGTGTGAAGAAAAGGTATAAATTAACAAAAGGCACTCATAATAATAACGAGAGATTTCTAGCTTAGAGACATATATGTTCAGCACATCATTGATTTGATCTACTCTTCTTTCTATTCATAAACTTGCATTCTTCATTTTTTTTCAGCTGACAACAATTATTTTCATTTAATTTGTAATAATATGATTAATCATGCTTTAATGCAGATGAGTATAAACTATTTTTATTTCTAATCAAAGATCCATGGAAATTTATATTAAAGATATACAAAAATAAATAAAATTACTTTCTAAGTGACATACACACAAGTAAGGCAATACATAAATTTACCACCACTAAAATAGAAAATAATAAAATATATATGTAGAAGAATGAAAATTGAAATACACGATTTCTAAAAATTTGGTCTAAGTGGAAAATAATAAAATAATATTTACTCTCATAGTCCTATTTCTCTCTCTTTTAGGTCTAATTTTTCTCGTGTTAAGACGCCTAGGCCTTTTAAATTCTTGGTTGTCTCACCAGGATTTCAGGAATACAATTGTGAAAACTGGAATATATGTTGATTCTGATTTTAAAGAGGTTGTTGATGGTCTTAGCAATCACCCTTATGAATTGGAATAGGCTAGAGAGAAAACTATCTTGTGAGCTTGATGTTTGGCTTTAGCGAGAGGAAAGCCTTTGGTTTCAAAAATCTAGGGATAATTGGATTACTCTTGGTGCTAGGAATTCCTCATATTCTATACTAGGACTACAATTAGAAGGCGGAAGAATAAGATTCATTAACTTCTTAACTCTGAGGGGAGGTGGGTCTCTGGTGATGTAACATGGTAGTCTCCTTAAAGAAATTTTTATGAAACATTTTGGGAAACGGCTGTTATTGTTGCTTATTAGAAGGTCATGACTTTAAGATTATTGATTTAGAGAATCGTAGGCTTTTGGATAATCAAGTCATGGTTAGGGAAATCTGGAATGCGGTTATAAGCATGAAAGCTTTTAGTGCTCTGGGAAAGGATGGGTTTCCTCTGCTGCTTCTTTCAGCAATTTTGACAGTTAGTCTCTCCTAAAGTTGTTAGTTTTGTTAGGTATCCCCTTGCTTCTCATGTTTTTTGATCCTAAGCTTAATGAAACTGTTATCACTATTATTCTAAGTGAGGGCTCCTACCGAGGTTAGCATTTTCGACTTATCTCTCTCTGTCAAGTTCTGTATAAATATTAGCCAAGGTGATTGCAAACAAACTAAAACCTTTCATGTCTGGTTGATTTCTGAGAGTCAAACAAGTTTTATCCTGGGTAGAAGTATGTTTGACAATATTATTTTGGTTCAAGAGCCTATCCATTGTATGGAAGACACCAAGGCTCGAGATGGCTTTATTGCCATGAAATTTGATCTCGCGCAAGCCTATGATTTTTTGTCTTGGAGTTCTTAAAGGACACCCTTAATTGTCTTGGTTTTACCAGATAATCTTAATAATCTAAATATGCTTTGCATAACTTCTTTTCGTATCAAGTAAGCTGGAATGGAAATGTTTCAGAAATTTTTGGTGCGGGTAGGGGGTTTGACAAGGAAACCCTCTATCTCCTTTTATCTTTGTCCTTTGTATGGATACCTGTCCCATTTGATTCGTAGACTAGTGGATAATAAAGCTTGGAACCCCTCACTTTTGATAGGAAAGATTCCTCTTTATCCCACTGTTTTTTCCGCAGACAATTTAGTCTTGTCTGGGGTTGGTACTCCTAGATAAATCAGGTCATGTGTGATTGTCTTAATGATTTATGCAAAGTCCTCCGTCAGGTGGTGAGTTTTGAGATCTTCGATCCTTATTTCGAAGAACATTAGTGATGAGAAGCTTGTATTGTTGAACTAGAAGCTGGTATGCCAGTTACTAGGAGTTTTGGGAAGTATTTAGGGCTTCTTATGTAGAAGGGTAGATGAACAATCAGGAGCATAGCCTGATTGTGGCTAAGGTTAGGGATCGATTAGCAGGTTGGAAAATCAACTCTTTGTCCATGGCTGGTCAGATATGCCTTGTTAAAAGTGTTATCTCTTCCATTCCAGTCCATAGCATGCAATGTAAGCTTCTTCTAGTATCAGTTTGTGATAGGATTGATCAAATGTGTTGTAATTTCATATGGGGCCATGATTTTGAAACCCACAAGCTTCATGATATAGGTTAGGATACTCTTTGTAAGCCCAAGGATTTGGGGGTTTTTGGGACTGCGCAAAACTAGGGAAGTCAATCGAGCCTGCTTCGGTTTGGTGGTTTGGAAGTTAATTAGTAATCGCTCAAGCGTGTCAGAAAATTTTGCTTAGTAGGTATTCGAATCCCCTTACTAATGGGCGTTCAGTAAATGGAAAATCGTTAAAAAGTGTTTGGATGTTATTGAGCGGAGGCCAAATGGGTTGTTGGTGATGGGAAATCTGTTAAGTTCTGGACTGATTTTTGGGCTGTCTTGTCGTGCTTGTTGTCTGTAGCTGTTAAGTTTGTTCCACTGGATAAATTAGATGATAATGTTGTTGTATATTGGGATAAAAATTCTAGATGGATTTGGAATAAAATGGCTGAGTTTCTTGTCTCCTCAAACCGGCCGATCTTAAAGAATTGGGAAATTTCATGAAATGCCACTATATTTTTTGGCTAATTCATGAAAATGCCACTAAAAAAGAAAGTCAAGAAATGTCACTATATTTTATGAAAAGTTCATGTTAAATGCCACTATTGATAGAATCAAGACAAAAATACCCCTACTAGTTAACAAAGTACTTTTAAAGTTCACAATATGCCCCTAAGTGTTAAAAATTAACGAAAATATCAAAATACAATAAAAATATAAAAAATTAAAAAAATAAAGAAAATAAAGAAAAAAATAAAAAAAATGAAAAAATGAATATTGAAAAATTAAAATATCATTAAATTTTTAAAATAAATATTTCATTTTTAAAATTTATTCAGTACCATAAAAGAATATTGAGTTCTAAACAAATAATTTATATCAATTTTTCTACCATTTAGAACCATAATTTATACCAATAAGTACTATAATTTTTATCATACATTTTTTAATTATTATTTGCTATCAATTTTGATTATTTATTTGCGTTTTCAGAATAATAATATGCAACCAATAAGTTGCATATTATTATTCTGAAAACGGTTTATTGTACATTTCAAACAAGTTTTACTATTTAATATTGTATGTAATATATATATATATTCTTAGTTCGCTTCATCTCAATAAATTATTATGTTTAGAATTTTAGTTTTTAAATTTATATCAGCAATATAAAAAAATTATTTACTTTAAGAATAAATAATCTAAATTGATAGCAGTAAGAATTAAAAATGTATGATAAAAATTATGGTACTTATTGGTATAAATTATGGTACTAAATGGTAGAAAAATTGGTATAAATTATTTGTTTTAGAACTCAATTTCTTTTAATAGTACTGAATAAATTTTAAAAAATGATATATTTATTTTTAAAAATTTAATGATATTTTAATTTTTTTCTATTTTTTCAATTTTTAATTTTTTTAAATTTTTAAATTTTTTTCGTTTTTTTTTTTTTTTTTCTCTTTTTTTATTTTGTTTTTTTTTTCCCCTTTTTAACCCTTAGGGGCATTTGTGCCCTTTCAAGTACTTTATTCCCTAGTAGGGGTATTTTTTGTCTTTTTTCTCTCTCTCTCTGTGGCATTTCCTAGACTTTTTAGAAAATACAAGTGGCATTTCGTGACTTTCGTTTTTTTAGTGGTATTTCATGAACTAGCCAAAATATAGTGGCATTTCATGAATTTCCCTAAAGAATTTTAAAGTGTTTTCCTGATGGGGTTTGCAAATTTATCACTTAACGGTTGGATCCTAGTGGTCCCTATACTGTCAAGTTTGCTTATAATATGCTTACTATGAATGAAATGCTTCTGATTTTTGTGCCAACTCTGCAAACTTGTTCAAAAGAATACGACAATTGAAAGTACAAGAGCGGGTGTGAAGTGTTCATAGTGGCGAGCTAGTCTGGGTAAGTTAAACGACTAATGTCAGGCGTGTGAATTTTGGTTTCTCTCTATTGATAAGTCTTGCCTTGTTGTCAAGAAGAAACTATTGTTCATATCCTGAGGGACTGCCCTGTTGCACGGAAAGTGTGGAACAGATTGGCATGCACTTCCCATAGGCATTTGTTTTACAATCTGGAGTTGAAAGATTGGTTTAACTTGTTTTTTTACAGAATGGTCGATTTATGATTATGGACAAGCTCCGTGCTATTTTTCCTATTGTATGCTATAACTTGTGGTTGTGGGAGAAACCTAAAATCTTTGGTGTACAAAAGAGAATGTTTCTACAGTTTCAGGTTATTCCTATAGCTCTGTTCCAGAACCATAGAGCTTGGACTGTGGGCAGATATCTAAGTTCAAGTGAAGGAAAGTGGTCTTCTAATAGCATAATCGATAGGGAAGTTAATGCTTGGTCCCCCTGTTTCTCCTCCCTTATTTAATTTAATAATGAGGCTCCTTTAATGTTTGTGCAGAGAATGCGGATGCTGGAGGTGTATGCAGGAATTCTCTTTGGCTAGTGGGTTTTTTCACTTTGTTGCTGTCTTTGGGAAGCAGACGCTCTGTTTTCTAAGATTATGACTCTGTATCACGCACTTTTGATTTCCCACCACAGGGGATTTCACTTGGTCCAATTTCTGCTTTGACTCTACTCTTTTGATTGAATTCCTGGGGGATTGCCCGCCTAACCATCCTTTTAAGCCGGTTCTATTTGAATGTAAACGTTTACTGGAATTAGTAGCCAATATAGTGTAATTCACTCTCCTTGAAACTATAATAGGCTGCGGAAATCTTAGCCAAATCGGCATGAGTATAGATACTGGTTAATTGGAAGCTAGAATTGCCTCTGCTTGTGTACGCCCTCAGCTGGCTGAGGAATCATAGTTTGAGTTAATTAATGATATGGTTTGATAGCCGCGTTTTACGACAAAAAAAAAAAATCATTTCCATAAGACACATTACTTACTACCATATTTATATCAAAGAATTTGCACCCATCTTGAGAATAATTAATCTAAGGGAAATTTGACGATTATACCCCGAGGTTTAAGCGATTTTACGAGATACCCATGAGGTTTCATTTTCATTACGAGATACCCCTAAGGTTTCATTTTCTTTACAAGATACCCCCGAGGTTTCATTTTCATTACGAGATACCCTGGGTTTCAGTTTTATTACGAGATACCCCTCCTTTCAAATTCATATCCCTAGTTTACCCTCCTACCATATGCCCCTGGGATTTATTATCAAAGTTTTATTAAATTTAAGACTTAAATAAAATACAAAAAAAATAAAGATCATCATAAATTTGAAAACAATTTTAAAAAATGAATATATTTAAATAAATAAAAACGAAAAATTAAATAAATAGAAATGACTAAATAATAAAAAACTTGTATTATTCAGAAAAATGAACATAAATTGTAACTGTGTTACATGGTGATGGCTTAAAGTCATAAAAAATTATAACAATGATATGAAAATATTAAATTAACAATTTCATATATGTAAATAAAAAAACTCATTACTTAAAATTAAAAAATAAGTATAATTAAGAACTATAAAATATGATAATTTTTTGTGATTATTGATGTAAATAATATATTTGTTAATAAAATATTATAATTCACAATATTATTTAATAATTTTCTTATATTTAATCACAAAAAATGATCATATTTTATAGTTTTTAATTATACTTATTTTTCTAATTTAAATAATGAGTTTTTTAGTTACATATATGAATTGTTACTTTTAATATTTTCATATTATTGTTATAATTTTTTTATGATTTTAAGTTATCATTACGTAATACTTTTACAATTTATGTTCATTTTTTTAAATAATACAATTTTTTATTATTTAGCATTTTTGTATATTCATTTTTTCAAATTGTTTTCAAATTTTATATGATCTTTAATTTTTTTGTATTTTATTTAAGTCTTTAATTTTAATAAAACTTTGATCATAAATTCTTAATGTTATTGTAGGGGCATATGGTGGGAGGGTAAATTAGGATGAAAATTATATTATATTATATTTTGAACGGAGAGGTATCTCGTAATAAAACTGAAACCTCAGGGATATCTCGTAATGAAATAAAATCTCGGTGTATCTCGTAAAGAAAATGAAACCTTAGGGTATCTCGTAATAAAAATGAACCTTAGGGATATCCCGTAAAATTCGCTCAAACCTCGAGGTTATATCATGAAATTTCCCTTAATCTAATTTGAAAACTAACCTAACTGGCGCTAGAGAAGATTGCGGATGTACAGATCGATTTCCATTACATGTTCAAAAAGGATTATAGTAGTGCATTGCCTGTTGACCACTCAGTTTGCAGACTATAAAATATACTAGTGTGACATATGGGTATACTATTAGTGCTAATAATCGGTTCAAAGTCCAAACTACTAATTAGTGTAGTCACGGATCGGAGCCATACAAATATTATATTAATTAATATTTTTAAATTAATTTCAATTTTTTATATAATATAATATTTTGTAATTATATTTTAATATTAATATTAGATATCTAGTTTGACATAAAATTATATTAAATTGAAATATATAAATTAATAAAGAAAGTAGTTTGTTTTATTTTTTTATTTCTCGTTAAATAACAAATATATGACAATTAATATATATGACATACAGAGAACAAACTAACTGATCAATAACTAGTTTATAATATGGACACAAGTATGGCGCCTTATACGTTCTTGTCTCAAAATTTAGGGAATTGGCCTTGGACTCGCCCGTTTTTTTGTTAAATTCTTCCGTATCTGACCGGGTAAATTTCAGGATGTCGCTCTCAAGTCTCAACGTTTGATTTTTCAAAAAAAAAAAAAAAGTCAACGTTTGTCCAACCCCCCCCCTTTCCCCCCCCCCCCCCCCCCCCCCCCCCCCCCCCCCCCCCCCCCAACACCCCACACCCAGCCCCCACCTCCTCCGTCTAGTCCATGTCCGCCCATACAACATCAGGCTCCTTCCTGTCCTGTCATGTACCCTCACCATCAGGTCGTTCTCAATGAAGCTTATGCAGATTAATTTCGGTGATGGATCAAACGATGCTTGCTCGTTCCGAAGCTAGATTAAAATTGTTGGCCCCACCAGATGAAGATGAGACGCTAGGTTAATAAGCGTTTGATCAATTGTGAATTTAGGCCCCGTTCACAACACAATTATCGGGGTAGATTATGTGTGGAACGCTAGTTCCAGGAGCTTTTCATGGGTAATCTGTGAGGGGCTTTCAAATAAATGTAAGAGTCACATCAACTTCTTCACATTGGAGAGTAGTCGGTAGACTTTTTTCGGTTTGAGTTTGAAATGAGTTACTTAGAATAAGTTGCACGATTAACGATATATTATTGAATAATCTAATTAACTTGAATAACATAAAATGATTGTAGGATGTTGATCGAACAATAATATTTGTCCTTGAGTTTAGTCACCATTTTTTAAACGATAACTCATGTCATTATTAACTGAAATTAAAAAAATAGAGAGAAAAATTACCTAATATAAAAAATTGATACTAATATATGATATATAAAGAAAAAATAAACTAATGAAATAAGTAAAAAATAAAAACTAAATAGGTAAATGATTATTGATCTCTCTAATATGTGAGAATAGTGGTGAGAGAATAAGCTAATTTAGTATTATTATTACTCTTTCTATTTCATTTTGTTTTCAACTTTCATCCTTTGATCTTTCAAACCCAAAGAGAAACTTGAATATAACTAACTCCTAGTATAAATATCATTAATTTGCTAATGGCTTTTTTTTTAATCAAAGTTCCACATTCCATATATATTGAAAGACATCAAAGTAGAGTATCAAAAGTATTACAGCTAAAACGATCCCTAGACTGCCTAGTAACCAAAGTTTTAGCTCCACAAGCTAAACTTACTGCCAAGGGGATTTCTCCCCTTTTCCAAATCCTCCACTTGGGACTTTCATAAAAAGTTTAGAAACTAGATAAGCAGGAAATTGTCTAAACATACTATTACAATCATAAACTTAATGAGAGACATTTGATTGAAACCGAGAGCTAAGTCTGAGGAGAATCTGCTTGACATCAAACCATCTTCCATCACATCCTTGCAGACTGTGGTAGTTTGTTTCAGGTTTAGTTGAATGTGGATTTTGGTGAAACCTTCATCTCTTGCCAACTTGATTCCTTCAATAATTGTCTAAATCTCCATCTCATGTTCTTCTTTCTGCGGAGAGTTTTTGAGGTTGAAGGCCATTCTTGGATGGTTTCCATGGTCAATGAGTACCCTGCTGAGACAGATGATTGACCTTTCTTCCTGTAACAAGAATTCACAAGTAAGATCTCATCTTGTAACAGATTAGCATTATTCTCATATTCTCTTTTCCCATCTTTATGATTTAGTTTTTTTTCATAACAAGAAGTGAAAGCTATATTAGACTCAATACAACTCATAACAACAAACTCAGGATTGTGTTTAGCTTGGTTTTTTCCATCATAAATCGCCCATATATGATTAGCCACTGTTGACGTTTTCCTGCTTGACCATATTTTTGCTTTCTGAATGAGCCAGTCTTGAATAGCCCCGCTGTGGTAATCAGAATATCTTCTAGATCAATAATCTTATCCCAGTGAGTTCTGCTGGTCCAACATAGGAAGAGATTATGGATATAAGTATCCAAGTCTCCACAAAAACCACATTTACCTGTGCCTCCTATCCTTTTAGCAATATTAGTCATGCAAGGAAGATGATTATTGAGCAGCTTCCAGCATAGAAGTTTAACTCTCGGGGGGGGGGGGGGGGGGGTTTAGCAGAGACTCTTGAGATGAAGGCCCAAGTGCCTCGGTCAATGGTAGAACTGTTGTTCTGATCCTTGTTGTCTTGCATCAGCATATCCTTCTTTTACTTTACTGAGTATTCCTTGTCTTTTGAGTAGTGCCAAATCCATTTGTCTTCTTTCTCATAATCAAATTTGATAGAATAGATATCCTCTCTATCAACCAGTAAAAAGAAGAATTTATCACAGCAGCATTCCAGGTTTTACCTTCTTGGTCCATTAGGTCTCTAACCAAAGAGATTCTTGGGTGGTTTATATTGGGAGAGATGATCTTAAAGTTGCCATTTCTAGGCACCCAGGGGAGTCCTAGATCTTTGTATTCTTTCTATTGCCAATTTCCTTCCTAACCCATGCTTTCATTAGATGCAAGCTAGAGATGAGGGATTTCCAAATTGGGCTGTCCTTATTTGAAGGTTTAGCATTGAGGATGTTATGGTTAGGGAAGTAAATGGCTTTCAAGGTACGGGCAACCAGAGATTCAGGGGTAATCAGAAGGTTCCAAATCTGTTTTGCTAACATTGCCTGATTGAAGTCTTTGGAGAATCTGATTCCCAGCCCCCCATTTTCTTTCTTAGAGCAGATCTTTTCCCATTTAGTCCAGTACATGGGTTTTTTGACACCTCTACCAGCCCACCAGAATTTGGATATATGGAATCCATTTTCTTGACAATATGATTAGGGATTTTAGAATGGACATAGTCAGAGAGGGAATGGACATGAGAACACTGAAAGTCAGAACTGACCTAGCTGCTTGGGAAATAGGTCTACTCCAACTTTGAATTCTTTTCTGAAGGGCATCAAGGAGATAACTGAAGGTGTCATTTTTGTTTCTACCAATCTTAGTGGGTAAACCCAAGTATTTCTTGAAATGGGGAACAATTTGGACATTGAGGCAGTTAGCCATAAGAACTTTGGATTGGGGGTTCACTTTTTTGCTGAACAGAATTTCTGATTTTTGATGATTGATTTCATGCCCAGAAGCACTAAGAAACTTGTCTAGGAGCCTTCCTAGAAACTCGACATTATGCATACTAGCAGTACCATAAAGGATCATGTCATCTGCAAAAGCTAGATGGGATATGTTTGGGGTGTCCTTGTTGATTTTGATCCCTTGGAAGCTGTTATCCTTCATGGCTTTATTGAGAGCTCTGGAGAGGGCTTCTTGGGTAAGAATGAAGATAAAGGGGAGAGGGGATCTCCTTGCCTGATTCCCCTAAGTTGAGTGAATTGTTTCCCGGGAGAGCCATTTAAAATGACAGCCCCCCTAACCGAGGTGATGCAATTCATGGCTGGGATTCTCCAACTATCAGGAAATCCCATGGCTTTCAGAATGTTATCAATAAAGGTCCACTCAAGCCTATTGTAGGCTTTACTTAGGTCAATTTTACAAGCAAACATGGGTTTTTTTGTAGCTTGGGTTTTGGCTATCTTGTTGTGCAATGCTCCTGCAAGGATAATGTTGTCAGTGATGAGTCTTTTGTGGACAAAACCAGATTGGTTCTCAGAAATGATCTCAGGAAGAATGGGTTGAATTCTATTGGCCAACACTTTTGTGATGATTTTGTAGGTGAAGTTGTATAGGGCTATGGGTCTGAAATTGTTAAGGTGGGTAGCTCCTGGAATCTTAGGAATAAGCGTGATGTAGTAGTCATTCAGGGAAGGGGGAAGAGGTTGTCCATTAAGAGTATCCATAGCCAATTGGCTCACCTGATTGCCTAAGATGTGCCAAAACTGTTGGAAGAACTTTCCATTAAACCCATCGGGGCCAGGGGCTTTATCAGAGCCTAAATCTTTAACAGCCTTGAAGATCTCAGCTTGGGTATAGACTTTACTCAGAGAAGAGATATGGTCAGAGGTGAGAGTATTCTCAACTAGGTGATAAAGGAGTTGGAGGAGGCAAGGCTGTTGCTGTTGAAAGTTTTTTGAAAGTGATTCCTAACAATGTGATCCAACTCTTCCCATTTGAAGGCCATGCTGCCATTCTCATCTTCTAATCCAAAAATTGAATTTCTCCTTCTGTTAGCAGAAGCCTTAGAGTGAAAATAAGCTGTATTCTTGTCTCCATCTTGGATCCATCTGTCCCTAGCTCTCTGTTTCCACCAAATTTCCTCCCTTGTACTGAAGAAGTTCAATCTCAGCCATGAGTCTTTTCCTATTGGCTATGCTACCCACAGATTGACTATGTAAGGGAATTTTATGGAGCTCAATGGTTTTATTCTTGATTTTGTTTTTAACTTTATGAATGTTCCAACCATTCCAAGCCTGAAGTTTTTTCTTGCAATTTTCTATATTCTCCAACAGATTAAGATTGTTAGGACCCCAGCATTCCTCCACAATCTTACTGCACTTATCCTCTAGCAGCCACATATCTTCAAACCTAAAGACAGAACTAGGCTTTTTGTGGGTACCAAGGAATTTTATGAGGAGAGGGCAGTGATCTGAATTATCACGAGGGAGATGTTGAACAGAAAGGGAGGGGAAGATCAGTTGAGCTTCAGTAGACAAGAACACACGGTCCAATCTACTAATAGACAGAAAGGCTCAGGCTGACAGTTTGTAAAAGTAAAGGGGGATCCTATAAAACCAGCATCTATAAGATCAGCTTTGCACACAACATTTCTAAAAGGAGCCATGTGGGAGTCTAGTCTAATTCTCCCACCACTTTTTTCCTTTTTCATACATAATCTGATTAAAATCTCCTGCTACTATCCATAAGATGGACACTTGTCTCCTAAGAGCTAGAAGTAATTTCCAAGACAGGTATTTCAAATTCCAATTAGCCCACCCATAAAACCCAATGAAATAAAAATGTTCATACCTGGCAAAGAGACATCCACAGCAATGTGATGAGAAGATGAGTTGATAACAGAGATGTTGGTACCTTTAATCCATAACAGAGCCAGACCACCACTTCTCCCCACACTTGGCACCCAGAATCCATCATACAATATCCAATTCTTACTTAATAGATCCATCTGAACAGATGATCTGTGGGTCTATATCAAAAAACTAACTTAGGCTTGTGCTTCTTTAACAGCCCCGAAACCCAATTAACTGCCTGGGGTTGACCCAAACCCCGACAGTTGAAGCTGATGCAACTCATTTTGAGAGGCAGCCTTGCTGAGAAGCAAGGTCTGGCTTGACTTGGCTAGACTCAAAACTATCAGACTCCTCTACATCATCCTCCACTAAGGGAGTTGATCTAATCATCAGAGGCTGGGGTTTGGAGACTTTCCTTTTTTTAAACTGAGGTTTAATGGGGCCAAGAGACAGGAAAGAATGGGCTTTCTGTTTACCTGGTCTTTAGGTTGGAGGAGGGGAGGGTTCTTTTTGGTTAGTGTTTTGAGGGGGATTAGATGGTTGGTTGATTCTCTGTTCAGCTTCTTTTAGCACCTCTGAGACAGTTTGAGGAGTTTCCTGATTGATCGAATCTTGACTGTTGGTCTTTTTGTAGGCATCAGATCCAAAAAGGAGATAGCTGCATTCCAGTCGAAGTTTTTGTAGAAGTAGCTATAAGGGTAGGGGAGGGGTTAGGATTCTGCACTTGAGAAGGGCCAGCAGCTGTTTGTTTGATCACCAGAGGGGTCAAAGTACCAAGGATGGGGTGATAGTGTGTGGGAGGGAATTGTAAGGCCCTGAGCTTTGGAGGGGGACACTCATGTTGGGAGGAGTGGTGTGATTAAGTATAGGGATTGATGGGGAAGGATTCAGAGAATTTAGAGAAGTAGGGTATACAGTGGGGCGAGCTCTGGTGTAGTGAAGCAAGGGAGGTCGAGGAATGATAGCTCTAAGAGGAGAGGGGCTGTAAGCAACTTCTTGTGGAATAAAGGTGGGATGCGGGGGGGGGGGGGGATTGTTTTAAGAACCAGGGCTTGGATTCATAGTCAGAGAGAGGTCCACATTAACTTGCAAGCCAGAGGTCCAAGTACTGCTAGGGGATTGGGAAACAGAGAAGAAGTCATCCTTGATTAGGCATTCTTCCCTCCATTGTTGCATGAGAAGGTCTTCAGTCACTGGTGCCAGGGAACTAGCATTTTCGGCTCTCATCCAGGGTCCAAATTTATCAACATCATTGGGATTTTCCTTAACAGCCTTACACTCATTACTGTATGGGTGAGTTTTCCACATCTGTAGCAGAAATTCAGAAGACTTTCATAAGACACACACGACTCACTCTTTTGGTTTGCCCAATAGTTACCAGCAGAACTCGACATATAGTGTCATCAATGTTAACTTCAATTCTAAACCTGAGGACTCTTGAGAGCAAAGGGTTTACCTTGTCCGGGTATTCCACGAAATTTCCTAGCCTTTGAGCTAACAGAATCGCAGTGGCTCTGTTGCAGTATCCTATGGGAAGACCGTGAATCCCAACCCAAATCTTGATGGTTTTAAACTCGTGCTCCATGAAGCTTAGAGCTGGATTTAGGGGTTGTAGAGCAAGAAGGCGATTTTGGAAGTGCCACGGGCCGTTGGCTAAGATTTGCTTAACTTCACTCTCAGAAGACAAGAGGTATGAGAAAGTGTTAAATCCTACTTCATTCACGCGAAGATGCGGTTTGGGTCTCCAGATTTGATTCATTAAACTTAGCATCAGACGAGGGTGAACTCTACTAGGACGCCAAACTCTACCTACCAAGGCTTTTTTGTAGTCGGGGTTAGACGGTTCTATAATAAGAGGTTCAGTATTAGAAGCATCGGATTCCGCTGGGTGGAGTTTTAGATTATTCAGGTTTTGAAGCATGTTATCCATGGCGAAAGTGAAGAAGTTCAGACGGAGATTGAAATGGGTTCTGGTAGGGGATTGAGGGGGATGGGAATGCAGATCGAAATCGTATAACAATAAGTATCTATCTCTAACTTCTAGTCGACTATTACACGGTATAATCATTGAGACTGCTAAACCTAGATTATCTGCAAAAAGGATATCTGGAAAATCGCAAACTAAGGCAGAAGATAGAGGGTTGGATCTACCTTCACTATTGAATCTAACCAGTCCAGAATCAATTGCGTCGGCTCTCCCTTGCACGCCTCGCCGATTCCGCTTCTCCATAACCACCTCCATTGATTCCCGTTGCGACATGGTACAGTCCCGCGCAGCCTGATCTTCCATCTTCCTCTCCTTCTCTTTCCAATCGCATTCAATTTCTCCCTTTTCTTTCTCATCTCTCCTCTCAACTCTTGCTCTGATTCTCTCACAGACCTAGCACAGACTTGTGCTGATAGCTCATGATGAGCTATAATTCTCTCGTTGGGCAAGATCTCCACAACGAAGAAGAAATGATGGGGTATTTTTCCAGCGCGTGGCCGCGTGTACCTGGGTGCTCCTTCTCTCTCCTTTTTTTTTGTCATTTTTTTTCAACTTTCTTTCACTTGTAGGGAATGAAGGATTGAACTGCAATTTTTTCTGCTGTTTGACTTTTAATTTGCTAATGGCTTGGTTTGACGAACCGCACCGCACCCCCGGATAGCGATGAGTTTTTTCTCTTTCAAATATTTAATTAATATAATAGAATAAGTAGCCGTTTGTTTTGGGTAATCAGAAATGATTCTTTTTTCTGTTGTTTGTTTTGAAAGTTTTTCTTATTTTCTGGTAAGGGGAAGATAACGGTTTTGGGACCCCCCCCCTACTAAGGAATGAGATTCTCTTTTCCCATTACACTTCGACCAGCGACATATAACCATTGATCCATGACTAATGACCATTGACCCGTGACCGATAAATATTGACCGACAATTAATGACTGTTGACCGTCACCAGTAACCGTTGACCATTAAACGATGACCGTTGACCGCTTATTTTTTTATTTCTCCCAACTCAAACAAACATCAGAAAAATCAAAAGTAATTCTTTTTCATTCTTTTCTATTCTCTTTCCTGATTATATTTCATTTCCCCACCCAAAACAAACGCCCCAAAATACTTAAATACTCATTTGAAAGTTAACTCTGGTTTTAAAATAGATGAAAGTAATGTATTATTCACTTAAATTCCAAATAATACTATGACTTTGCACTTTGCTAAATTTCACCAAATACCATTGAGTTTTTGCTTAATTCACGATATGCCACTATGTTTTGTAAAATTACACGGATAACACTAAGTTTTTACTTATTTCATCAGATAACACTCTATCTCATATTTATTAAATGTTTCATTAATATCTAGGAAATGACTAAATTACCCCTGTTATTAATTAACAACTTGAAAGTGATTTATCATACTGATAAATTTCATAAGACACCACTTTTGTTTAACTATTTATATGGGTAGTTTAGTCTTTTTTCTTGGGATATTAATGGAACATTTAACAAAATATGAGACAGAGTGTTTCTAGTGAAATAAGTAAAAACTTAGTGTTATCTCGTGTAATTTTTAAAACACAGTGGTATATCGTGAATTAAGCAAAAACTCGGTGATATTTGGTGAAAATTCCCTATAATCTATATTTTTCAACCCGTCACCCGACTTGCACCCCGTTCCACCCCCCGTCACCCGTTTTTCACCCATTTTATACGGGTTTTCATCCAGTTTAGCGAGTCGGATAATCGGGTGAAATGGATACCACGGACCCATTGACATCCCTACCTATAACTATGATGAGTGGAGTATACTGGAAGCTGAGAATGCCGATTTCCTCCTTTATCTAATAGACTGATACGTTCTTGTCTCAAAATTTAGGGAATTGGCCTTTGACATGGCCGTTTTTTGGTTAAATTCTTCCGTATCTGACCGGGTAAATTCCAGGATGTCACTCTCAACGTTTGTCCCCTTCCGAAAGCATACAAATTAGAACACATTTTTATGAAACTCGTTTGTCGACAACACAACACCCCCCTCCACCCCCTAATACAACAGAGCGGCCCAGCCTCCTTCCTGTCCGTCACATGTGCTCTCCCATCAGGGGCGTTAGTATGAGAGAGCTGCAGATTATTTGTTAGAGATGCAGATTAATTTTGGAGATGGAGCTCATAGTAGCGTTTTCTCTTTTCCGGTATAATTTTGTGGGCCCTATATTTTAATCGATGCTGAGAGTAGTCTGTAGACTTTTTTCAGTTTGAGTTTGAAATGAGTTACTTAGAATAAGTTGAGAGAATAATCTACTCCCTCCGTTCTGAATTGACCGTCCTGTTTACTTTATGACACGTTTTTCTACTTTAATATTAAGCATATAAGATAAATTAATTTTATAAAACTAAATTTTGTAACATATAGTTTACCATGTAAGGAATCATATGCAAAACTTAAATTTTCAAAATTAATTTATCTTATATATTAAAATTGAAGTCAAACGACATGTCCAAATAGTAAACAGGACGGTCAATCAGGACGAGGGAGTAATTAATTTGAATAACATAAAATTATACGTTGTTGATCGTACAATAATATTTGTCTTTGAATTCAGTCACCATTTTTTTAAATGATAAATCATGTCATTATTAACTGAAATTAAAAACAAATAGAGAGAAAAATTACTAAAATAAAAAATGATATAATTTGTAATGTATAGGGAAAAAAATAAATGATGAAATAAGAAAAAAAATGAAAACTTATTAGGTAAATAATTATTGATCTATCTAATTTGTGAGAATAGGTTGTGAGAGAATAAGCTTATTATTACTTTTCTATTTCATTTTATTTTCCACTTTCATCAATGGAAGTGGAAAACTTGAATATAACAAACGCCTATAAGATAGCATTAATTTCCTAAGGCTTTGGTTGACGGGTGCTTGGTTTGACGAACCGGCACCCCCAGATAGCAATGAGTTTTTCTCTTTCAAATTTTTAATTAAGATAATAGAATAAAGACTTAAATACTCACTTGAAAGTTAACTCTGGTTTTAAAATAGACGAAAGTAATGTATTATTCACTTAAATTCCAAAAAGTAGTACTCCCCCCGTCCTGAATTGACCATCCTGTTTACTATTTGGATATGTCGTTTGACTTCAATTTTTAACATATAAGATAAATTAATTTTGAAAATTTAAGTTTTGCATGTGATTCCTTACATGGTAAACTATATGTTACAAATTTAGTTTTATAAAATTAATTTATCTTATATGCTTAATATTGAAGTGGAAAAACGTGCCATAAAGTAAACAGGTCGGTCAATTCAGGACGGCCGGAGTATGATTTTGTACTTTGCTAAAAGAACATGGTTGAAATATTCTAAATGAATGGAGTAACTATAGCTTATTTAGAACAAAAATACATTAAATATGAGTAAAAAATATACACCTAAGATAAAATATGGTGTGTGTACTGTGCGTGTGTTGTAACCAGATGTCTGAAAAAACAAAATAACATTTCCTATTTCGAAGCGTTAATCAACTGGCTCCACCTCTTAATTCTCAATGACCTATCCCAATCATCATTAATAAAATTAGTACAGTAATATCTCATCAACATCAATGGTGCCAGCCAGCTCTTACTACTCACTACTAACTAATACTACCACACACTGTTAATCAACAACCTATATAACCTCCTCGACAAGCTGACCTAAACCATATGATGATGATGATAATGCTACTTTAATTAATGGACTGTCAAATGCCGACTCACCAACCAATTAGTAACATTAATTTAATCAACTTAAACAACAAAGTAAATGTGTAATGGCCCATTGACCCGGGTAAAAACCAAAATTCGTCCATAAGTCCTGCTGGAGGAGAAAACTAGACGGCCCCTATCATTTCCTCTGCTTCTTCCTACAATAAATTCTCCTCCCCTATCATTGACTCAACAACACTGTCAAGGATAACTGGCAACTATAAACTCCATTACTTCCAGCGACCATCTTCTTCTCTGCTAAAAAAGGTTACTCCCAAAAACCATCCGCCAGTATGGGGAGCTACAGAGTGTGTCTCTGCTTCACCAGAAAGTTTGGCGAGGCGGAGATGGAGGTCCCAGGAGATGTGAAAAAGCTCTTTGAAAATTACACCGGAGGACAAACCCACATGTCGGTGGAGCAATTGGGTCAATTTCTGTCGGATCAGGGAGGAAATGATGATGTAGCAGATAAACTTTTGGAGGAAGTGATACATCGACGGCGCCACCATCGCCATACTCATCACATTTCACGGTCGAGGGGGAGATTTCATCACAACAGTCTCACTCTTGATGACTTCTTCTTTTTCCTCTCTCTGTCGAGCTTAATTCTCCTATCCATTCTAATAAGGTCAGTCCAGTAATTTACTCTACTTTTTTGTGTGAGATGAGGGTGATGGGATGGCTTTTTGGAAAGAAAATCAAGTAGAACTAGAAAGAATCTCAATGAGTGGAAAAAGGTTGTGATCTTTGTTTTTCTCTGTCTGACAACTCGGAAGTAGAGGAAAGTTCTTCTTTCTTGTGGCAGGCTGAGTCAGTGGACTTTTAATTTTATCTGCTTTTCGTTTTCATGATCTGAATGGTCTTTTGGTACGTAGTTTGTTAATTAAGTGGCAAGTATAGATATGATCTGACTAATTTGGTTCCTTACCTTCTTTCTGTCTTGAAATCTTAGGTTGTCCAAGACATGACGGCTCCACTATCCCACTATTTCATATACACTGGTCACAATTCGTATCTCACTGGCAATCAACTAAGCAGCAACTGTAGTGACGTACCCATCATTAAAGCACTTGTGAGAGGTGTCCGAGTCATCGAGCTTGATCTCTGGCCTAATTCTTCCAAAGACCGTGTTCATGTCTTGCATGGAAGGTACTTAAAAATCAATTTCAACCTAGCTAAATGATGTTTTCCACTTCCAAAATACTTCGCTTCCTGCCTAGTAGTAGTAGTGATGATGGTAGTTTAATTTAACTTTTCAGGACACTGACTACTCCTGTAGAACTATCCAAATGTCTCAAATCTATAAAAGAGCATGCCTTCTCTGCTTCACCTTACCCAGTCATCTTAACTCTGGAAGATCATCTTACTCCTGATCTTCAGGCTAAAGTAGCTGAGGTAATTTTATTAGGAACATTCCTTAATTTGTCAACAATTCACTTACACAATCCTAGTACTTAATTAGTTCTTGTCTCTGTTTCTACTGTTAATAATTAGATGCTGACTGATACATTTGGAGAGGCACTGTTTTATCCTGAGCAATCTGAGTTTAGTCTGAAGAAGGATTTCCCATCACCAGAAGACTTGAAGCATAGAATCATCGTATCAACAACCACCAAAGGAATATCTGGTCACTCAGTTTGATGATAATATAACGACCACCAGCGACAACAGCAGCTTGAAGGAGAAGAACGAGAAGGGTTTTAATACTACTGCTGATAAAGCTCAATCCATCAAAGAAAAGAAGGACGAGGTTGACCATCCAGATGATTATCACTATCGGATTCATCTTTCTAGTTCAATACCCATTTGGGTTAATAAAAGGATCGTACGTATTTTAACCTGTTTGTTACCTTAATTTAAACCTTAAAGCAGGGCCAGGCTGTTATTGAAGAAAGCGCAGACAATCTGATCGACTTCGAAGTAGATGATGATAATAACAGCAAGGAATCTGGCGATGATAATAATAATAGCTCCTCAGTTTCTTCCAAAACACCACCACCTGTTTACAAGCATTTAAATGCGATGCCCACTATACCTAGACATAATTTAAAGGAGGCACTGAAGGGTGATCCTGATAAAGTTGTCCGCCTCAGCTTGAGCGAAGAAACTTTGGAAAAATCTGCAAACTTATACGGAGAGGATCTGGTCAGGTATACGAAATTCTCAATTTCGTATTCTATTTAGAGTACTGATTTTAATTCGTTTCATCTTTAATTGTACATGGTTTTTAGGTTGGTTTTGACCCTTCGCGCGATTCTTACAGATTTACACAGAGAAATATAGTGAGGGTTTTTCCTAAAACAAGCCGATTCAACTCTTCCAACTACAAGCCGATTCATGGCTGGGCTCATGGAGCTCAAATGGTCGCCTTCAACATGCAGGTTATTAATTAATTGAATTAATGTTATGCTCATCATAATCAAACACTTAATCGATTAATCTTTCTTTAATCTTGATTCTTGTGTGCTAACAAAGGAATTTAATTATGTAAGCAGGGTCATGGGAAGTACCTGTGGTGGATGCAAGGGTTTTTCAAAGCAAATGGAGGCTGTGGTTACGTAAAGAAACCTGAATGTCTACTCAACTCCGATGAAATATTCAACCCCAAAGCAGAGATGCCTATCAAGACAACCTTGAAGGTGAAAATATACATGGGAAGCGGATGGAACCTCGATTTCAAACAAACACATTTTGATAAGTACTCCCCCCGATTTCTATACCAGGGTACGTACGTCCGTACACAAATTCATCATATTCACGCCAATTAATCAACCACTCTTCCCGGTCTTGTTTCAGATGCCTAATTTCACTTACCCATCTTCTATATATGAATGAAATTTCATCTTGCGCATTGTTTAAACATACAGATTGGTATTGCTGGTGTACCTGCTGATGAATCTATACAAAAAACAAAGATCAAGGAGGATCAATGGACACCGTACTGGGACGAAGAATTCGAGTTTTCACTAAGAGTTCCTGAATTGGCCCTTCTGAGGATTGAAGTCAACGAGTACGATGTGTCTGAGAAGGATGATTTTGCTGGACAGACGTGTTTGCCCGTTTGGGAACTCAGGTCCGGTGTTAGGGCTGTTCCTCTTTACAATCACAAGGGTGAGCCCTTTGAATCGGTCAAGCTTTTGGTTCGGTTTCAGTTCATCTGATTGGATTTGGTTTGTTCATATTGCTGCCTATAATAATATGGTGAATGTTGTTTTTTTTCTCTGTATAGACTTTTGTTACATATGAGATGTATTTTTTGTTTGTCTGTAAGTGGCTCTTACGTCACTGATGTGCAGCATTGCTGGTAATCCAGTGACTTGTTTTTGTTATATATGTAATTAATGTGAAATATGTTGAATGGAAAGAAAAAGAAAGTGATATTCTAAGTTGCAAAACTCTATTTTGAGTCATCAAATTACTTTGTGTAGTCAACTTTTCATGTAGCAGCCGAAAGCAGGCTGGGACAGAGATAGCCGTCCAACGGCTACCACCACTACCATAGCCGACCAACGGTTGAAGGCCATATAGCCATCCAGCAGTTGTTGTAGCTTGCTGGCTACTACCCTAAATGCATTGTTTTGACGTTTTAACTATCTTATGGTGGTTTTTAGGATGTGTTTTGACGTTTTAAACTTTCCTATGGTGGTTTTTAGGGTGGGTGGTATAGGGTAATTCTTTTTAATTCGTTTTACACTCTATATGTCTTCACTGACTCGATGGATTTTTAGGGTTTGTGATTTAGGGTCTTGACCTTAAATCAAACCCTTAACTACAAATCCTAAAATAAGCCTTTGACATTTTTAACGTTCCTGGGGTGTTTTTTAGGGTGTGTGGTGTAGGGCATGTTAAGTCAAGTTCCTTAGGTTTTGATGATTGCAACCTGTGTTGTTTATCTGACATGTTTGTCTAAGTATAAAGTTCAGGTAAATAGGTGAAAGAGTGGCTTAGCATGCAAGGTTGCAAGCACACTCTGATCATAAATAGTGCCCAACCATTCGAGCACCTGTCTGTAGAGCTTCAGTAGAGCTCCTAGTACACACGGAACACCAGCACAACACAACAATGACTCTCAGCATCAAAAATGTTCAAACGACCAAGATATATCAATCGAGAACAAGTGAACCAACAACACATGCATTCACATAGAAATTGGTAAAGTTCACGACAAAGTCTTGTTGAAGATAAAACAATTATGAACAAGATAACAAGATATAAACTAAGCTACAAAGAGGCATTAATTACGCAGCATTAATGAAGCCATCAGTCTAGGCAAGTGGACATCACAAGGAGCAACCGACCACCTGAACTCTTGCCTCCAACGTGTCCAACTAGTGAGTGACACATGTCATGGTTGCGCCTACAATCAAGTTGGAGATTAGCCTACCTTGTGCAGAGCTATTTTGTTGGAAACAATAGACAACCGACTCCTAGTGTATAGCTCATCATAAATTGGTCATTATAAGTTAACTTGTTTATGTATATATATATACAATGTATGTCGCATTGGATATGTATGCACACACATGTGAAAAACAAGAAAAACAAGTGTAAGCCTGAGTCATACAGTGTGCATCTAAGTGTGTGTGATTGCTAGGGAGTTAGTGAGCAAAGTCAAACTGGGCAATCAACTTAATACTCTTGGTATTTTATAGACTGACTAGTCGGGGAACGGTTGGGGAACCGTAGGCCTGCTGTCAGGAAGGGTAGAGGACTTTAGTGATAAGTCCTGAACTGTCATAGGTTGGGCCGAGGGAGATTAAGTGAATTTCTAGCGTGTAAATTCTCAACTGAATAAGAGTTTCCAGTTTGTGGTTATCGCATCTCTATTTAAACTACCAAGTTGCTTGCTCAACGACACGTCCACGATAGGTCAAGGACGTATCCACGGCAATCTTTTTGTAACTCATTCTATATTTATTATGTCGCCACTCACTCGACAGATTTTTAGGGTTTGTGGTTTAGGGTCCCTTTTCTACAAACCCTAAAATAAGCTTTTGACATTTTCGGCTATCCTATGGTGGTTTTTAGGGTGTGTAGTGTAGGGTAATATTTTTTTAACTCGTTTTATACTTTATAATGTCGCCACAGACTTGGTAGATTTTTAGGGTGAGTGGTTTAGGTTTTAGGTTCGTTAGACCCTAAACCTTCAACTACAAACTCCCTAAACTAAGCCTTCAATGTTTTAAACTTTTCTATGGTGGTTTTTAGGGTGTGTGGTGTAGAGTAAACTTTTTTAACTCATGTATACTTTATAACGTCGCCACTGGCTTAGTAGATTTTTAGGGTTAATGACAACCCTCCACTACAAACCCTAAAATAGACCTTTAATGTTTTTAACTTTCCTAGAGTGATATTTAGGGTGTATGCGTGGTGTATGGTAATCTTTTTTAACTCGTTTTATACTTTATAATGTTGTCATTGACTCGGGAGATTTTTAAGGTTTATGGTGTAGGGTTTAGGGTCATTGGCTAATGCAATCGGAAAAAACAAACATTGTTAGATAACTTTAAAAAGCCCATATTTGGGCCGCCCAGCAGCTGGCCCTAGTCGCTAAACAGCTACAGGGTCTCTAGCCATTGGTCGGTTGTAGGGTCTCTGGCCGCTGGTCGGTTGGAGGAATTGTAGCCTGTTGTCGGCTGTCTGTGACTGCATGAAGTAATTTGGTGATTACAAATATCACTTTGCTTCTAAGTTTCTAACCACGAAAAGTAGTTCATGAAACCATGAGCTGAACATAATCGTCGAGTACACGGCTTTTCTTCTATTAATTGTCTGTTGACAAACCTATTTCTTCTCTAGGAATTCTACTACTTTTAGTTATCATCCACTTAGTACAAGGACTACCGTAGAATACATTTGTCACCTTAAACCAAATGTCTTATATATACCCCCGAAACATAATGCAATATATACAGCTCTTCCATATAGATAAGGACACAAAAGGTCACCATATATGTTACTATAAAGTCTAGTATATACTTTGTGTTGGTACGGTGTGAATAGCCACGCCAAGAGCATTAACCACACTTTCCCTCATAACCGCATATACCTCGGGTAACAAGCCAGCAATCAAGATACAAACCCCGACTTGTATTTTCCCGCCTAACAGATATCAAGCCCGGGAAGTCAAGATATGAAATTCAACAAGATATGAAATTCAACAAACAGCTATGTTCCTTGTACATCATTTTAGGTTACAAAATTACCAGAAAACAGGAACAAACTTGTATGTTCCTTGTATGCCAGTTTATGTTGTAAAATATCAAGAATGAAATGCAACAACATCTATTTTCCTTGTACACCAGTTAGGGTTACAAAATTACTATGAGTGAAAGATACGTTAGAGTATACTATTGATCGATTGCCAGATGAAATGTCTTAAGCCCCGTCTTCAGTTCAGTAATTTATCTCTGCAGAGTGCGAACACAAGAAGAGAATGAAGAGAGGCGAAGAGCATATTCTTTGTTCGCCAGTTAGGGTTGCAAAATTGCAGCGAGTGAAGAGATGAGTATTTACCGGTTTCGAAGTGAAATGCTTTCCCAGTCATCATTCTGGTGTGCGACTTCAGAGACGGAGACACAAGAAGATGATGAAGAGGGATGGGAGTAGATGTTATATTCATTGTCATGGGTTTCAAAAGATTGAGATAGAAATGAACTGTCCATATTAAAATATATGAGCATATTTTTTTTTGGTATTTCAAAAAAATATAAAATTTCTTAACTATGGGCGCTAATTTTTTCCATTTTGCCAGCCAAATATTTGCTACAGAAATTATACTATATTCCTACGGAAAATAACTCCTATAAAAATTTTATAGCAAAATTTTTTGCTGATATAAGATATTAAGGTGTTGAAGAGAAAATATATGTGTGGGTAATATGGTATTAGTCTGTCTCTAATAGTGACTTACACAAACAGAAAAAATTTATTTGGAAAAATTCCGATGGAAAAATTCCGCCACTAATACTATGCTTTCCTTGCAGTGCGGGTGCCACCAACGAAAACCGCGGTAGACTTCCCGCGTCAAAAAAAAAAACACTCATGACAGCACACCTCTCTAATGTCATGTCCAATTGGTCTCATCAGATAACCTGTCCTTACCGCCTTAGGCACTCATGGTTTCCAACTTGCACGCCTCACTGGCACACCATTAATGTCCCAACATAGCAAATATTTTTCTACAATTAAAGATAGGAGGCCGAGCAGAGTGAAAAAGCTTTGTCTATAAGAAAGTGACATAACTAGGGTAATGCAGCCCCATCTCAAAGTACATCCGACGTCTTCAACCCGGCTAGTGACAGTTCGTAACGAGACGTCCGGTTTACTCAGTCTTGAACCGAGTTCTTGGTGTTAACTAATATAAAGAATGCAATCTCGATATAGAAGAAAACTCAGCCACTAATATATATTAATAGCGTGAAAAACTCCTCACCTGATCTGTTCAACACCTTGAACAATCACTCACTAATCTATCACTCTTCGAATGATAGTCACACCCTCAATTCACGAATAAAGAATCACTCTCATAACACTCAATGGGTCTCGCCGTAAAAGGGTGTCGATCTGTTCTTGATACCCAAAAGCGCAACCCTAAACTATATCTATGCAGTGTATATATACAAAAGGAATAATCAAATAAGTAAACAAACTCCCCAACAATAACGAGAACTCAGGAAGATATATCTCCTCTCCAATAGTACCGAGAATAAAGGGAGATATATCTGAAGGAATCTTAACAACCTATCGCAGCATATAATGTCACGTGAGCAGCTCCGCTTTCTGTTGTAGTCAAGATGAATTTTACCAAGATAAATCATACGCTGAGTACAAGACCGGCACTGCATATTTGTCACACATCAAAAACTATAAGTATGTGTCACCCACATACATTTACAGTTTGCCCTTTTTTGATGTGTGCAAACTTGGTCATGGTGAAAAGAGATACCACGTATATCATATTCCCCCTGAAATGTAGATTCCCCCTGAAACAAAGCTAACTAGATCAACAGCCAAAATACTTATATTCACCATGCTTCCCCCTTTTGCGCAATCAAAAAATGGTACGGGCCTATAACCTCACGAAATGTAAAAAGACATACTGAGGAACACGGAATAGCATTTTATATAATGTTAATTGCAGGAAGGAGTCTTAGATAGTGGCAAAAACAACAGGAGCAACCAAGAAACAGCTCACAGAAACAAACGAAGGACGGAAAGAAAAATAGTCTGATAGAAGCACCAACAAAAAAAGGATTACACCAACAGCCTAGGTCTGGAGAACAACAACATCGCTAAGGGAAACCAACAGAACAGGGCAAGGAACATGAGGAGAAATTATCGTCGCACCCCCAGATGAGCTTCAAGATGTGCCAAACGTGCATTCACATCCTTGACCAGAGACATAAGTTCTTCCAACTGGTGCGAAACACTGCCAAGATTCTCTGAAACAGCTCTAGGCGGCTGTTTAACAATCCATATATTCCCAGCCAGGGCAAGACCCATCTTGGATAGGGTAGTCTGTGAAAGTTCATGATTATGATCCAGAACTTTGGCAGAGTCAGTAGAAAGATCAACAGAGAAGTACTCAAAGATCGTCGTCAGCCAGGCAGCATAAGGCAAAGATGAGGTGCACTCAGTGATAGCATGATGGATATGAAATAGCATGAAGTGAGGCAAGCTTATAGGACATTTCTGTATAAGACACCACATCAAACATATGTCCAGGAATGTAACCGTCCCACGTTGGTCATTCCTGGGAGCTACGCCTTGATAAACAATGATATGGAGCAATCGTCCAAGCACATCAAGCTGCCTTTGAGGAACAGACCGAATCTTCCGGGTCTCAGGTTCAATCCCAAAGAAACCAAAAAGATCCTCATCCTTTTGAGAGGGAGCAAAAGTATTAACCTCGCGAGAAAAAGTCTTAATACCCTCAAAAGGAACATCCAGAATCATGCCGATCAAATCAGGAGTTAACTCAATATCCACCCCTTTAACCTTAGACCGAATCAAATACTCATCCACAAACTGCAAGTTCTTGTAAAATTCCTTAACTGACTCCCAGTAGATTTTCGTACCCAAAGTAAACACGGACGACCAGCCTTGAGCTGAAAGGCAACTAGCAATATTGGACAACTTGTTCTTACGGAGCCAAGCACAATCCACACGTTTTCCCACAACAATGTGTGCATTATGAATTTCATATTTAAATGAGGGAAAACAGGGAAAAGAGTGACCAGGCCAGGCGGAATTCGTCGATGAAGAACCTGATGAAGCAACCGACATAGTAGCGGAAGAGCTGGGCGCCGGAGTCGCACGGCGAGGACGCTTGGAAGAAGACGCAATGTGAGTGTGTGTAGCGGAACGCTTGCGTTGGCGCAAGACTGACAGTGGCACGTCATCATCCGAAAGAACATCAGGGTGCGACGGGGTAGATGAGGGCGGAGGAGGCTGAGGACGACGCGGCCGAAGAGTTTGGCGACGTCGAAGAACAACAGCCCCGAGAAGGACGGGTCTGGGATCTAGGGTTTCGGCGGGGAGGGGAAGGGTTTTGCGGAGATAATGGTGGAGATGTGGGCATAGGATCAGAGACAGGGGAATCGTCAAATGGGACATTGCAAGAAGGAAAATCATCAGCACACTTCTTGGGTGAAGAATCTGGAGTAGAAGGCGGCATAGGTAAAAGTAGAGGAGGGTACTCAACATCAAGTGGGACATGAAATTCTGGCTGCATGGGGAGCAAACTAGAGTCGATAGAAATGCTCGGAATGGACGAATCAAGAAAATATGGAACTGAGAGGGAAAGAAGCTGACGGTAGGCAAAGGCAGGGTCATACAGAACGATTTCCATGGCGAAGGTAAAGGAGCAAGAAGACGCGAGCAAGCAGTAAAGATCAGGGATTTTGAAAAAGAGAAGACGCTACGGAAGATTTGGGCTAAGACTGACAAGCAAGTAAAGCTGACAAAACGTGGGTAAATGGGTATGCAGAGTGGACGACGTTTGAGAAGAACGTAAAAAAGTATTTGTGGCATATCGGGGTTTTTTTTTTTGAAGGATGGGAAACCATAAAAATATATAAAAAATGACAAACAGAAGAAAGGTAAACCAGTAACATGAAAAACATTCCTACTATAACATTGATCCAGATCATCTATAACGTGTTCCACAGTAGTTAACGGAATCCTCATATAGATGTAAATGTAAACTCCACTCATACCTAGTACCATGTTTGTACACAAAAGAGAAAAACACAGAAAATAAAAGTAATGGACCTTAATCAATGTTAACCATGCCCATGCTAGACTAAGACGATTGAAGATCTCCCGAGGAAGCGGTTTGGTAAAGATATCCGCCAATTGCTGTTCAGTAGAACAATGGAGCAATTCTACTGTCCCTTTCTCAACTTGATCACGAAGAAAGTGGTGACGTATCTCAATATGTTTTGTACGAGAGTGTTGAACGGGATTCTTTGACAAAGCAATAGTAGATTGATTGTCGCAGTAGATAGAAACTAGTGATTGGGGCATGCCATAGTCTTCAAGTTGATATTGTAGCCATAGAACTTGTGCACAACATGCAGCAGCAGCAATATACTCAGCTTTAGTGGTGGACAAAGCCACAGAGGATTGTTTCTTAGAGAACCAAGATACCAGACTAGTACCAAGGAGCTGGGCACATCCTGATGTACTCTTGCGATCAGTAAGAGATCCTCCAAAATCTGCATCAGTGTATGCCTGGAGTGTAAAAGAAGATCCTACATGATAAGCCAAACCCAGGTTAGGAGTGCCACGCAAGTAACGAAAAATTCGTTTCACTGCTTGAAGATGAGGAACTCGTGGATCGGCCTGAAACCGGGCACAATGGCAGACACTGTAGAGAATATCTGGTCTGCTTGCAGTGAGGTACATTAAAGAGCCAATCATAGCCCTATATTCGGTGGGATCAGTGGATTCAGCATGAGTTTCTGAACCAAGTTTAACAATACTAGACATTGGGGTTGCCAGGGATTTTGCAGAGTCAAACCCAAACTTGGACAGTAATTCAGTAGTGTATTTCCCTTGCCAAACAAACATGTGAGTGGTAGTCTGACGAATTTGCAAACCTAAGAAAAACGTGAGTTCTCCCATGCTGCTCATTGAAAATTCGTTAGTCATCACAGTTTCAAACGATTTAGACAACCCAGGACAAGATGATCCAAACACAATGTCATCAACGTAGATTTGAATCAACAATATATCAGAGTCCTGGAACTTGATGAACAACGTACTATCCACTTGACCTCTAGTAAATCCTTGCTGAAGCAGATAAGAAGTAAGGCGAGCATACCAGACCCGCGGAGCCTGCTTCAATCCATAAACAGATTTCTTGAGTAGAAAAACATCATCAGGTCTGGACTGATCAATAAATCCAGGGGGTGAGCTACATAAACCTCTTTATCAATATAACCATTCAGAAACGCACATTTAACATCCATCTGGTATAAGGGAAATGCCCTATGTGCTGCAAAGGCGATCAACATATGAATAGCTTCTAGACGGGCAACAGGTGCATAAGTTTCGTCATAGTCTATCCCCTCTTGTTGATTGTACCCCTGAACTACTAAGCGGGCCTTGTTACGAGCAACATGACCATCAGCATCAAGTTTGTTGCGATAAACCCAGCGCGTACCGATAACCTCCTTATGACTTGGTCGAGGAACTAAGGTCCAGACATCATTCCGTTTGAACTCATTGAGTTCGTCCTGCATAGCATGTATCCAATCAGAATCAGTAAGGGCTTCTTTGATATTACGGGGTTCAATACTTGACAGGAAACCTTCATGAGCACAGAAGTTCCGAAGTGAGTTACGAGTCACACGTCCTGAGTTCAAGTCTGAAAGAAGATTATCCAGCGTAACGCCTGGAGCCCGACGAGAAGGAATGTTAGGGGGAACTGAGGTATCATCAGATGATGAGCTTGGGTCTCGATTTGATTCTGATACAGAATTGTCTGTTCCAGAGGTTTCAACCTGCATAGATGAGCTATTCGGATTATCAGAAGACGGTTGTAACGAAGTAGAAGGAACTGAATGAGAATCTGTATGTGATGTGATAGGAGAAATTTGAACAGATGGAGATGGAGAATCCGAGTCTGAATCATCAGAATCATCGACACCTAATTCTGACCCAATATTTTGTGGATTTCGGGAACCAAAATTCTTTTCATCAAATCGTACATATGACGATTCTTCCACGACAAGAGTGCGTTTGTTGAATACCCGATAAGCCTTACTAGTAGTAGAATATCCCAAAAATACTCCTTCATCTCCTCTGGTATCAAGCTTCCAGTGTTAAGTTTACCATTGTGCAAAATGAAACACCTACACCCAAATACCTTAAAATATCCAATTGACGGAGGTCGTCCCTTTACCAGCTGATATGGAGTTTGATTGAGTATAGGTCTGATAAGAGCCCTGTTGAGGATATAACACGCCGTGTTAACAGCCTCTCCCCAGAAACTAGGTGCTAATCCACTAGCATTAAGCATTGTGCGTGCCATCTCAACTAATGTACGATTCTTTCGTTCCACAACACCATTCTACTGAGGTGTGCGCACTGCTAAAAAGTATGGGTGATACCTTGATCAGTACAAAACTGTCGAAACTGCTGATTGACAAATTTTGTACCATTGTCTGATCGTATGGTACGCAGAGGAAACCCCAATTGGCGCTGTATCTGAACACAAAACCCTTTAAACAGATTGAAAGTATCGGCTTTAGCATGAAGTAAGTAAATAAATCCAAGTGAAGCGAGAATAATCATCAACCAAAACAAATTGTATTTCTTTCCAACCCTGGTCATGGTGCGCATAGGTCCTACCAAATCCATATGTACCAATTCCAGCACGGTGGAGGTAGAAACCACAGACTTAGGAATATGTGCTGAGCGAGTCTGCTTATTTAGCTGGCATGCACTGCAAGGAAAGTCTTCCTGAAGAACCGACGATGGTAATCCTTCAACGAGGTGTTGAGTTCGCAATTTATTAAGCAGGCGTATGTGAGCATGACCAAGACGCTGATACCATAAGTTAGCATTTTCTGTGGAAGCAGTGAGACAGGTAGCGTCCAATCTTTGATCATCAACATCCACTAGATACAGATTACCCCTGCGATATCCTTGCAGAAGAGGTGCGCCTGTCGTCAAATCTGTGACAATGAAACCATAAGAGTCAAAGGTAATAGAGGAAGGACCCTTATCACACACTTGTGACACACTCAGTAGATTGTGCTCTAATCCATCCACCAAGCACACATCTTCAACACTCCCCTGGTGACCTACTGTGCCTATAGCAATGATCTGTCCCTTCCCATTATTTCCAAAAGTCACAAATCCTCCCTGTAAACCTTCAAGTTCCCGAAATAGTGTATGGTCTCCAGTCATATGCTGAGAACATCCGCTATCCATAAGCCAAATGTTGGCTCCGTCAGCATAATCCTGGCACATAGAGGAAAGGAATCAATAACGTTTAGGGACCCATTGCTGTTTGGGTCGACGAGAATACATACTAGCATATTTAATAGAATGAGTAGCAGAATCTCTAGCATTTTCCACTGCAACTTAAAACATGAATTGATATGATGTCCAAGAATATGACAATAACACATTCTATCACTGTTGAACCAAATAAAATTTCTCTTTCCAGGAATAGTTTTAATTTGTGTATATTGCTTCTTCGGTCTTAGATCAGCTTCAACTCCACAGAACCCTAGTCCACCTCGATTTTTATTTGGTTTTCTAACAATTTCATTAAGTTTGATTTTCCTGTGTGCCACGATGGATTTTCTAGATTGATGATGTTCAGTCTTCTATCCAGAGTATCACATTGTTTCTGGAGATCAGCATTATCCTGACGAATCCATTCATTATCTGCCTTAAGTAATTGAATTTCCTTTTCTGCCCATTCCGGTATTGAACTCGACTTACTTTTAACTGACGACGTAAACGTAGATTGTAACACCTTGGATGAACTTTCTACCAGCTTTTCTGCAAACTCCTTATTTTTTCTTTTCAACTCATTTATCTCCTGCTCTAGTTGCTTTATTTGAATTTCTCTACTACTACTACCATCGTCAAGCTTTCCTTTTAAAGCCTCAATTTCTAATAAAGCGACCGTCAAAGCATCAAAAATCTGATCTTTCGGAGATTCCCTACCTACATTATTGAATTTAAGAAAA
This sequence comes from Limonium bicolor, assembly GCA_023374045.1. Classification (NCBI taxonomy): domain Eukaryota; kingdom Viridiplantae; phylum Streptophyta; class Magnoliopsida; order Caryophyllales; family Plumbaginaceae; genus Limonium; species Limonium bicolor. The sequence goes on from CM041778.1 coordinate 203,381,434, forward strand.
CTTACCTGCTCTCCCACAAGAGAGTGATGCTCCTTGTCTTTCGCAACCAGACACATCGATTCATCGTATGCTAGTTCATCAGTGTGAGACCGATGGATAGCCGTCATACAATAATGTGCCTCCACCTTTTCAGCCGGTTCAGACTCTTCTTCTTCTTCACCCCATACTGCAGCAGCCATACGGGGATCTCGATTTCTATACTGCGGGGGTTTGGATGACAAAGGACAATCCTTTATCATATGACCTAACTTGTGACACCGGAAACACTCCACCTTACTCATATCTGAGTCGCGCCGGTTGCTGCTTGAACCCTGAAATCCACCCTTTTTTCTGCTCATAATTCTCTTCAAACCTTGAGCCAGTAAATTTATCTCTGTGTCGAACTCATCATCTAACTCCCAATCAGTATTTTCCACCACCCTTTTTGCCTTCAAAGCAAGATCTTTTCTTTCAAGAGAAATACCATCCAATGACTGTTCTTTCATCTTACTTTCATGGACGATTAAATCAGAACACAATTCTTCGAAAGACACCGTCGATACTTTGTCCATCTTCTCCAGCATAGAGGTGTAATTCAACCAGTCTTTAGTAAGCGATTCCAAAAATCTCTCATTAGTCTGTTCATTCGTAAGCGATGCACCCACTGTCTTGATTTCGATTAAAATCTGATTGAATCTCTCAATCGCAGCAACCAACGTTTCTCTCCTTCAGCCATCTTAAAGTTATTGAATTCTCTCTTATACTGTTTCTCTTTTGCTTTTCGAATAGACTCAGTACCTTGATATGCTATCTTAAGAAAATCCCACACACCTTTCGCTGCTTGAATACCGAGAACTATTCCTTGATCTTCATCCGAGAGAGACGATACGAGAATCCGCAGAGCTTGTTTGTTCTTGCTGAGTAATTTCTCATCATCCTCTGTCCACTATTCTTCAGGCTTATCCTGAGTATTCCCTTCTACGGTGACGGTGGGTTTGAAATCGCCTTTAGTAACTACCTTCCAAACTTTGTAGTCAATGGACATTAGTTGAGCTTCCATCTGCTCGCACCATTTGGAGTAGTTTAGCCTGGTTAACTTGGGAGCCTTGACATTGTACGAACTCATCTTCACGATCTACCTTGAAGCGTTAGCTTCGAGCAAAGGTAAACCTGCTCTGATACCACTTGACAGTTCGTAACGAGACGTCCGGTTTACTCAGTCTTGAACCGAGTTCTTGGTGTTAACTAATATAAAGAATGCAATCTCGATATAGAAGAAAACTCAGCCACTAATATATTAATAGCGTGAAAAACTCCTCACCTGATATGTTCAACACCTTGAACAATCACTCACTAATCTATCACTCTTCGAATGATAGTCACACACCTCAATTCACGAATAAAGAATCACTCTCATAACACTCAATGGGTCTCGCCGTAAAAGGGTGTCGATCTGTTCTTGATACCCAAAAGCGCAACCCTAAACTATATCTATGCAGTGTATATATACAAAAGGAATAATCAAATAAGTAAACAAACTCCCCAATAATAACGAGAACTCAGGAAGATATATCTCCTCTCCAATAGTACCGAGAATAAAGGGAGATATATCTGAAGGAATCTTAACAACCTATCGCAGCATATAATGTCACGTGAGCAGCTCCGCTTTCTGTTGTAGTCAAGATGAATTTTACCAAGATAAATCATATGCTGAGTACAAGACCGGCACTGCATATTTGTCACACATCAAAAACTATAAGTATGTGTCACCCACATACATTTACAGCTAGCAAGTGAACGACGAAGCTGGGAGACGTACCAAACCCCTCTCGTCCTCTTCTCTATAAATAACAATCAATGTATATTATTACACAACACAGTGGGAGGTGACATACCTAGTACTTGTAAATATTTCTTGTACCTCCATTACTGCTCCATTGTTCTTAGTAAGAACCTCTGTCATTACCACCCATGGACTAGGTCATTCACGACCGAACCACATAAATCCTGTTGTCGTCTTCCTTATGTACCACTGCTCTCGACACTCATTATAATCACCACCTTAACCTCATAAAGCAAATAATCTATATCTTAAGTTCAAAGGTTATACTCTAGCTTGTAAACTAACATCTAGTACATCAATAAAAAAAACAAGCAGGGCAGAAATTGAGTAACATCCAAACAAATTGTTGCAAGTTGAATGAATTGCTATTTGTCAATCAAAATTGTTTTTTAAATTTTATTGTCTTCAAAATGAGTACTCATACAATTCCCTCTTAGAGGATGATTTCAAGATCGATACACTTGAGGCCACACCGATGAGGAGCGAGGATGTGGATCCCACACCTGTAGTTGCAAGAGTTTTTTTCCTCCAGAACTGATAAGTGGAAGGTAAAGAAGGGTATTTATGGCTTATATTTTTTTTTGATAATTGGGCACAAGGCCAAACACCGCACCGCGGTAACTCGCAAGACGCCAACAAAACTCAAGATAAGAAAACAAAAAAAACGCTCATACCTTACTAACCCTTCTCTTGCCCAGAAACTAGAGGACTATAAACCCATTCCTTAACCTTTGATCTTACTTTACGTTTGCCTCTACTCACACCTTACTTAACGAGAAAACTTAATAAATCCCAAATGGCCTTTCTTCGCCCCCACATCTCTTATACCGCTGACTCTAGAGGTAGTTCATGAGCCGCTGTCCGATTCAACCACCATTCCTCCTTTGTACTCTTGGCTTCTCTGACAGGAGTACTCTCTCTGTTCGCGTATGATGTCTTCAAAGTTGTTGAGGGCACGATCTTCATTAATGATGCGCACCCAAGGTCTTTGGCTAGCTTGAGTGTTTGTCTCGTTTCCTCCTTCACAAAAGCCCCCTCAGGGCTCAATCCTAATGGTTCATAGTCAGGGGATACTGTGCTCATCAAATAAGCTCCTCAGATCCTCCCCGACCTCTTCTTCCTCGGCTGCCATGCATTTTGTTTGCCCAATTTCTAGCTCTTGCTGGCTCCTATCTCCTATCACACCATTAGAGATAGTTCCTTCTGCTTCCAAGGAAACCTCAAACCTGCTGTCGATCCTACCTGCCAAGTCTGATCCATTCCTCCTGTAGGTTCTCCAACGATAGTTCTTAGTGTTATTGTTACTCAACACGAACTAAAGGACGGAGTAACAGACTGACGATGAACTTACTGACTCAGAAGTAAAAGATTAGAGAATGAATACCAGAAATCACGTGAACCTTCACTTCATTAACACGTATCAATTCGATACACACACTCGTACTCGAAGAACAGATTCTTCAAGTACTCTCACGTAACTTCCCTCAATTCGCCTTTGAAACTAGGGTTACAAGGACGCTCCCAAACTCTCTCGATAATAGTTCTTTTTACTCTCTATTCTGTAAAAGCGTGAAACGTTACATCAAAAACGATCTTACTCATATAGACTAACAGATTTTATCTAACTGAAATATTCTTTTGAAAGATAAAAACTATCTAAGACGTAAGAATATAAAATATGTTAGGATTTTATATTTAATATCTCTTAGAATAGAAAACCTCCTAAAAATACTCTATTAAAGATTCTGTACACGTAATCTTCATTCTTCACTTCTGTCAGTCTTCAGATTTCAGTGACTGTAACTAGACACACAGTATGTTACACAGAGTCATTAATCAAAAACCACCAATAATTTCCCCCTTTTTTGATTAAGGCAAACTCTGTGTGGTGTGTCAGTGTAATTCCCCCTGAGTAGCTGCATCAATGTTAACATGCAATCGTGATATAATGCTTCCCCCTCAATGTGTGCGCAGATGCATGCAAAATAGATAGTGAGTAGCAGGACGGAGTTAGATTGCAAAAGTACAGCCTAAGCATGAGTCCAACAAGCAACAATCCAAAGATGCAATTCCAAACACACAGATTAACTTCCCCCTTTTGCCGAATCAAAAGAGGTGAATCACAAGTCAAAATAGGCCTAGCAACAATCCAAAATAAACATAAGTTTGCAACACAGTAGAACCACAACAGCCTAGACAGCGAAAGATTAACAAAAGAAGTTGCAACAACAGAGGAACAAGACTAGAAAGTCTCTTCAGACTTAGAGGAAGGCTTAGAAACAATCAGAGTGGCAATGTAAGACTCAAGAGCCTGAATCCGCTTCTCCAAGGTGTGCTGATTGGCGATAAGGGTGTTAATCATGGCTAAAAGGGTAGACTCATGAGATGTAGGAGGTGGATGAGGTGCTGCAGTATCTTGTCGAGGAGGCGGATTGTTGAGCTGCCAACCAGTGGAAGTACGCTCGATGGACATCTTGGCCAGCGTGTGAGTACCCAAGTTGTGCGAGCCTTTCATTGGAACACTTGCCATGGTATCCAGCGGAACATTATAAAACTGAAAGACTTTAGTCAGCCACAGAGGATATGAAATGACTGGTTTCTGACCATTGATCACCCGTTTCCAGTGCTCAATCATGAGCTTAGGCAAAGAGATCTCTAGTTTATGTTCAAGACACCACATCAAAGCCAAGTCAATCGGAGTAACACGCTCCCGCATATCATTGCGTGGAGTTAGTACCTGATAGGCAAACAAATGAAGCAACCGGGGGAGAGCACCAAAATCGCGCTGCAGGAAATTCCTCAGTCGAGTACTGGCATTTATCAACCCGTAGTGTCTCTGTACGTTTTTGAGTGGGACAATATCAATCTTTTGAGGATTGAACTCAGATAATCCAGCTAACGGAACATCAAGAATATGCGCCAACAGACTAGGAGACAACCTAATGCAGACACCAGCAACTTTTGATTGCAACTCAGTTTCAGTAATCATTGACATATTAGTGACAAACTGTATCAGGGCATCTGGATAAAATACAGTCTCTGAGCTAAATAAAGTATCCCATTTCTGAAATTCAATATACTCTGCAATATCCACCAGATCGTGAGCACGCAACCACTGACAATCTATGATTTTGCCCATAACCATATCATCCAACTTTACTTCCCTAATAAAGAGAGGAGTCTGGGGAAACTTACGAACATCAGTAGCAGATTGTACGGGCGCACAAGAACGCGGACGGGAGACCGTGCGTTTACGCTTCTTGGAAGTTTTCGTTCCCACACCCGGTGTACCCGCATTCGGTGTCAAAGTATGTTCTGGAGACACCCGGGTTTGTCGCCTGTGTTGATTGCGAGTACGAGGCCGTGCCGATGTCTCAGGCGGAGCAGGTGACGACTGCGGAGCAGGAGAAGCGCCACCAGCAGGAGTAACCAAACCCTCATTGTGGCAAGAATTGGAGACCGAATCGGCCACCTGAGCAGAGAGGTTGTTTGCCGCCGTCTTGAGGGAGTTGGTAGCGGACAGTTGCGGAGATGGCGACCGTCGGAAAGGGTCTGGGTTTTCGGGCTGGTCCGTAGTGGGTGGCTTAGGGCATGGACCAGACGCTTGATGGGTGGTTGGTGGAGGAGCTGTTGTGGGTGAAGCAGGTGGAGTGGAGCGAGTGGATTCTTGAGGAGAAACGGAAGCCATGGAGGCACGAGTTGAGGCCAAAGCAAACAAGTGCGGAGAGGAAGAGAAACGCAAGGGCGCAGAAATTCAAAAGGTAGAAGGAAAAGAAGACAGAAAGAAAGCAGGCGAGCGTCGACTCATATGCCCTTTTATTTTCCCTTTTTTTAATTTTTTTCTTTTTTTCTTTTTTTTCGAAACATATGAGCAGACGGTAGATAAGCGGCGAAAAATAAGAAAGAAAAGAAGAAAAAAAATAGAAAGCTGCCAGACTATTGTGGAACGACCAGTAACAAACACATGATTTTGAACTACATACCAAAGCTAATTGACTCATGGAGAACACACTTTCAAAGCAACAAAAACAAGAAACTAATAAAGTGCAGGAATCATACCTCATGGACTGTTTATCATGCCAAGCTCAAAACGGAGGTAATTGAATTGATCTCGACTCAAGGGTTTTGTAAAGATATCAGCAAGTTGAGTGTTTGTAGGACAATGTAGCAGTTGCACAGTTCCTTGTTCAACTTGATCACGCAGAAAATGATGACGAATCTCGATATGTTTCGACCGAGAGTGATGAACAGGATTCTTTGCAAGCTCGATAGTGCTGGTGTTGTCACAATATATGGGAACAGGACCATATGAAATTCCGAAGTCATGCAGTTGATGACGAAGCCATAAAGTATGTGCACAACATGCAGCAGCAGCAGCGACATATTCAGCCTCCGTAGCGGAAAGAGCAGCAGCAGCTTGCTTGCGTGAAGACCAAGTAATAAGGTTGTTACCCAGAAAGTGGGCAGAGCCAGACGTGCTCTTCCGACCAGTCAGCGACCCACCAAAATCAGCATCAGTGTAAGCCATCAGAGTGGGTGAAGTACCGGTAGGATAGAATAATCCAAGTGTCAAGGTACCACAAAGATAGCGAAAAATTCATTTGACAGCCTTCACATGTGGGAGACGTGGAGAAGACTGAAATCGGGCACAGAAGCAGACACTCTGCATAATGTCTGGACGGCTCGCAGTGAGGTACAACAATGAACCAATCATTCCTCTGTAGGTTTTCTCATCAGCAGATTCCGCTGTTGTCTCAGCCCCAAGTCGTAAAGTAGTTGACATTGGTGTAGGTAAAGACTTGGAATCTTGAAACTGATACTTGGTGAGAAGCTCTGAGGTGTACTTCGTTTGACTAATATGTGTTCCGTCAGGAGTTTGGTGAATCTGCAACCCAAGAAAGTACGTAAGTTTGCCCATGTTACTCATCTGAAATTCATTTGACATGAGTGTTTCAAACTCCTTGGCCAAGACTGAATCGGTAGACCCAAAAATAATGTCGTCAACATAGATTTGGATAAGTAACATCTCAGTCCCAAGGTGCCGTAAGAATAAGGTGCGATCCACTGTGCCACGGCTGAACCCTTGAGTGAGGAGAAATGTAGTGAGTCGATCATACCAAGCTCGAGGCGCCTGCTTGAGTCCATAAAGAGCCTTTTTAAGTTGGTAGACATAATCTGGTCGTTCTGAATTCTCAAAACCAGGAGGCTGAGTTACATACACTTCTTCTTTGAGTGTTCCATTCAAAAAGGCACACCTCACATCCATCTAATACAACTGAAAACGATTAGCTGCAGCAAAAGTAATGAGAAGTCGTATTGCTTCAAGACGTGCAACGGGAGCAAAAGTTTCATCAAAATCTAAGCCTTCCTGTTGATTATATCCTTTAGCAACCAAGCGAGCCTTGTTTCTGGAAATGTTACCAAGTTCATCAAGTTTGTGGCGAAACACCCATTTAGTCCCGATGACATTATGATGATCAGGACGTGGAACCAATTCCCAAACATCATTTCGCTTGAACTCATTAAGTTCTTCATGCATTGCATTTATCCAGTCCGAATCAGATAAGGCTTCCTTCACAGTTTTGGGTTCAAGTTGTGACAGGAAACCATGAAAAGCACAGAAACTATGAGCAGAGGAACGAGTCTGTACACTAGCATTAATGTTAGTGATGATATTGTCAAGATCGACACCTGGTGCTTGACGAGCTGTAGGAGCACGCAGCACAGGAGGCAAACTGTCAGACGAATGATCCTGAGGTTGTGACGCTGTGTCGTGAACTGGTAAATTCTCAGGCGAATCTGAAACATCGTTGCCAGGATTAGTATCCTGTGTAGTGACTGGAGTGACGTGGTCGTCATCAGAATCAGTCACATGCTCTGGGTCCTGTTCAGGTATGAAAGATAATTCTGTGGATGACTGAGTTGCTCTTCCACCAAAACTAGTCTCATCAAACTT